>CM053031.1:312878715-313382584 GCA_028564925.1 Lithobates sylvaticus
CCTGGTAATTGAATTTCGGGGGAACCCCACGCTTTTTTTTTTTATCAATGATTTTCAATGACTGTTCTCTGTATTATGGGAGTCGACAATTCATTATAGCCGCGAGTGTTTTTAAATAGCTTTTTTTCCTGCAAAAATTACACTTTGTGCAGAGACTTTAATGCTTAAAGTGAAACAATAAAAGTGTAATATTCCTTTAAATTTCGTACCTGGGGGTGTCTATAGTATGCCTGTGAAGGGGCGCATGTTTCCCATGCTTAGAACTGTCCCTGCACAAAGTGTAATTTTTGCAGGAAAAAAAAGCTATTTAAAATCACTCGCGGCTAATGAATTGCTGGCTCCCGTAACACAGAGAACAGTCATTCATTGTAAGTCATTGATAAAAAAAAAAGTCATTGATAAAAAAAAAAAAAAGCGTGGGGGTTCCTCCAAATTCAATTACCAGGCCCTTCAGGTCTGCTATGGATATTAAGGGGAACCCCGATTCAAATAAAAAAAAATGACGTGGGGGTCCCCCTAAATATCCATACCAGACCCTTCAGGTCTAGGATGAATTTTTAGGGGAACCCTGGCCAAAAAAAAAAAATGGCGTGGGGTCCCCCTCAAAATCCATACCAGACCCTTATCCGAGCACGCAACCTGGCAGGCCGCAGGAAAAGAGGGGGGGACGAGAGCATCCCCCCCTCCCTCCTGAACCATACCAGGCCACATGCCCTCAACATTGGGAGGGTGCTTTGGGGGTCTGTGACCCCTCAAAGCACAATTGTCCCCATGTTGATGGGGACAAGGGCCTCTTCCCCACAACAATGGCCATTGGTTGTGGGGGTCTGCGGGCAGGGGGCTTATCGGAATCTGGAAGCCCCCTTTAACAAGGGGACCCCCAGAAAAGTACCCCTACCATTTCACCAAAAAAGTGACAAAAATGTTAAAAATGACAGGAGACGGTCTTTGACAATTCCTTTATTAAAATCTTCTTTCTTCTGGTCTTCTCCCTTTCTTCATCCTTCGGTTTCTTCCGTCTTCTTCTTCCGTCTTCTTCTGTCTTCTTCTTCCTCCGATCCGCTTCTTGCTCTGGTCTTCTCGTCCAACATCTTCTTCCACGGCGTTGGCGTCTTTTCTTCTGTGTCGGGCCGCTCCGCTCAATGGGAGGCTCCCGCTGTGTAAGGCTTCGCTCCGTCTGACAGTTCTTTTATAACGGAGGGCGGGGCCACCTGGTGACCCCGCCCCCCTCTGACGCACAGGGACGTCATGGGGACTTCCCTATGGCTTTCCCTCTGACGCACGGGGACTTCATGGGGACTTCCCTATGGCTTTCCCCATGACGTCACAGGGGGGTGGGGACGGCCCCCCTCTAACATCATGGGGAAAGCCATAGGGAAGTCCCCATGACATCCCCGTGCGTCAGAGGGGGCGGGGTCACCAGGTGGCCCGCCCTCCGTTATAAAAGAGCTGTCAGACGCAGCGAAGCCTCACACAACGGGAGCCTCCCATTGCGCGGAGCGGCCCAAGAAGAGATGCCGACGCCGTGGAAGAAGATGCTGGACGAGAAGACCAGAGCAAGAAGAAGCGGATCGGAGGAGGAAGAAGAGGATGGAAGAAGAAGATGAAGAAACCAAAGGATGAAGAAAGGAAGAAGGAAGACCAGAAGAAAGAAGATAAAAGAATATTTTAATAAAGGAATTGTCAAAGACCGTCTCCTGTCATTTTTAAAATTTGTCACTTTTTTGGTGAAATGGTAGGGGTACTTTTGTACCCCCTTACCATTTCACACAGGGGGGGTGGGATCTGGGGGTCCCCTTGTTAAAGGGGGCTTCCAGATTCCGAAAAGCACCCCGCCCGCAGACCCCCACAACCAATGGCCAGGGTTGTGGGGAAGAGGCCCTTGTCCCCATCAACATGGGGACATGGTGCTTTGAGGGGTCACAGACCCCCAAAGCACCCTCCCAATGTTGAGGGCATGTGGCCTGGTACGGTTCAGGAGGGGGGGCACTCTCGTCCCCCCCTCTTTTCCTGCGGCCTGCCAGGTTGCGTGCTCAGATAAGGGTCTGGTATGGATTTTGAGGGGACCCCACGCCATATTTTTATTTTTTTTTTTGGCCGGGGTTCCCCTTAAAATCCATCCCAGACCTGAAGGGTCTGGTATGGATATTTAGGGGGACCCCCACGTCATTTTTTTAAAAAAAATTGAAGCGGGGTTCCCCTTAATATCCATATCAGACCTGAAGGGCCTGGTAATTGAATTTGGGGGAACCCCCACACTTTTTTATTTTTTTTATTTTTTATCAATGACTTTCAATGAATGTCTGTTCTCTGTATTACGGGAGCCAGCAATTCATTAGCCGCAAGTGATTTTAAATAGCTTTTTTCCTGCAAAAATGACACTTTGTGCAGGGACAGTTCTAAGCACGGGAAACATGCGCCCCTTCACAGGCATACTATAGACACCCCCCAGGTACGAAATTTAAAGGAATATTACACTTTTATTGTTTCACATTAAGCATTATTAAAATCACTGCTCCTGAAAAAACGTCAGTTTTAAAAAAAAATAATTGCATTGATACATGTCCCATGGGGCAGGACCCAGGTCCCCAAACACTTTTTATGACAATAACTTGCATATTAGCCTTTAAAATTAGCACTTTTGATTTTAAAGGTTCGAGTCCCATAGACTTTAATAGGGTTCCAAAGTTCACACAAGCTTTAGGTCTGTTCGCAGGTTCTGGTGCGAACCGAACAGGGGGGTGTTCGGCTCATCCCTAAATAACAATAAAACATTGCAGAATAGAATACAGTAAAAAAAAAAACAGAACAATCGAGAGAGAATAGAGAGAGAGAGAGAACAATAAAACGACAACTATTTTTGTTTTTTTATTTTATATATATATATTTTTGTGTTTTTTACACTTTTTTTTGTAACTGTTAAGCCCCATACACACGGTCGGATTTTCCGATGGATTCTGTCCTATCGGACAATGTTGTCGGAAATTCCGACCGTGTGTAGGCACCATCGGACATTTTCCATCGGATTGTCCGACGGACAAAGTTTTATCTCCTGCTCTATAAATTTTCCGACAACAAAGTCCGATCACACCAATTCCGATCGTGTGTAGCGTAGTCCGACGGACAAAGTGCTACGCATGCTCAGAAGAAATTCTGTGACGGAAGCGCTCGGTCAGGTAAAACTACCGTTCCTAATCGACACAGCACATTCGTCACGCTGCAATGTTAAAATGTCTTTAATGCAGTGCATTCTTTTTCTTTACAATGCAAGAAGAATGACGTGTTTTAGCTGCTCCTATTCACCCTCACTTCTCACAAACTTATTTATTTATTTATTCTTTTTAAGGATTTATTGGCTAGATGTTTATTTTTCGTCAGATCGTAAAAGAATGTTTGTTATATTTTTTGGATGATTTGTCTTTTTTTTATTTTTTGTTTGGAATACATATTTTCTGGATAATTTATTTAGATTTTTGAGGGGGGTTGTGTGTCTCAACTTAGCAAAACAACATTATTATCATTTGTATTTGTTGCTTAAATTTACTAGGAGGTTGTTTGTTGTTGGTGCCCCTTGTTAATTGGACTTTATGATTTGTGAAATGTACCTGCCTACTCACAAATAAACTGTCATTGTAGAAAAGTAAAACACATAGGCAATGATTTTTTAAACTCAAAAATACCTTTATTTTGGTCTCAGCAACAAACCAAAGATTAACGCAGCGATGGAGAAACTTGGGGAATTTGCAAAGCCTTGGACACCCACGGCAAACATCATTTTTGAAGCTTCAAAAATTGGTGGCCTGAGGAGTACCTATCTTAATAATAAGGGAGTGCTATCTGGTCCTGAAGTCCAAACATCCGGAACTGCAGCAGATGCCATCTAGGTCCCCAGGCTCTGGTACTACGAGAGGCTCCATCTTCTCTCAGACCAGACTGAATCCAGGTCATCACTCTTGTCTTCCTTCCACGCTTCCTTGCACGTAGTTTTGAAAGGGACATAGTTTGAGTTATTTGTTCATCAAACACACACAATTTTCATCTAGTGACTGTTGCAAAATGTTTACAAATAGAAAACCATACAGTTCTCAGCCCTGCAGTTTATATTCTTGCCCCAAATGTCTCCAACACTACTTTCCGTTGATATGTCAAACACGTTAGGAACTAAGCAATTGTGGATCCTGAATTAAGTGAACATCATTCATTTTTCACAAAAATGGTTCCAAAACTACTATACCTGGCTCAAGCTGGGCTCCTCCACATCTTCCAGACTGGAAGGCCCAGGTTGCTCCTCGGAAGCCTCATCAGGGGTGGCATGCGTGGAAGGAAGCGTGGAAGGAAGAGTCGAGAGTGACTCCCTGACATCAGCCTGGTCTTTGAGAAAATGGAGCCTGTCATAGTACCAGAGCTTGGGGACATGGACCTGATCTGCTGCAGCTCCAGATGCTTGGGACTTCAGGACCTTATTGCGCTCCCTGAAATAGGTACTCCTCAGGCTAACAATTTTGAGTATTAACTTCAGAACGGTTGCCGTGGGCATCCTTGGCTTTACAAATTCCACAAGTTTCTGCATGGCTGCATACCTCTTTGGTTTGTTGCCGTAATCGGGGTGTTTTGCCTGCCATAAAAAGGTAATTTCTCGGTACTTGTCAATGAAGAGGGGGAGAAAACTCACATCGTTGAAGCCCTCCATAATTTCTGCAAGACACAACACCACACAAAACACTATAAATAATGTCAGGCTAAACTCTCCTAATCTTCTCCATAAATAAGCCTCAAGGTCTAATCAGTCTAGGCTAGTTATGTACCAAGTTCAAATTGTACCTTCGTTCTAGCGTTCGTCTCGTGTGTGAGCTTTCTCTCCCCTCGTCTCACAGATCGTCGCTACGACACATGCGTGTGACGTTTTATATACAGTGTGCATGCGTGAAACTCCGCCCGCCCTTGACGATCTTTCTCGTCTATTCCCCACCCCTTCTCTTTACAGCGCAGTGTGTAGAGCATATGGTGGGGACACAGCAGGTGCACCCCAAATATTGCAGCAACGAGGAGGAGGACGAGGAAAGGCCGGAGGCAGAAACGTCCCGATCCCGGAGGCTGAAATTTAAGGACTCCAATATGTCATTTGGAGAAATGTTGGAGATGGTGGACATATTGAAGAGGAGCGACTATGATGGGAAGTATGGGCCTTACCTCAACCCAAATGTCAGAAAGGCCAAGATCATGTCTAAAGTTGTGAGGAGGCTGTACAATAATTTTGGGGTACAATGATCCAAGGAGCAACTGAGTAAACGCTGGTCAGACCTGAAACTGAGGGAGCCCGATCAGTACAGAAAGATCAAGCGAGTTCTTCAAAAAAGTAAGTAGTTGTGTTTTGTGTTTGATTTCTTGCTTGCATACTGCTCCATGTGTTTGGATTTTTTTCAATGTTGGACATTTGAAAATGGCCACTTTCATGTTCGTCTGTGCATTCGATCGTACTCAACCTCGATCTTTCTGCCACTGTCATGTTCGTGTGTGTCCATTCGATCGTACTCAACCTCGATCGTTCGGCCACTTATAATACGAGGTTTGGTGAAGTTTTTAGTGAAAGGAAGTTTGTTCTCAATAGAGATGTCATCAAGAATGTAAAGCAAATTTATTCAATGTAAAGTAGAGGTCACTCAGTAGCTGTTTACCCATCTGGACTCTAGAGCACTAGTGCTGGGACACCCAAACGCCCTTTTTATTATGCTGTTCCACACATGTGCTCCAGTGGATACTAGAGGGGTGTCTCCATCAGACAAACTTCTACCAAAAAGCTAGTAAGTTTAGCACCTTTACAAAGTGACTACATTCATGTTGTTGTCATTTGAAACTGGCCAACCAAAAATATTGTCCCTCACTTTCAAGCAATGTTTGAAATTTCCTATTTCTGCCCTCAATAGATTGTTGTGCTAAATCATCCTTTTGTACATTCTCATAGGGGAGCGAAGACTCGGGACGTCTGAGGACACCAGGAAACCCACACCTCCCAAAGAAGGGGAAAGACCAGAAGCAGAGGAGGAGGAGGAGGAAGGAGAGATCATCGAACTTGGAGAACTTGTCACCACAACAGGTGAGTGTGGGAGAACACAGCTACTGGTAAGCTAATCAATGTATGTGTGCCTCATTTCCAAGAGACTTTTTTTTGTGTTTTTAGGTGATGTGGATGTTGTGGAAGAAGAATCGCACTTTACCACTGAAAGTGCACACGTACTCATCGGGGAGATAATGGTGTGCAATCGAGATCTAGATGAGATCAAGAAAAACATCAATGATGTTCAACAAAAATTGAAGAACATCATTGATGTTTTAGGTAAAATCTGAAAAACGCATCAAGTAATTATCACACATTTGTGGCTGTTTGTGACATTTGAAACTTAAGAACTGTGGCAAATTTGGAAGATGCACACATTGTGTCAACGTGTGCTAGCTCCCATCATGGTGGATGAATGACAAAATTTTGGGGGTGCAACCACTTTACTAACTACTAAAGTGGGTGTGGTGAAGGGGTTGCACCCCCAAAACACGTCCATTGATCCCCATGATGGGAAATTGCACTTTTGAACATTCTAGGCATGTGTTTTACCATCTAATGTCCATTTTGAGACCCAAATTGTGTGCATGTTCTAAATTTCCATTTTCCAGGGGTGACCCCCCATGTGATGAAGGCAAGATCAAACACACTTTGAACATATAGTCATGTTTGATCTTCTCTTCACTTTAGAAAGTTGAACTTTGCAAGTTCCTATGTTCAGTCTGTTCTGTTTTGCTCCATGCCTGGTTTTAACAAATGCGGAATGTTAGTAAACAATGTTCGAAAGAACCAAGATCTTGTCAGTTTTGCCAAGAAGTTTTGAAAGGCACTTGTGAATGTGTTGTAAGTAAACTTTTTTAATGTAAAAAATGTGTGGCTTCCTTATTTAAAAACACAAAAGCATTATTTATGTCAAAAGTAAAGGATTTGGGGGGCAATGGGTGTTATTTACTAAAGGCTATTCCAGTTTGCACTGCAAGTGTCTTTTCCAGGGCACTTTTGCAGTGCACTTGGAGAGCATAGTGGATTTGGCTTATGTAAATGACACCCACAGTGCTTTGTCGAAAACAAGTAGCACACCATTTTTGTTAATACACACATTTCTGTCATGGTGATGAAAAGGAGTATTTTGGGTGTCAGTTATGCACTACAAACCTTCTCTAGACAAAATATTAGGTATCACACACACAACATGAGAAGATTATTTTTGGGAAGAAGAGACTGTTACCTCCCAGAAAGTGCATTCCCACTGTTAAAGCTAAAGGGCAAAAATTTCGATCACAAATAAGCTAGAATACACCTACAAAAAACACAAGCAGGAAATGACAAGAAATCATAGGTTTGTTTAAAAAATATATTTATTAAAAAATGCCTCTCACACATCGTCAGGCAGAGCAATGGCCCCCTACCCACAAATTAGTCCATATATTGCTCGCGGACCTCGCGGGCATTTAGAGGGGGCAAGCCTGGACGTGCCGCTTGAAGGGCTGTGAGGTTGGCATTGGAAGGCCCGTCCACATCTGGGCCAACGGGCACCACATAGTTGCTGTTGTGTCTTTTCAAAAAGTTGTGCAATATGCAGAAGGCAAGAACTATGTGGTTGAGTTTGTATTCCGCCAAGTTAATAGCCGTCAAAAACAGGCGGAAGCGGCTGGCCAGGATCCCGAAGGTGTTCACCACTCTGCGGGCTCTCGACAGCCTGTAATTGAAGACCCTCTGGTCTGGGGTGAGGGTCCTCATCGGGAAGGGCCTCATCAGATGGGGAGTCAGCGCAAACGCTTCATCTGCGACAAAGACGAAGGGGAGTCCTTCAGCATTCTCCTCTGGAGGTGGCAAGCACAGACTGCCACTCTGGAGACGCCAGTAGAACTCCGTGTGCGCAATGGCACCACCATCCGAGATCCGGCCGTTCATCCCCACGTCCACATACAAAAACTCGTATGTCGCCGACACCACCGCCAACATCATTACACTATTAAACCCCTTGTAATTATAATAGTAGGACCCTGAGTTGGGGGGTGGGACGATACGGACGTGTTTCCCATCAATTGCACCTCCGCAGTTAGGAAAGTCCCAACGGCTGGCAAAGTGGGAGGCCACAGTCTGCCATACCTGTGGCGTGGAAGGGAACTGTGGAGTGAAACAAGAAAAAAAAATTAGTCACTTTGCACATAAACATTGCAAGCAGATTAGACACTAACATCTTGGAACAAGATCAGACTTTTAAATTGTAAGCTTGAAAGTATTTGCACCCAAAAGTAGAGGGTCCCCCTAGCAGATTACTCACCCCCATCAACCCCCCCACTTCTGATGGGCCATTGACAATAACTAGGGGTTTGGGGGGGGGGTTTGGACAGGTAACCCTCTGCACTTTTTTTGGGGGAGGGGGTTCCTAATGAGTTTGGCACCCCCCCCCCAAAAAAAAAAGGGAAACAAAAGGGGCTCTGCATGAAGTAAAACACACAGCAAACATTTGTGCAGGTTTTAGGGGGTGTTTGGGGGAAAACAATACTATGCAGCAGACAAAATACATTGCTTAAGGGACTAGGCCATAAGTGTCTATTGGGCCAGAAGAGCATGCTGGGGAGGTAAGTGAAGGGAAAAATGCAGGAAGGAGAAAAGGGGCACAGCACATTAGAGCATATTGCAATCATGGTAATTAGGGAAGGAGGTCAAAAATACAAGACATTAGCAAACAGAGCATACATAGAAGGGAATAGTAAAGGAGAAATGTTACCTTAATATAGTCCTCCTGCAGGACCTGGATTATAGCAGAACAGGTCTCTGGAATAATGATTCCCAGAGCCTGGGGAGAGATACCTGTGGAGAACTTTAGATCCTGAAGTCTTCTCCCTGTCGCCAAGTACCTCAACGTGGCAACTAGCCTCTGCTCCGGAGTGATGGCTTGTCTCATGCAGGTATCCTGCCGGCTGATAAAAGGGGTCAGCAAAGCCAAAAGACGGTGAAAAACGGGGTCCGTCATCTGGAGAAAGTTCCTGAAATCATCAGGATTATTCTCCCGGATCTCACGAAGCAAAGGCATGTGCGAGAACTGATCACACTGAAGCAACCAATTCTTGGTCCACATACTCCTCGTCACTCTGTTCATGGACGGGTCTTGGCTCAAAGCTAAAAGCCCGACACCAATTCCGCGTACAGCACGAACTCGGCGACGAGTACGTACGGGAAACATCGCTCACAAACGGTCGGCTGGTCAGAACGGACAAACAGAAAGCACCGATAAACAGCAAGGCCTGAAAGAACGAAATGAATACCAGAAACGAGCAGACAATAAGCAGTGAAAATCAAAGCGTCCTATATCAAGATATAGGCCGCAATGACCAACAAATGCGAACTGACTACACGCACTAATAAACAGATATGCACGACAAGCACAAACTGAAGAGCAGTAACGATCTGAGTCACAAAACTGAGAAGCGCGGATCGTAAGTCCCCAAACTTCAACTAACTCGCGATAAACACGGAATCAGCAGAAGGAGCCCAACGGGTGTGGGACGTGGTGCTGAACTTCCCTTTTCTAGTCTCGTGGAAGACGACTGACGTCACGACGTTCTTGAAGACCGGAAATTCCGACAACGTTGTCCGACCGTGTGTACACAACACCAGCATCGGACAAATTCCGACGGAAATGATCCGACGGAACTGGTCATCGGAAAATCCGAGCGCGTGTACGGGCCATGACAGTTCTAACGGAACTGTTGTAACGGTTCCAGCGGTTTGGGTCTCTCAAAATGCAATGGCATCTTGGGAGACCCTATGAACGTGTGCCTAGTCTATGCAATGCTGTACCCTATGCTAAAACTCAACTAGTATGTTAGCGTTCAAAACATTTACCAATGCAAAGACCAGGATTATAAAACAATAGAAAGGGGTAATGGCGCTGTTCTAGAGTAAAAATAAGGAAGAGGTGTAAAACATAAAGTATTGAAGCGGAAGGTGTCTGGGATATTTAAAATCACAAACCAGAGATAAAGTGCAAATGCAAAAAAGTGAACCAGTGGAGAAAAGCTGGCACTTATATCACAATATATATCTTAAAGTATTGAAGGTGTCCAAGATAGGGTGTTCAACTGACACAAAAAGTGATTGATAAATATTACACATAATACAATTGAAAAAAGTGCACGTGCATCAATAAATAAGTAAATGCAGTAAAACTGATTGCTTAAAAGCGGAGAAAGTATATCATAAGCTTAATTGGATAATACACAAACGATATATATATACATAGTGTATATTAAAAAGTTACAGAGCAAAATAATAATGAAGTAATAATATGTAAAATAAATGTCCGATATAATCAAGCCGTAAGGTCGCCCAATAGTATGGGTGAATTAAGAAATGAGTCAGTATCAAAACTGAAAGTTATATATATAAAATGAATTATTAATTAATTGGTAATTGTATTAAAAAAATGTGGATAAAAATTAATAAATTAGAAAAATGGAAGTCCTCCGTGCACCAGGTAGGCCAAGGTTGCAGGAACAAATAAATAAATAAAAACGGTCTATACAGATTCAGTTTAGTGAAAATCAAGGCAGTGAGTAATCATTCTTGACATGAGATGAAAACAGCTGTAGTGGTCCAGTGCTCCCCTCTTTCCGACACTGCCCCCTATATGATTGCACTCACCGGAGCGCTCAACCCCTGCAGGGGTAATGGGCGTAGAAGTAGTGGTCCAAGTAGGCCTCTTTCGTCTGGGCTGGGGGTGTCCTTTCTCCAGGGGGTTGCTGTCAGCTGGATCCTTATCCTTCTGTCATCAGGGTGTTCTCAGCAGAATTGAGTAAAAAGTATGGGGAAGGGATAAACTCATAGGGTGACACCATTTAAAAAAGCGGTATTTTTATTATAAAAATTCTGTAGTAAATTACCACCAAGTGGTATAAAACAGAGTAAAGGGCTAGGAAGCCCATGCAACGAGAACCGGCGTGTTAAAAGCCGCTTTTCCGGGGAAGCGACGTGCGTTCCACGGCCGCAATGTGTTCAAAACCGGAAGAGACGGCTGCGCCGGACGTGACGTATTGCGTACCAAGATAGTCCTGCCTTACGCGTTTTGTCATAGGACGTCGTCTGAGGCTCGCCCATCTTGGTACACCATACGTCTTAAATACAGAAAAGGTGTAGCTGTCAGAGGTACTCACCCGGGCCGATATGCTGAGAGCTGCTCCCCTTGCGACTAAGCGCACGATGCCTCTGGAGTGGGTACAGAGAACACCGGGCTCAAAGATGCACGGGTTGCCAGCAGGAGTGTAGCAGGTGGTGTGCAGTAGCGTCGTAGACCAGGAGAGGCTGAAGCTGCACTGGGAGTAGACACCTGGCAGGGTTGTGATCAGGTAGAGGTTGCAGAGGTACCAACACGTATACTGAAGGAGGACCCTCGGGAGCATAAGAGAACTGCAACGTCCTGAACACTGAGCAGGAGATAGTCCAGCAAGCAGGCCGAGGGTCAAACACAGGCAACCAGGCAGTAGAAGTATCCAAAGGCAAGCCAGGGGTCAAACACAGGTAAGTAACTCAGAGAATGTCCAGGAGGCAAGCCGGGGGTCAAGCACAGGTAATCAAGCAGTAGAGGTGTCCAGAAGGCAAGCCAGGGGTCAAACACAGGTAAGTAACTCAGAGAATGTCCAGTAGGCAAGCCGGGGGTCAAGCACAGGTAATCAGGCAGTAGAGGTGTCCAAAAGGCAAGCCGAGGGTCAAACACAGGTAAGTAACTCAGAGGAAGTCCAGTAGGCAGGCCGAGGGTCAAACACAGGTAATCAGGCAGAGAGGTATCCAGGAAGCAAGCCAGAGGTCAAACACAGGTAAGTAACTCACGGAAGGACCAGTAGACAGGCCGAGGGTCAAGCACAGGTAATCAAGCAGTAGAGGAATCCAGGAAGCAAGCCAGGGGTTCAAACACAGGTAAGTAGTGGTAGCGGTAGTCAGGAGGATTCCGGGTCGGCACTGGTAGTCAGGTAGATGCAGGGTACAGGGTACAGGATACAGGATACAGGATACAGGATACTGGACTGGAGACAGGACTCAGAAGAGACAACAAACCAGCAATTTGGAAGCGGACAGGGAAGGCCTTTTATAGGCCAGGTAACTGGTCAGGTGGGATACCCGGACGAGTGCGCATGCGCACTCGTCTTCCGTCAGCGCCGCGCACAGTGGTGAGGCGTACTGGCTGGGTTGTGACAGATACCCGAGAGCCGCGGACCCGCGCATGCGCACCTGTTACCCGGCGTACCTGTAAACTCCGTTGCGCCGCTCTACCGCGCGTGCGCAACCCTGGAACCCGGCGGAGAGACCTGGTATTTCCCTGACAGTAGCCCTCTTCAGCCAATCCGGGGGAGAGGAGGAGAAACAGGGGAAGAACGCCCACTGTGAATGATGCAAATCTATCCGTACCAAGGGCAAAGGATAATCATATACACTACCCTCCCCCTCTAGTGGCTAAGGTTTAGAATGCGTGGCGCGGCAACTATATTCTGGTACATAAGCATATTAGTAAAAAATATAATAAAAACGTGAACTGGACAAGAAATTATTTCAGAGATAAGAGACAATAGGTGCAATAAGGGTGCATCCAGTGAAAAAAGGACCAAGTGCTAAATAAGATTATGCCAATAAGTAGGCACGCAGGAGAATAAAAAAGGAGAGAGACAAGATAAAAGTAAATTAGTGAGGTTAAAAGGCCATATGCATCTAGTGTGTAAAGACAATAACGGTTTGCTGAGTGGGTATAAATACATGTGGACTTGCAGTATATATTGTGCACAGATGCTTAAATACAGGAGAATATGAGTATTAATACTCGTGGTATAAAAGGTAATTAAGACCAGGTATATAAAAGGGACAAGCGTCATATAGCTAAAAAGCATCAGGAGTGATGAGTCAAAAGAGATACAAAGACCAGGATTGTCAGGACAGGAGGGACAATAATAGCGAGTGTCACGCCTATATCCGCGCTTGCTGCAGACACAACATTTTCTTTGGGGGGCTCGTTGGGTAGGGGTACTCGGGAGGACATAAGGAAAATGCCTCTCATGCAGCCGGCTAACTGCATTTGGTTGGGGAAGGTGAGGTGGAGCACCGTCTGGATACAGAAGGGCTCTGACGATCTCTTCCTGGAATTTAAGGAAGGATCCAGTCTGTCCTGAAGCTCTGTAAAGCACGTGAGCGTTCAGCAAAGCCAATTGAAATAAATAAACAGACACTTTCTTGTACCAGCATCTGGTCTTATGGGCAACTAGGTACGGCGCCAACAACTGGTCGTTGAGGTCCACCCCTCCCATATTTTGGTTATATTCGTGGACACAGAGGGGTTTCCCCACAACACCAGTCGCGGTAATAATTTGGACCGTCATGTCTGCATGAAGGGAGGTACGAACGAAAATATTCTTATTATCCCTCCACTTCATAGCGAGCAAGTTATTACACTGCAAGCAGGCTCTCTCCCCCAGCCTAAGATGGGAATCTACAAGCCGCTGGGGAAAGCCCCGGCAATTAGATTGCACGGTGCCACAGTGTAAGACAAATGACCCCCATCTCTAACTGTTAGCACCTATACTCCCCTACCACTTATTACTCCCCTAAAATAACTGAGACCACACCTTGCTTTTGTAGTATAACTGGCCATAACAGCCTTTATTAAAACAATTCAACCAAAACAACTCCAATATAAATATATAAACATCAACAACATAAATCACCTAAACCACGCCCATCATAAGCTCTGTCAACCCACCTTTTCCATATGAATATAACACCACCCACTGTGGGACTATTTTAAAACCTGTTAACCTTCAGCTGTACCGCTCGTATACACCCACTATCCTGCAGTGCTGCTGTTACCAAATTCCAGCCCCCTTGCTGAAATACACCGGAGGGGCTGATACTGAGATGAGCCCCCACCCCGTTTTCCTCACGTACGTTTACTGCCACCGTCAGAGACCAACAAGCAACAGCGCCACAGCCCGAAAGGGTGGCGACCTTACTCTTGAGGGCACCTCCCCACCATCAAAGCCCTTTGAAACTCCTCCTGTAATCCCAGTGTCCATAGGTCGATTCCTGCATCAGAAAGATGAACTCCATCCCTCCTCAAGTAAAGCCCGACATTCTTCTCCAGCTCCATATGTCTAATCACTAAACCTCAGAGCTTGACCACAAACCACCCCACCACTTTGTTTACACGAATCCGCGTCTTCTGAATCCTCTCCACTGACCTGGCCCATCTCCAAACTGTCCTTGCCACTATGTCCGACCACATCAACACTGTATCCGGAAAAGACTCTCTGAACTGCAAAAAATCCGCCTTGATGCCGGCGATCAGATCCCTGACCGGGCGAAGCCCCAAGTCATTGTCCCATGCGTGTAATACCAAGACATCCAGCGGTCTGTCCAGACTAGTGTACCTCATCACATCCCATGCTACCCTCTCCCATTTCATCCCAGGCACCCCCAACCATCGCAAGTAAGCTTCCCTCCGAGAAATGCCCAACTGTCAGCCATCGGGCCTAGCATCTCCTCTCCTGGCCCCCCAACACACATAAGAGTGCCCAATGATCCAGACGAGGCGCTGTGGACCTCCATTTCCTTCATAACCCCCTAGTGCACACCCCCCCTTTTTTTTTTTTATTCAATCACCATGTGGGGCCTAATATAAGAACAAAACCTCCTTGATTCCCACCTTCCAATCCGGCGCACCGCCGCCTCATCCAACCCACATCTGGCAGCTTTGGTAGCTGCCCCAATGCGGAAGGAGTGTGAAGCATACAGTGCCCCGTCAAAGCCCGCCATTGTCAAGCATTTTCGGGCCTTCAGTCTTTTCCGCTGCCAAAGGCACCCCAAATATGCCCGCGATGTGCTGCAACGTTGATAATAAAAATTGCACACACAGTGGAGGCAGGGGGACCAATGCACAGAAAGTCATCCAAATAATGTATGACTGAATCCAGCCCCGACACGTCCCTAACCACCCACTCTAAAAAGGAGCTAAACGCTTCAAACAGCGCACGAGATGGAGCAACCCATGGGTAAACATTTATCCACGTAAAACTGCTCCTGCCAACAACAACCCAGCAGCCGGTAACTCTCTGGATGCACAGAGCGGAACGCAGATTCAATGTCCGACTTAGCCATCAGTGCCCCTTTTCCATATTTCCTGACCCACCGCACTGCTGTGTCGAATGACGTGTAAGATACGGTGCATGCCTCCGGGTCAATTAAATCGTTCACAACCCCCCCTTTGGGAAGGACAGTTGGTGAATCAGCCGGAACTTGTTCGGTTCCTTCTTAGGCACCACCCCCAATGGAGAGACCACCAAGTCCGGCATAGGTTGTACCGAGAACGGTCCCCCCATGTGACCTAGCGACACTTCCTTTTCTAACTTCTCCCCCACTACCCTTTTATGTTCCAAAGCTGACCTCAAATTTTTTGCCAATGGTGGCACCACTGACAAGGAACACGGTATCCGGAAACCCTCCCTAAAGCCATCCGTCATCAATTTGGCCGCCTCCATGCCGGGGTATCTATTTAGAAAAGGTAGCATCCTTTCCCATTTCACCGGTGTCACCGGTGTCATCCCTTTTGTGTGCAGGCTCGCTGGGATGCTTCCCTTTTGTGAAGCATCTGGGCAATGGGTGCGTTCCCACAACCTGAGCACTGGTGCTTGAACTTGCACGAGCCCCCAAATCTGCAGGAACCCTCATTGTACTCCCAGCACACCCCCCACTTTTTGCCGGCCGAAAGTCCCGAGGTATTTGCACTCCCGGCCCCCCCTGAAGAAACTGTGACGGGGCCCTCGTTGACGACATAAGCCGCATCCACAGACTTATGTATTTGTGATCCCACGGAAGGGACGGACGAACTGCTCTACGTTGGCGGAACTGCTCATCGTATCGCAGCCATGAGGACCTCCCATATACCCTGTGAGCCTCCCCGATTGCATCCAGATAACAAAATAACCCTGAGCAATGCTTGGGGTTTTTCTCCCCAATCACGCTTGCCATAATGGCAAACGCCTGGAGCCAGTTTGCAAAAGTCCGCGGAATTAGTCGATACCTCCTTTTTTCCTCGTCCTCTTTTTTGGAGTCATCCGGCTTTACCCTATCCAGGTTAAATTTCTCCAAAGGCAGCAGCGAAAATATATCTTCACGTACTCACCCTTGTGAATCTTGTCTCAGACCTCCTGCTTTAAATGTGCCCCCAGTGGACCCTCGAAGCACACGTACACCTCACACCTCGCTGCGTCTGCAATCTTCATCACATCCGTCCTGGCTGCGGCTCCTTACTACCTTTTTACCCTTTTTCGGGGGCCTTCTCCCCCACTCCTATCCCCGGCATGTCTGCCCCCGTCTGTGCCACATTTTTGATGCCCCTGCACTTACCTCCACCGACCCCTGCATTGAGCCAGTCCATGGGGCCACCTGGGGGACCGGATCCTGTCTGGTTTCAAACCTCCCTACTAACGCCTTCAATTCCTCCAATAACTCTTGCATTTGTGCCCCTGACCCGGAACTGGCCTGCCTCCCGGCCACCAGTTGCTGGTCAGGTGCCCTCATTACTGTACCACCTGTGCCTGCTGCGACCACCCCAAGCAGATCATTTAAAGCATTAGACAAAGACAAGTTATCATTAGACTTACCGGGCCGTCTTGGCGCCTGCCTCACCGCCTCTGCACTGGCCGGGATTGCTGTCGCTAGTTGTTCATCCTCCTCAGACAGTTCCCCTTCGAACCGGTCACTCTGCTCCATGACGGGTGGCACTGTCAGCCCCCCGGGTGAAGTGTCACCGGAAGCCGTGTCATTCTGTCCTTGTGAGGGCCGACCCCCTCCTGCTCCTGAGCCCCTCGCTGAGCCCCTGTTCGGAGTCACCCTGGTCATCCTCGGACTTGCTGGTTGCTGACCACCACCGCCATCTTGGCTCTGGGTTCTTCTCCCCATGGGGCCCCGCCCACCTGCAGCCCTGTGTACCACTCCATGCTCTCTACCGACCGCTGTGCTGTCTCCCCTCTCCCCATCTAACCCCCCTGCTCTCCCCTGTCCCGACTGGGTATCTCCCTCCCCTGCAGCCTTCTACTCCCTGGGGGGGAAGTGGCGCCATGCCGGCCCGTGGCCCTGCCCCCTGCTATAGGCCCGCGTCGTGCGGACCGCTCTGGCCCTGTGGTGATGATGGGAACCGGACGTTTCGCCGGCGGTACAGAACGTTCCTCCCTGGGGCTCCTAGTTTGCCACGCAGGCCGTGACAGTGACCCGGGAGAAAACCGCGCCAGAGGCCGCGATCTCCGCACGTGAGAGGTCACCACCGACATGCCCGATCTGCCCGCTTCGTCCTCCACTAGTACCCTGACTTGCCTGCTCAGCCACTCTGTGCCCCTCGTCGCCGCTACTGCCCGCAATCTTGCTAGAAGGACATCAATCTCTGCCATGCTGATTTTCTGGTCAGAGGAGCAGCGTGTAAAAACTGCCTCCTCCTGTGATTTCTCCTTCCAACAGCCCCCTTTTCTGGCACCTCCTTCCACCTATATATGACCACTCCCCTTTATCAAAGTTCCTTATCCTCCTCACTCTTCTTTCCTCACAAACTTTCTACAAGATTAACCCTATCCTGTGTCTCCTTCTCCACACTGTCATGCCCGGCCCTCCGTTTTCATTCCTTTCAGTCCTTTTCCACTCCGTGCCTCAATTTTTAGTTATGCCCATGTTGAGGGAAAGGCCCAGAAAGATCTTAAATTTGGAAACCATAATTGGTTTCCAATTTCTGGCAAGGGAGGACTGGGGAATAGGGCGATGTGTTGACCAGCGTACAAATTGCTTTGGTCCACAATAGAGCTATAGAGATCTTCGGTGAAAAACAGCGTAAAAAATCAACTGTTTCTACCTGAATTCCGGGTTGGCCAGTGAATGGCGGAAGTACGGGTACTGCAGAAGTTGTGGGTTCCCAATCAGGATTGGCAAAAGCAGCAGGAAGGGCACTATGGGCACGACGGGCCTGTGTTCGTCTTCTTGGTGGCAGCGGGACACTACTTGTGCTTGCCACCTGACCAGCTTGAACTGCACTTATGGGACGCGCCACGTCACCATGTGATACTGCAGTGCTGGTTTGACTACGACCAGGGTGTACTAGGCCGCTGGTGCTTGCCAGTTCACCAGAAGGATAAGCGGCGCTAGTACTGCTCTGCTCCATACGAGGGACCTGCGGATCTTGCACATCAACAACAGAAGAAGAAGTTTGGGGTCTGGTACGCCTGACCTTGACAGGGGCCACAACTCCGTCGTCAGAGCTATCTGTCATGGAGCTGCTGTCCTCTACAGGATTGTATTCTGAGCCTAAATCTGACAGATGAGTGACTTCCTCTTTATTATCTGTCATGCTCAGAAACATGTAGGCCTCTTCACTAGTGTACCTTTGATTTGCCATTTTGGGCTCTAAATTTAGTGGTACACTTGTGAGACTCACAGGTAGGGATGGGCCCGGTGCTCGATGCGAACCCATGTTCGCATCAAGCACCGGGTGTTCGCTCGCTCGGCGAGCCCAGAACTATTTTGGCCGCTCGCATCACATTCGTGTGATGCGAGCGGCCCCGCAATGCATTGCTGGCTGATGATTGGCCAAGCATGCACTGTGACCCCGCATGCTTGGCCAATCACAGCGCCGGAAACTCGGAGAGCCATAATTGGCTACAGGCAGGACGCCTGTAGCCAATTACAGCTCAGGGGCTTTAGTACACACCCCCTCATTTAAAAGGCCGCCACGCCGTAGGCGCCGGTCACATGAGTTCCGGCTTTAGAAGAGATCAGGCTGATTCTGTGTCACTCTTTGCTAGATTCCTATAGAAAGATTTGCTCTACTTTGCTAAACCATTGGCTATTTATTTGCTAAACCATTGCTACCTGTCATTGATCGTCCATTGCTGCTGCTGGTTAGTGTGTTTTTAGCTGCTGCTGGGGATTAGTCTGGTGCGTGTCTTACTGTTAGTACAGTATTTCAGTAGTACCAACCGCAGTGCTGTTAGTACAGCACTGCACCCCAAAAGCACCCACAGGACTTGTAGTGTGTTAGTGGCAGCAAACAGAGCTCCTATATTTTCTTCCCAGAAGCACCCATAGGACTTGTAGTGTGTTAGTCCCATCACACAGAGTTCCTATATTTTCTTTGCAGAAGCACCCATAGGACTTGTACTGTGTTAGTGGCATCACACAGAGCTATATTTTCTTCCCAGAAGCACCCATAGGACTTGTAGTGTGTTAGTCCCATCACACAGAGCTCCTATATTTTCTTCCCAGAAGCACCTATAGGACTTGTAGTGTGTTAGTCCCATAACACAGAGCTCCTATATTTTCTTCTCAGCAGCACCTATAGGACTTGTAGTGTGTTAGTCCCATCACACAGAGCTCCTATATTTTCTTCCCAGAAGCACCTATAGGACTTGTAGTGTGTTAGTCCCATCACACAGAGCTATATTTTCTTCCCAGAAGCACCTATAGGACTTGTAGTGTGTTAGTCCCATCACACAGAGCTCCTATATTTTCTTCCCAGAAGCACCCATAGGACTTGTAGTGTGTTAGTCCCATCACACAGAGCTCCTATATTTTCTTCCCAGAAGCACCCATAGGACTTGTAGTGTGTTAGTCCCATCACACAGAGTTCCTATATTTTCTTCCCAGAAGCACCCATAGGACTTGTAGTGTGTTAGTCCCATCACACAGAGCTCCTATATTTTCTTCCCAGAAGCACCTATAGGACTTGTAGTGTGTTAGTCCCATTACACAGAGCTCCTATATTTTCTTCCCAGAAGCACCCATAGGACTTGTAGTGTGTTCGTCCCATCACACAGAGTTCCTATATTTTCTTCCCAGAAGCACCTATAGGACTTGTAGTGTGTTAGTCCCATCACACAGAGCTCCTATATTTTCTTCTCAGCAGCACCCACAGGACTTGTAGTGTGTTAGTCCCATCACACAGAGTTCCTATATTTTCTTCCCAGAAGCACCTATAGGACTTGTAGTGTGTTAGTCCCATCACACAGAGTTCCTATATTTTCTTTGCAGAAGCACCCATAGGACTTGTAGTGTGTTAGTCCCATCACACAGAGTTCCTATATTTTCTTCCCAGAAGCACCTATAGGACTTGTAGTGTGTTAGTCCCATCACACAGAGCTATATTTTTCTTCCCAGAAGCACCTATAGGACTTGTAGTGTGTTAGTCCCATCACACAGAGCTATATTTTCTTCCCAGAAGCACCCATAGGACTTGTAGTGTGTTAGTCCCATCACACAGAGCTCCTATATTTTCTTCCCAGAAGCACCTATAGGACTTGTAGTGTGTTAGTCCCATCACACAGAGCTCCTATATTTTCTTCCCAGAAGCACCCATAGGACTTGTAGTGTGTTAGTCCCATCACACAGAGTTCCTATATTTTCTTCCCAGAAGCACCTATAGGACTTGTAGTGTGTTAGTCCCATCACACAGAGCTCCTATATTTTCTTCCCAGAAGCACCCATAGGACTTGTAGTGTGTTAGTCCCATCACACAGAGTTCCTATATTTTCTTCTCAGCAGCACCCACAGGACTTGTAGTGTGTTAGTCCCATCACACAGAGCTCCTATATTTTCTTCTCAGCAGCACCCACAGGACTTGTAGTGTGTTAGTCCCATCACACAGAGTTCCTATATTTTCTTCCCAGAAGCACCTATAGGACTTGTAGTGTGTTAGTCCCATCACACAGAGTTCCTATATTTTCTTTGCAGAAGCACCCATAGGACTTGTAGTGTGTTAGTCCCATCACACAGAGTTCCTATATTTTCTTCCCAGAAGCACCTATAGGACTTGTAGTGTGTTAGTCCAATCACACAGAGCTATATTTTCTTCCCAGAAGCACCCATAGTACTTGTAGTGTGTTAGTCCCATCACACAGAGCTCCTATATTTTCTTCCCCAGAAGCACCTATAGGACTTGTAGTGTGTTAGTCCCATCACACAGAGCTCCTATATTTTCTTCCCAGAAGCACCCATAGGACTTGTAGTGTGTTAGTCCCATCACACAGAGTTCCTATATTTTCTTCCCAGAAGCACCTATAGGACTTGTAGTGTGTTAGTCCCATCACACAGAGCTCCTATATTTTCTTCTCAGCAGCACCCACAGGACTTGTAGTGTGTTAGTCCCATCACACAGAGTTCCTATATTTTCTTCCCAGAAGCACCTATAGGACTTGTAGTGTGTTAGTCCCATCACACAGAGTTCCTATATTTTCTTTGCAGAAGCACCCATAGGACTTGTAGTGTGTTAGTCCCATCACACAGAGTTCCTATATTTTCTTCCCAGAAGCACCTATAGGACTTGTAGTGTGTTAGTCCCATCACACAGAGCTATATTTTCTTCCCAGAAGCACCCATAGGACTTGTAGTGTGTTAGTCCCATCACACAGAGCTCCTATATTTTCTTTGCAGAAGCACCCATAGGACTTCTAGTGTGTTAGTGGCATCACACAGAGCTCCTATATTTTCTTCTCAGCAGCACCCACAGGACTTCTAGTGTGTTAGTGGCATCACACAGAGCTCCTATATTTTCTTTGCAGAAGCACCCATAGGACTTCTAGTGTGTTAGTGGCATCACACAGAGCTCCTATATTTTCTTCTCAGCAGCACCCACAGGACTTCTAGTGTGTTAGTGGCATCACACAGAGCTCCTATATTTTCTTTGCAGAAGCACCCATAGGACTTCTAGTGTGTTAGTGGCATCACACAGAGCTCCTATATTTTCTTCTCAGCAGCACCCACAGGACTTCTAGTGTGTTAGTCCCATCACACAGAGTTCCTATATTTTCTTCCCAGAAGCACCTATAGGACTTGTAGTGTGTTAGTCCCATCACACAGAGTTCCTATATTTTCTTTGCAGAAGCACCCATAGGACTTGTAGTGTGTTAGTCCCATCACACAGAGCTCCTATATTTTCTTCCCAGAAGCACCTATAGGACTTGTAGTGTGTTAGTCCCATCACACAGAGCTCCTATATTTTCTTCTCAGCAGCACCCACAGGACTTCTAGTGTGTTAGTGGCATCACACAGAGCTCCTATATTTTCTTTGCAGAAGCACCCATAGGACTTGTAGTGTGTTAGTGGCATCACACAGAGCTCCTATATTTTCTTCTCAGCAGCACCCACAGGACTTCTAGTGTGTTAGTGGCATCACACAGAGCTCCTATATTTTCTTTGCAGAAGCACCCATAGGACTTCTAGTGTGTTAGTGGCATCACACAGAGCTCCTATATTTTCTTCTCAGCAGCACCCACAGGACTTCTAGTGTGTTAGTGGCATCACACAGAGCTCCTATATTTTCTTTGCAGAAGCACCCATGGGACTTCTAGTGTGTTAGTGGCATCACACAGAGCTCCTATATTTTCTTCTCAGCAGCACCCACAGGACTTCTAGTGTGTTAGTGGCATCACACAGAGCTCCTATATTTTTTTGCAGAAGCACCTATAGGACTTCTAGTGTGTTAGTGGCATCACACAGAGCTCCTATATTTTCTTCTCAGCAGCACCCACAGGACTACCGACTACAATGGCTGGAAGACCGCCAAGGGGAGGCAGAGCGTGCAGAGGCAAGAACACAGGGCAGGCAGGCTCTGTTTCTAGTGGACGTGGCCGTGGCTGTGGACGTGGTCGTGCATCGTCATCAGCACGTGGCCATGGGACACGCGCGTCTTTGTTTTCGGCAGCTGGACATGTGGAGCCGCATCATGCTGAAGGCTTGGTAGAATGGATGACCAAGCCCTCCTCATCCTCCTCATCCTCTCTTACCCAGGCTCAGGGTACTGGCAGAGCAGCTGCCAACGCGTACTCAATGGCATCATCAGCCACCTCTTCCCTAGACCCACCATGTCCTCCTGAGGAGTCCCCCGAACTCTTTGAGCACAGTGTTGGGTACATGCTCCAGGAGGATGCCCAACGATTCGAAGGCTCGGATGATGATACCCAGCTTGAGGAAGTCAGTAGTGTGCGCGCAGAGAGAGGGGATGCTGAAGGACAGCAATCTGGCAGTACTGTTCCACCAGCTGCAGCTTACTGCCAGGTTTGCTCTAGTGGTGAAGAGGGAGGGGATGATGAGGTCACTGACACCACGTGGGTGCCTGGAGGGAGAGAGGATGAGGAGAAGGAGAAGGAGGAGGATGATGCGGCGTCACATGTCCAACGAGGCAGGATGCCCCCTGGAGGCCAGCTAGAGGCCAGCACAGCAACTGTACAACACCGCAGAGCTCCGCCTGTGCAGGGCGCTGCCTCTGCACGTTATCAGAAAAGTTCTTTGGTGTGGGCCTTTTTTGAGACGAGTGCATCAGATCGCACCACTGCTATTTGCAATATGTGTCTCAAGCGTATCTCGCGTGGCCAAAACATCAGCCGCTTGGGCACCACAAGCATGACCAGACATATGTCGACCTGCCATGCAGCTCGTTGGCAGGCACACATAAAAGACCCACACCAAAGAACTAAGCGGACCTCTCCTTGCTCCTCATCAGCTGGGATCTCCATCCCCACTACATCTTCAGTCCTCTCTGAAAGCTGCTGTGAGAGGACTGAAGGTGTAGAATTAGGTGTGTCACAACCAAGTACTTGCAGTACACCGACGTCCGATTGTAGCAGGCAAATTTCCCTGCCCCAGCTGCTGGACCGTCGAAAGAAGTACACTCCCAGCCATCCACATGCCCAGCGGTTGAATGCTAGCTTGGCTAAATTGCTAGCACTTCAACTGCTGCCTTTTCAGTTGGTAGACTCGGCCCCCTTCCGTGAGTTTGTTCAATGTGCGGTTCCTCAGTGGCAGGTTCCCAAACGCCACTTTTTCTCACGGAAGGCGATTCCGTCTCTCTACCGCATGTGGAAGGCAATGTCCATGCCTCGCTGGACAGGGCGGTCAGCGGTAAGGTGCATATTACCGCTGACTCAGGCATGGACAGGGACGTTACCTTTCTTTCACGGCCCATTGGGTCACTCTATTGGCAGCTGGGAGGGATGCAGGACAAGGTGCAGTAGTGTTGGAGGTTGTTCCACCACCACGCCTCCAAAACGCTACTACTGCTACTGGTTGTGACACACCTCTCTCCTCCACCCCCTCCTCTTCTTCTTCCTCCAGTGCTCTGTCCTCGGAACCAGCGGTGCTCCGTAGGCGTACAAGGGGCTACGCAAGTACGCAGGCAAAAAATGCCATGCCGTGCTTGCGCTGGTGTGTTTGGGGGACAGGAGCCACACTGGGCCAGAGGTTCTGGCAGCTCTGCAGGGGCAGGCCGAGAGGTGGTTGACGCCACGTCAGCTTAAGCCAGGAATGGTCGTTTCTGACAATGGCACCAACCTCCTCTCCGCCCTGCGACAGGGCCAGCTCACCCATGTGCCCTGTATGGCTCACGTCCTCAACCTGGTGGTGCAGCGGTTCTTGGGCAGGTTCCCAGGCTTACAGGATGTCCTGAGGCAGGCCAGGAAAGTCTGTGTGCATTTCCGCCGATCTTATAATGCCAGTGCTCGGCTGACTGAGCTGCAAAAGGAGCTGAACCTGCCCAAGAACCGCCTAATATGTGACATGCCCACCAGGTGGAACTCAACGTTGGCCATGCTGCAGCGACTGCACACGCAGCAGAGGGCCATCAATGAGTACCTTTGCGACTACGGCACCAGGACAGGGTCAGGGGAGCTTGGTTTTTTTTCCCCACGTCAGTGGAGCATGATCAGGGATGCATGCACTGTCCTCTCACCATTTGAGGAGGCCACGAGGATGGTGAGCAGTGACAGTGCATGCATCAGTGACACTGTACCTCTTGTCCACCTGTTGGAGCATACGCTGCGTGGGATAATGGACAGGGCACTTGAGGCAGAACAGAGGCAGGAAGAGGAGGACTTCCTTGCCTCTCAAGGCCCCCTTTATCCGGACAGTGTTCCTTCTGTCCCACCCATCACACAGGAAGAGGATAAGGAGGAGGAGGAGGAGGATTGTGTGAGCATGGAGGTGGAGCCTGGCACTCAGCATCAGCAGCAGCAGCAGTCTTTTAGGGATGATGTACAGTCCCAACAAACCAGTGGACTTGTACGTGGCTGGGAGGAGGTGGCTGGCGATCATGTCATCCTCAGTGACCCAGAAGACTCCGGACCACATGCCTCAGCTAACCTACGCTGCATGGCCTCCCTGATCCTGCAAAGCCTGCGGAAGGATCCTCTTGTTCTTCGGATCAAGAAGAGGGACCATTACTGGCTGGCCACTCTCCTTGATCCACGGTACAAGGGTAAGGTTGCGGACCTTATCTTGCCGTCGCAGAGGGAGCAGAGGATGAGACATCTCAGGGAGGCCTTGCAGAAAGGTCTGTGCAACGCGTTCCCAGAAACTGGGAGGTTACAAACTCCTGGTCCTGGGCGACGAGTTGCTGAGGCTTCGGTCAGTAGCAGAAGGAGCGGTGGGGAAGGTGGATGTCTGACCGATGCGTTCAGACAATTTTTTAGTCCGCAGCCCCAAGGTATGATCGGTTCCAGCAACCATCGCCAGCGTCTGATATACATGGTGCAGGAATACCTTGGGGCAAGGTCAGACTTGGACACCTTTCCCACCGAAAATCCTCTGGCTTACTGGGTCCTGAGGATTGATCACTGGCCAGAGATTGCACAGTATGCAATTGAGCTACTGGCCTGTCCTGCCTCCAGCGTTCTTTCCGAACGCACATTCAGTGCTGCTGGAGGATTTGTCACCGATGATAGGGTGCGCCTGTCCACCGACTCGGTTGATCGACTGACCTTCATCAAAATGAATCAGTCTTGGATCACCACCAGCTACCAGGCACCTGAAGCGGATATAAACGGAATAATTTATAATGTCACATCCCTTCAAGACTGCCTATGCTGATGCTGAATGACTGTCCTGTTATGTTCACTGACTATCCTCTTCCTCCTCCTCAATGATCCATGCCACCACACCAGTGCCTAAGGCACAATTTTATACAGGGGCGTGTACTTACAATTTTTTTAAAAAATGCTTCGCAACACGTGTGACTGCTGTGCTCCAAGTACAGTATCTGTGAGGGGTTGCAGTGTTGTGGCACCAGCACCAGTGCCTAAGGCACAATTTTTCAGCCCCTGTTTAACAGGGGCGTGTAATTACAATTTTTTAAAAAATTTCTTCGCAACACGTGTGACTGCTGTGCTCCAAGTACAGTATCTGTGAGGGTTGCAGTGTTGTGGCACCAGCACCAGTGCCTAAGGCACAATTTTTCAGCCCCTGTTTAACAGGGGCGTGTAATTACAATTTTTTAAAAAAAATGCTTCGCAACACGTGTGACTGCTGTGCTCCAAGTACAGTATCTGTGAGGGGTTGCAGTGTTGTGGCACCAGCACCAGTGCCTAAGGCACAATTTTTCAGCCCCTGTTTAACAGGGGCGTGTAATTACAATTTTTTTAAAAAATGCTTCGCAACACGTGTGACTGCTGTGCTCCAAGTACAGTATCTGTGAGGGGTTGCAGTGTTGTGGCACCAGCACCAGTGCCTAAGGCACAATTTTTCAGCCCCTGTTTAACAGGGGCGTGTAATTACAATTTTTTAAAAAAAAAAATGCTTCACAACACATGTGACTGCTGTGCTCCAAGTACAGTATCTGTGAGGGGTTGCAGTGTTGTGGCACCAGCACCAGTGCCTAAGGCACAATTTTTCAGCCCCTGTTGGGGCGTGTAATTACAATTTTTAGGCAATGCTTTGCAACAGGTCTCATTGCTGTGCTAGGAGTACAGTATCTGTGAGGGGTTGCAGTGTTGTGGCACCAGCACCAATGTCTAAGGCACAATTTTTCAGCCCCTGTTTAACAGGGGCGTTTAATTACAAATCTTGATCTAATAGTTCACAGCAGGGCCCATTCCTGCGCCCACCAAGAGTAACTATGAGGGCCTACAGTCTTGTGGCAACACCGTCCACCACCACCGCCAAAGGCCCAATTTTTCTGCCCTGTCCATCAGGTGCTTGCAATTACAAATCTTGATCTAATAACTCACAGCAGGGCCCATTCCTGCTCCCACCAAGAGTAACTGTGAGAGCTTACAGTCTTGTGGCAACACCGTCCACCACCACCACCACCACCACCAAAGGCCCAATTTTTCTGCCCTGTTCAACAGGTGCATGCAATTACAAATCTTGATCTAATAACTCACAGCAGGGCCCATTCCTGCGCCCACCAAGAGTAACTGTGAGAGCTTACAGTCTTGTGGCAACACCGTCGTCCACCACCACCACCACCACCACCACCACCAAAGGCCCAATTTTTCTGCCCGGTTCAACAGGTGCATGCAAGTACAAATCTTGATCTATTAACTCACAGCAGGGCCCATTCCTGTGCCCACCAGTCTTGTGGCTACACCAACATCTAATAGGGCAAATTTCTGCAGAGTATATACGCCAGGCCCCTACTTTCAAACATCCAACTTACAAACGACTCCTACTTGCAAACGGAAAGAGAAAACAGCAAGTGAGAGGAAATCTACCCCTAGGAAGGGAAATTCTATCCTGTTAGATTTAATTTGGGAAAAAGGTATCTCCTCTCTACTGATACTTTATCACCAATCCTTGTTTCAATTAAAACCCCACTTTTCCAAAAACATTTGTCATTGGGACGGAAAGTGAGGTGACATGTTCTGAACAGATGTGCAAAGACAGCAAATGTTACAGGGGTGATAACCCCTCCCTATGTTCTCCAAAAAGCTTAAAAATAGATTTTTTTGGGATGGAGCTACACTTCATAATGTACCTGTTCAGATTCTACTTAAGAACAAACCTACAGTCCGTGTCTTGTTTGCACCACCTATATACTGCTGTTCAGAGTATATAGGGTTGTAGGTATAGGGTTTTATTTTGGGTGCGGGGTCCCCCTTAATATCCATACAAGACCCAAAGGGGCTGGGGTGGGGGGGGGGGGGGGTGATGGGGTAGCCATGCCATTTTTCTCAAGGATTTTCAGCCATATGGCGGCCAGGACAAGACATGACATTAAAGCCGCAAGTGGTTTAAAATGGCTTCTTTTTTTCCTTTACAAATGTCATTTTGTGCAAGGACAGTTCTAAACACGGGAAACACACATGCCACTTCACAGGCATACTTTAGACACCCCCCCAGGTACCATATTTAAAGGAAAATTTCACTTTTTTTTTTTTCACTTTATGCATCATTAAAATGACTGCTCCCGAAAAAACGTTAGTTTTTAAAAGTTTTTTTTGCATTGATATATGTCCCCAAACCTGTTTTATGACATTAACATGCATATTGGCCGTTGTAATTAGCACTTTTGATTTCGAACGTTCGCGTCCATTATAACGTATAGGGTTCGAAAATTCGCGCGAACTTTCGGTCCGTTCGAAGGTTCTGGTTCGAACCGAACCCGGGGGTGTTCGGCTCATCCCTACTCACAGGTAAAAAAGCTCCTAGGCTGTCAGCGACTGTATCAAAACGCTACCAAAAAACTGTTAGCGATTGCAGGGATCAGGCCTGACTCTGCGAACGCTGCAGTTATGTGTTTTGTAGGTGACAGTGATTGATCGATACTGCACTTGGGTGGGGTGGGCTGGGCTGGGCGGAGGGGCTAAACGCAGGTGCTAGCAGGTATCTGGGCTGATCCCGCTAACACTGCATTTTTCGGAACCCTAAACTGCTGGGGACGCTAGTATAGATCTGATCAGATCAGGTATTGATCTTTTCAGATACTATACCACTAAGGGAGGTGTATGCTGCGTGCGTGGGTGTTAGCGGTACTGGCACTAACCTGCCGCTGCCTGGGGCGACGCAGACCCTATCTGACACTAAAACCTAACTTTGATTACCCGCCGGGCGATCAGGGGGTTAAACCTTTATTAGGGAATAAACGGCGGGTGCCCTGAAACTATAAAAAACAAACTGACCAGCGTCACCCGTAACAGTTATACAGTGATCACTGGTGAAAGGGTTAACTAGGGGGCAATCAGGGGGTTAAAACCTTTATTAGGTAGTATATGGGGGTCCCTGATGCTATAAAAAGCTGAAGCGGACCTAAATACTCCACTTGCTCTGCTGCTGTTTACATTACAGCAGCAGAGGAAGTGTTTGAATGAATTAATGAATGATTTGTATAGCGCTGCAAATGTAAACTGAATCACCTCAAGGCGCTTGTCTGCTCTTGTTGTCCTGCATTATTAGAAGAGGTGGGTCTTGAGTTTTTTCCTGAAAGCCTGGTGGTTTTCTTTCAAGCGGATGTTGTTTGGTAGAGCATAGCCGAGGTCCCTGTACTGCGAATCTTCATTCTCCCTTCGATTTGTAGTGGGCTTTGGGGATGAGAAGGCAGTTTTTGTTTGTTGATCGAAGGCTTCGATTTGTTATGTATTTTTCTATTTTCTCACAAAGGTATTGAGGAGCATTTCCTTGTGTACATTCGTGGGTGAGGCAGAGGGTCTTGAATGTGATCCTGTCTTTTACCTTGAGCCAATGGAGGGTCCTTAGGGATGGGGAGATGGATTCCCAAGGTTTCTTTCCGGTGACTAGTCTTGCTGCTGTGTTTTGGACGACTTGAAGGCATGCAATCTGGTAATCCGGTAATCCTACGTAGAGGAATTTTGCGTAGTCGAGACACGAGTTGATGATAGTTCCTACTACTACTGCTTTTTCCTTTCCCGGGATGAATGGGATAAGTCTGCGAAGCATGCGGAGGAGATGATGGGATCCGCTGATTACTGATCCTATTTGTGCCTCCATGGTCATCTCTGAATCAAAGATGACTCCGAGGCTTTTGGCTTTGGTGCTTGGGAGGATGGTCTGTCCAAGGATGGTTGGTGGTGTCATGGGGTCGTCCTTTTTTTCCTTTGGTTTGCGTTGAGGAGCAGTAGTTCTGTTTTCGATCCATTTAGTTTGAGGGAGCTAGTGGTCATCCAGTCATCTATCAATGTGAGACATTTTCCTAGTTCCTGGTATTGGTCTTTTTGTCCGGTGATCCGGAAGCACAGTTGAGTGTCGTCCGCGTTTGAGTGGAAGCATAGACCCGATTTGCTAATAATTTTGAAGAGTGGCCGGATGTAAATGTTGAAGAGTACTGGTGACAATGGTGATCCTTGAGGGACTCCATAAGTAATTGCCCGGGTTTCTAAAGTGAAGGCTCCTAGTTTCACTGTCTGTGACCGGTTTCCTAAGAAGGAAGCGAACCATGGCAGATCTCCATCTGTAACTCCTGCCACTTCCTTGAGGCGGCTGAGAAGAGTGTTGTGGTCCACTGTGTCGAGCGCCACGCTAAGATCCAGCAGTACCAGAAGACACGATTCTCCATCATCTGCTGCTTCTAGGGCATCATCCCATATTCGTCATCCCAAGTGTTTCATTGGCCGGGAGCGAGCACGAGGGGGTGGCCACGAATGAGTGGCCTCCCCCTCAGCACAGGTCACTCCCGCAGCTATGTCGACCGCCTCGGGCACCACGGAAGGCAGGTAACGTACTGGTATGTTACTTTGCCTGCCCGTGCCATTCTGCAGACGTATATCGTCGTGAGGCGGTCGGCAAGTGGTTAATGTACTTGGGCCAAAAAAGAAAAAAGGCATGGAAATGATGCTCCAGCATTTGACAATATAGTTAGAAGGGATGTGTAACAATATGTGTAGCGCTTAAAAATATTACCATATGCATGAACACACAAGGGTCAAAAACGGAAAAAATATACATAATAATGTGTGAAGCAAATAAATGCCCCAAAAAAATATATACAAAATCCTAAGTCCCCCAAAAGGGACCCCGTGGGTGCTGCAACAAAGTGTAACAGTACATAGGCCAGTGAAGGAGTCCTTGGTAATCTCCCTTCCTAGAAGCCTTGGTAAGGATATGGGTAGGTCAATCAGATCCCAAAGGCAATACACACACGGTAGGGTACGCTTACCAGATATGATGAACACACATACCAATGGTAGTGAGTCAATTGGGCCTGTGATTCTCCTATGGGTGTCGCCTGGAGTAGATGGGTGAGCAGCTCACAATTCCCGACCAGTAAGGGAAAACGAAGGACCGCAGGAATGCCAGCCAGGTACGTCTCCAAAACATCCACAGGAACATGGACAGACCAGGATAGTTAGAAGGGCCCTGCTCAAAAGAGCTTACAATCTACAAGGGTAGGAAACTAAAAATTATACACATTAAACAAATCACATTAGAAAAGCAGGGATACAAATCAAGCTAATAACAAGTAGGGATGGGCTGTATGTTTGGGTTGAACATGAGTTCGACTTAAACATTGGCTGTTCGCCCATTCGCCGAATAGCGAACAATTTGAGGTGTTCGCGGCAAATTCGAAAGCCACGGAACACCCTTTAAAAGTCTATGGGAGAAATCAAAAGTGCTAATTTTAAAGGTTAATATGCAAGCTATTGAGAGTGAAGCATCTGGAGGTGAGAGCATAGGACTCTTAAAACCGCAATCGGCGTAATAACTTGAGGATAATCGGTCTGCCCGAGGGGTCTGAGGGATCCGACGCGTCTGCCTACACGAAGCGGCTGCTCCGAACACTTTTCCCTCAGGCGACCTTCTTGCGCCACACTTTGCTGTAGATAGGGCTCACAGTATGCAACCCGCCACATTTATTTTTCGGCTGCTGAACTTTAGAGATTTGGTGCTCCGTGACGATCGCAAGATGGTGGACATCCGACACAAGGCGGCCCGCCTGATGTTTTTTCCAGACTTCTCGGTGGACACCCAGAAGCAGCGCAAGCCATTCGACGCGGTGAAGCAAGCCCTCAGGGTCAAGGGAGTACGGTACAGTATGCCGTTTCCTGCCCGGCTCTGTGTGCAAGACGGTGAGAGTGTTCGATTCTTTACCTCCCCTAATGAGGCATCACAATGGCTGAACACACTGCCCTGTCACTAGTGGAGGTAATACTTTAGCGACTGATAACTACTCTGAGGAAATTCTACTGCCCAGCCCTGTGTTCATCCCCGGAGGAAACCCCACTAAAAAGACACTGACATGTCTATATCCTTTTAACTATTGCTGGGGGCCTGGAGAACGAAAGTTTCTGTATGATACGACTCATGCCCTGTACGGAAACCCGGCACCCTTGCTTGACGAATCTCCGCTACATTGCTAGAAGCCTGCTGGGAATACTACATGACACACAAGCTGCTGACAGATAGGGATGAGCCGAACACCCCCCGGGTTCGGTTCGCACCAGAACCTGCGAACGGACCGAAAGTTTGCGCGAACATTCGAACCCTATTAGTTACAATGGACGCGAACGTTTGAAATCTAAAGTGCTAATTATAACGGCCAATATGCATGTTAATGTCATAAAACAGGTTTGGGGACCCGGGTCCTGCCCAGGGGACATGTATAAATGCAAAAATAATTTTTAAAAACTGAAGTTTTTTTGGGAGCAGTCATTTTAATGATGCATAAAGTGAAAAAAAAAGTGAAATATTCCTTTAAATATGGTACCTGGGGGGTGTCTAAAGTATGCCTGTGAAGTGGCATGTGTTTCCCGTGTTTAGAACTGTCCCTGCATAAAATTACATTTGTAAAGGAAAAAAAGAAGCCATTTAAAACTGCTTGCGGCTTTAATGTCATGTCTTGTCCTGGCAATATGGATGAAAATCTTTGAGAAAAATGGCATGGCTTGGGCCTTTGGTGGTGGTGGTGGTTGGCACAACACTAAGCCCTCACAGTTACTCTTGGTGGGCACAGGAATGGGCCCTGCTGTTAATTATTAGATGAAGATTTGTAATTACACGCCCCTGTTAAACAGGGGCTGAAAAATTGGGCCTTAGGCACTGGTGCTGGTGCCACAACACTGCAACCCCTCACAGATACTGTACTTGGAGTACAGCAATCAGACCTGTTGCAAAGCATTGCATAAAAAATTGTAATATCACGCCCCCCTCACACACCGCATCCCGACAGCCTCACGCGATATACATCGGCAGAATGGCACGACCTAGCCGTGGGTCGCGCTCGCAAGCTGGTCGTGAGCTCCTTGACCATGGCCGCGGGACCAGCGGACCCGATCGCCGCTGGTGTCCCGCGATTGGGTCACAGAGCTGAAGAACGGGGAGAGGTCTGTGTAAACAAACCTCTCCCCGCGCTTCCTACACTGCCTGTCATTGATCGGCTGTTCCCTGTCATCGGGAAAGCCGATCAATGACGTCAGACGTCAGCCCCGCCCCTGATGTAAATAAAAAAAACACACGTCACAGACCATAACCCCTCCCCGCCGCCTAGTGGTTAACTCTTTCACTGCCAGTGTCATTTATACAGGAATCAATGCATTTAAATAGCATTGATTGCTGTATAAATGACAATGGTCCCAAAAATGTCTGATGTGTCCGCCATAATGTCGCAGTCACAATAAAAATCGCTGATCGCCGCCATTACTAGTAAAAAAAAAATATTAATAAAAATGCTATAAAACTATCCCCTATTTTGTAAACGCTATAACTTTTGCGCAAACCAATCAATCCCTAATTGCAATTTTTTTTACCAAAAATATGTAGAACAATACGTATCTGCCTAAACTGAGGAAAAGAAAAAAATGTATATATTTTTTGGGTATATTTATTATAGCAAAAAAGTAAAAAAATATTGCATTTTTTTCAAAATTGTCGCTCTATTTTTGTTTATAGCGCAAAAAATAAAAACCGCAGGGGCGATAAAATACCACCAAAAGAAAGCTCTATTTGTGGAAAAAAAAGGACGCCAATTTTGTTTGGGAGCCACGTCGCACGACCGCGCAATTGTCAGTTAAAGCAACGCAGTGCCAAATTGCAAAAAGGGGCCTGGTCCTTTGGCTGCAAATTGGTCCGGAGCTGAAGAGGTTAAACAGGGGCTGAAAAATTGGGCCTTAGGCACTGGTGCTGGTGACACAACACTGCAACCCCTCACAGATACTGTACTTGGAGCACAGCAATCAGACCTGTTGCAAAGCATTGCATAAAAAATTGTAATTACACACCCCTGTTAACCGCCGCACGCCGATATATGTTGGCAGAATGGCACGGCTAGGCAAAACCACGTACAGGTACGTGGCCTTTAAGAGCCTAGCCGTGGGTCGCGTGCGGCGCACGCGCGACCCGGTCGGGAGCGCCGTGACCACGGCCGCGGGACCAGCGGACCCGATCACCGCTGGTGTCCCGCGATCGGGTCACAGAGCTGAAGAACGGGGAGAGGTCTGTGTAAACAAACCTCTCCCCGCGCTTCCTACACTGCCTGTCATTGATCGGCTGTTCCCTGTCATCGGGAAAGCCGATCAATGACGTCAGACGTCAGCCCCCGCCCCCTAATGTAAAAAAAAAAAAAAAACACACGTCACAGACCATAACCCCTCCCCGCCCCCTAGTGGTTAAATCTTTCACTGCCAGTGTCATTTATACAGGAATCAATGCTTTTAAATAGGATTGATTGCTATATAAATGACAATGTTCCCAAAAATGTGTCAAAAATGTCCGATGTGTCCATCATAATGTCGCAGTCACAATAAAAATCGCTGATTGCCCCTCCCCTCCCCAGCCACCAGAGTGAACAGGCCCTCGTCTCCTGGATGGATCGCTTTCCATTCTGTCAGTTCTGTCAGTACTGCATAGTACTGCATAGAGGAAGGACGTGCGTCTGGAGCTCCGGCCGTCAGGAGCCCCTCAGCCCTTCAGCCCCCAGCTAGCCAGGTCTCTTCCAGCTCAGATCCCGGACCCCCCTAGCAGCGGTAACGGAGATCGGGTGGGGGACAAGACCCTCCGGACCCCAACCAACTCAATCGGCCCCCAAGCCCCCAACCCTGCACCGCGCCGGCTGAACAGCTGAACGGCGGGCATCAGCCGCTAGGAAAGTCTGCGGCTCCGGCCGAACCCGGCCAACAGCCCCCCCGACCGCCTCTCCACTCCCCTCTGGGCATATAGGGGCAGTGGAGAGCTCCCCCCCTCCAACCATTCCACGGCCACTCACCCACAACAGCAGACAGGGCCAGGAACCACCAGTTCCAGGACAGGCCATGGCTCGGGCCTAGTCCGGCGGCCATCTTGGTACACCCAGTCTACAGCACTTCATCTGCTTGGACCGAGTCTGGCGGCCATATTGGTACACCCGGACCGGCCAAGCTGATTTTAAAGCACATTTTTTACTACAAGTTATTGAACAACCGTTCGATGACTTGTTTTTCATTAAGTTTTAATCAAGTTTTAAGTTTTAATCAAATTTTAACAAATTTTTAACAAATTTTAATCACAGCATACACCCAGACCAGCTAAGTTTTTAAACCACAAGTTTTTAACAGCATTCGCCACTAACATTAGCATTGCTATAAAGCCGCCTCTTCTTCCCCAGGAGATCAATAGCAGGATCCACCCTATCTTCATCGTGGGATCAACCCCGGTAAGGTAATTATTCTGGTAAGTAAAGCAGGGGACCACAATTAGCAGTTCATCCAGGGACCAACATCCGACCACCACTCGGGGGGTCAGGAAGGAATTTTTTCCTCTGCTGCAGCAATTGGTCGCTCAGTAGGGGTTTTTCGCCTTCCTCTGGATCAACGGGAGGGCGGGTATAGGTCAACAGGTTTTTTCCTACAGATCCATCACCTGAACTGTTATCGCCTCAGCAACGCATCAGTTTTTTCAAACGCATCATTCCGTCAACATCAAATTTTCGGGATCACCTCAACATGTGCAATTTTAAATACTCAGCAGAGTCTCTCCGCAGACTAAGAAGTTCGACCGCAACACTACCGACCTACATTCAAAAAATATTACAAAAAGAACGACTACTAAGGATCGAGCCGCTAGCAACCATCAAACATAAGAAGACTACATTGCAACCACAACAGTTAACATGCGCATTGATTAACACCACATTCAAAGCTCAACTGGCGCTCGCCAAACCTACGGTACAGAACACAGCAACTTTTATGGAGACACTCTACAGATGCAAACAACACCACAAGAAACCATCCACATGCTGCTATGCTACAGACCACCAGGACCAAAGACAAATCTACCAATACCACTCACGGAATTCATTTCGGCACATACCCTGAAAAACAACAAGGTTCTGGTACTCAGAGATTTCAACCTCTGGGCAAATTCCACCGAAGACCCCATCGCCACCACCTGCATCAATCAACTGGAAGACCTAGGGCTTCAACAACTAGTAAATGCTCCCACACATGGGTCGGGTCACATTCTGGACCTCATCTTCAAGCAAAATATCGACATCAACATACGAGACAACATATCGCTACCATGGACAGACCACCACACTATCAAATTTGAAATCACCACTAACATCACCCTCCAGCAACCAAATCCGGCGGCAACAACACAGTGGATCAGATCACAGAAGAAATTACACTCGGAAATTTTCAAAACCACACTACCGAACGATCACTCAAATCCTTAAACAAGGCACTAATGGTTAAATGGCGCGCTTACACTACTGAAATGGGAACACAGAAGAGCAGAAAGAGCCTGGAGAAGAAACACTAAAAAGGAAAATCACACAAACTACAAAATACTCACCAATAAATATAAAGCAATTTTCACAGCGAAAAAAGAACATGTCTCAAACACCCTCTCAAAAGCCTTAAACCACGTGAACTGTTCAAACTAGTCGCCCAGACTATTAACCCCACCTGCCTTGAGCCCCGAGAAAACAAAACCCAAGAATACTGCAACAAGTTATCGGATTTTTTCATCAACAAAATCGACAACATTCAGAAAATAATTCAACAAAAAAAAAAAAACAACCAATTCTACTCAACCAAACCCAGGTAAGGAATTTTACTTGCACAGCGCACAAGCACCACATTTTTCACTTACCCCCCATCACCACGGATGAAACAAAAAATTTCATCAAGAGCCTCCGAGACAGCACATCACCAAACGACATCATTCCTACAAAGCTCTTGAAAGAATGCTCCGACATTCTGGCCCCCGCTATTACACACCTAGTAAATCAGTCATTCAAAGAAGGGTTGGTTCCTATTTCCCTCAAGCAAGGCATCGTCAAACCACTGCTAAAAAAAACCAACCTCGACCCCAAAGATCCAAACAATCGCAGACCGTTAACAAGCCTGAACACCATCTCCAAGATTATGGAGAAAGCAGTAGTAAAACAGCTTCAACTTCATCTGGACACACACAAGCTCCTGGACCCACTACAATCAGGCTTCCGCCCAGGCCATGGCACAGAAACGGCACTTCTGAAAATATGGGATGACTCCCTAGAAGCCGTGGATGATGGAGAATCGTGTCTTCTGGTACTGCTGGATCTTAGCGCGGCGTTCGACACAGTGGACCACAACATTCTTCTAAGCCGCCTCAAGGAAGTGGCAGGAGTTACAGATGTAGATCTTCCATGGTTCGCTTCCTTCTTAGGAAACCGGTCGCAGACAGTGAAACTAGGAGCCTTCACTTCGGAAACCCGGGCAATTTCTTATGGAGTCCCTCAAGGATCACCATTGTCACCAGTACTCTTCAACATTTACATCCGGCCACTCTTCAAAATTATCAGCAAATCAGATCTATGTTTCCACTCATACACGGACGACACTCAACTGTACTTCCGTATCACCGGTAAAAAAGACCAATACCAGGAACTAGGAAAATGTCTCACAATGATAGATGACTGGATGACCACTAGCTCCCTCAAACTTAATGGGTCGAAAACAGAACTACTGCTCCTCAACGCTAACCGAAGTAAAAAAACAAAGACCTCATGGATCCCACCATCCATCCTGGGACAGACCATCCTCCCAAGCACCAAAGCCAAAAGCCTTCGGAGTCATCTTTGATTCAGAGATGACCATGGATGCACAAATAGGATCAGTAATCAGCGGATCCCATCATCTCCTCCGCATGCTTCGCAGACTCATCCCCTTCATCCCAGAAAAGGAGAAAGCAGTAGTAGGAACCATCATCAATTTGCGTCTCGACTACGCAAACTCCCTCTACATAGGATTACCGGATTACCAGATTGCACGCCTACAAGTCGTCCAAAACGCAGCAGCAAGATTAGTCACCGGAAAGAAACCTTGGGAATCCATCTCCCCATCCCTAAGGTCCCTTCATTGGCTCACGGTAAAAGATAGGATCACATTTAAGACCCTCTGCCTCACCCACAAATGTACACAAGGAAATGCTCCAGAATACCTTTGTGAGAAAATACATACCGAATCGCAGACTTCGATCGACAGATCAAAATCTCCTTCTCATCCCCAAAGCCCGCTACAAATCGAAGGGAGAACGAAGATTCGCAGTACAGGGACCTCGGCTATGGAATGCTCTACCAAACGACATCCGCTTGGAAGAAAACCATCAGGCATTCAGGAAAAAACTCAAGACCCACCTCTAATACAGCAGGACAACAGGGGCAGACAAGCGCCTTGAGGCGATTCAGTTCGCATTTGCAGCGCTATACAAATCATTCATTCATGATCGCCGCCATTACTAGTAAAAAAAAAATAATTGCAATTTTTTTTACCTAAAAATATGTAGAAGAATACGTATCGGCCTAAACTGAGGGAAAAAAAATCTTTTTTTTTTTTGGGGGGGGGATATTTATTAGAGCAAAAAGTAAAAAATATTGCATTTTTTTTTCAAAATTGTCGCTCTATTTTTGTTTATAGCGCAAAAAATAAAAACCGCAGGGGCGATCAAATACCACCAAAAGAAAGCTCTATTTGTGGGAAAAAAAGGACGCCAATTTTGTTTGGGAGCCACGTCGCACGACCGCGCAATTGTCAGTTAAAGTGACACAGTGCCGAATCGCAAAAAGGGGCCTGGTCCTTTGGCTGCAAATTGGTCCGGGGATGAAGTGGTTAAACAGGGGCTGAAAAATTGGGCCTTAGGCACTGGTACTGGTGCCACAACACTGCAACCCCTCACAGATACTGTACTTGGAGCACAGCAATGAGACCTGTTGCAAAGCTTTGCATAAAAAAAATGTAATTACACGCCCCTGTTAAACAGGGGCTGAAAAATTGGGCCTTAGCCACTGGTGGTGGCACCCAGAAACAAAAATGTTCTTCCAAGCTATCATCACCAGAATCATTGAAGAGGAAGAGGATAGTCAGTCAACATAACAGGACAAAAGTAAGTGTGGGTGTCCTTCGCGCTGTTTTAATGAACTAGAAACTATATTGATATAAAATGGTGAGTAAGTAAATGAAAAAAAATGAGTGTAAACACTAATGCTATATGTGGAAAAAGTTCCTAAACCAAGCTGCAAAATCTAAGAGTAAACACAAACCCGTACAGAAAAATGAGAAATGGTGATTTTGCGCTAAAGTGCATCAAGCAATATAAGTGTGTATGTGAGCCAGTATATAGCCAAATGTGTGTAATAAATAGTCACTAAAGGCTCAAAACGTGGTAATGTGAATCACATAAAATAAATCAATAAATAAATATCATATAATGGACGTGGCAATATTAATCACATAAAACTATGATTAAAAAAGTGCATCAAGTGCTAAAATCACAATAGTGGATAAAACCAATACAATCCAAAATATCTACATAAGTGAAAATAATAAAATACTGAAAACATGGACCATGAGAACCACAGTATGATAAAAATAAAAATAAATGAATAAAAAATTAATTAATAATTAATTTAAATAATGATATAAAATCGAGTCCACCAGAGGATTGAAATCTGAAGAAACACGATGGTGATGACCCCCTTGGGATAAAACTCTCAAAGTCTCTAATATCCTTAGAAATAGTAATTCAGACTATCTTTAAAAAGTGGGGGGTGTTGGGTGGTGAGGACCTAATCCTAGATGGTGCTCACTAGCCTCTCACCTCTCAAACGATCAAAATGCACATCAAAGCCAGTATGGATGATCAGCTACAGTTCCGGATCCCTCCTTAAATGTCTCCCAATCGAGTATTCTGTGTAATCAATCCGTTCCAAAAAAGGGGGGTTCCACTTCCTCAAAGTTGTGGACACAGGGATAACCCTCCCCTCGTAGGTGTGCAGTGATAACTGCGGTCCCTGCAGCAATGGCTCGCTCCCAAATATCAGTATGGGTGAGGGCAGAGACAAAGAGAGAAAAGAGGGGGACCCAATCATGAAGTATGCCAAAAATCACAACATTTTATTCCAAAAAATAAATGCTTACATTAAAATTGAGTACAAACAGCCAGAGAGATGCGATTATGGTGTCCGTCTGACAGCACTTACGGTATCCTACGTCCGGCCAATCCCTACGCGTTGCGTCACGTGACCTCGTGACCTCGTGACTTCAACGTAGGGACGCAAAGCGTAGGGATTGGCCGGACGTAGGATACCGTAAGTGCTGTCAGACGGACACCATAATCGCATCTCTCTGGCTGTTTGTACTCAATTTTAATGTAAGCATTTATTTTTTGGAATAAAATGTTGTGATTTTTGGCATACTTCACGATTGGGTCCCCCTCTTTTCTCTCTTTGTCTCTGCCCTCACCCATACTGATATTTGGGAGCGAGCCATTGCTGCAGGGACCGCAGTTATCACTGCACACCCACGAGGGGAGGGTTATCCCTGTGTCCACAACTTTGAGGAAGTGGAACCCCCCTTTTTTGGAACGGATTGATTACACAGAATACTCGATTGGGAGACATTTAAGGAGGGATCCGGAACTGTAGCTGATCATCCATACTGGCTTTGATGTGCATTTTGATCGTTTGAGAGGTGAGAGGCTAGTGAGCACCATCTAGGATTAGGTCCTCACCACCCAACACCCCCCACTTTTTAAAGATAGTCTGAATTACTATTTCTAAGGATATTAGAGACTTTGAGAGTTTTATCCCAAGGGGGTCATCACCATCGTGTTTCTTCAGATTTCAATCCTCTGGTGGACTCGATTTTATATCATTATTTAAATTAATTATTAATTAATTTTTTATTCATTTATATTTATTTTTATCATACTGTGGTTCTCATGGTCCATGTTTTCAGTATTTTATTATTTTCACTTATGTAGATATTTTGGATTGTATTGGTTTTATCCACTATTGTGATTTTAGCACTTGATGCACTTTTTTAATCATAGTTTTATGTGATTAATATTGCCACGTCCATTATATGATATTTATTTATTGATTTATTTTATGTGATTCACATTACCACGTTTTGAGCCTTTAGTGACTATTTATTACACACATTTGGCTATATACTGGCTCACATACACACTTATATTGCTTGATGCACTTTAGCGCAAAATCACCATTTCTCAACATAACAGGACAGTCACTCAGCATAGGCAGTCTTGAAGGGATGTGACATTTCAAAATAAATTATTCTGTTATATCAGCTTCAGGTGCCTGGTAGCTGGTGGTGATCCAAGACTGATTCATCTTTATGAAGGTCAGTCGATCAACCGAGTCGGTGGACAGGCGCACCCTGTGATCGGGGACAAAGCCTCCAGCAGCACTGAATGTGCGTTCCGAAAGAACGCTGGATGCAGGACAGGCCAGTAGCTCAATTGCATACTGTGCAAGCTCTGGCCAGTGATCCATCCTCAAGACCCAGTAAGCCAGAGGATTTTCGGTGGGAAAGGTGTCCAAGTCTGACCTTGCCCCTAGGTATTCCTGCACCATGTATATCAGACGCTGGCGATGGTTGCTGGAACCGATCATACCTTGGGGCTGCGGACTAAAAAATTGTCTGAACGCATCGATCAGACGTCCACCTTCCCCACCGCTCCCTCTGCTACTGACCGAAGCCTCAGCAACTCGTCGTCCAGGACCAGGAGTTTGTAACCTCCCAGTCTCTGGGAACGCGTTGCACAGACCTTTCTGCAAGGCCTCCCGGAGATGTCTCATCCTCTGCGACGGCAAGATACCCTTGTACCGTAGATCAAGTTGAGTGGCCAGCCAGTAATGGTCCCTCTCCTTGATCCGAAGAATACAATGATCCTTTCGCAGGCTTTGCAGGATCAGGGAGGCCATACAACGTAGGTTAGCTAAGGCATTCGGTCCGGAGTCTTCTGGGTCACTGAGGACGACATGATACTTAGCCACCTCCTCCCAGCCACGTACAAGTCCACTGGTTTCTTGGGACTGTAAATCATCCCTAAAAGACTGCTGCTGCTGATGCTGAGTGCCAGGCTCCACCTCCATGCTGACACAATCCTCCTCCTCCTCCTCATCCTCTTCCTGTGTGATGGGTGGGAGAGAAGGAACACTGTCTGGATAAAGGGGGCCTTGAGAGGCAAGGAAGTCCTCCTCTTCCTGCCTCTGTTCTGCCTCAAGTGCCCTGTCCATTATACCACGCAGCGTATGCTCCAACAGGTGGACAAGAGGTACAGTGTCACTGATGCATGCACTGTCACTGCTCACCATCCTCGTGGCCTCCTCAAATGGTGACAGGACAGTGCATGCATCCCTGATCATGCTCCACTGGAGTGGGGAAAAAAATCCAAGCTCCCCTGACCCTGTCCTGGTGCCGTAGTCGCACAGGTACTCAACGATGGCCCTCTGCTGCGTGTGCAGTCGCTGCAGCATGGCCAACCTTGAGTTCCACCTGGTGGGCATGTCACATATAAGGCGGTTCTTGGGCAGGTCCCACTCCTTTTGCAGCTCAGCCAGCCGAGAACTGGCATTATATGATCGGCGGAAATGCACAGACTTTCCTGGCCTGCCTCAGGACATCCTGTAAGCCTGGGTACTTGCGTAGCCCCTTGGACGCCTACGGAGCACCGCTGGTTCAGAGGACAGAGCACTCGAAGAGGCCATGGAGGAAGAAGAAGAGGAGGGGGTGGAGGAGAGAGGTGTGTCACAACCAGTAGTAGCATTTTGGAGGCGTGGTGGCGGAACAACCTCCAACACTACTGCACCTTGTCCTGCATCCTTCCCAGCTGCCAAAAGAGTGACTCAATGGGCCGTGAAAAACAGGTAACATCCCTGTCCATGCCTGCTGGACCATGAGTCAGCGGTAATATGCACCTTACCGCTGACCACCCTGCCCAGCGAGGCATGGACATTGCCTTCCACATCCCGGTAGAGAGCCGGAATCGCCTTCCGTGAGAAAAAGTGGCGTTTGGGAACCTGCCACTGAGGAACCGCACATTGAACAAACTCACAGAAGGGGGCCAAGTCTACCAACTGAAAAGGCAGCAGTTGAAGTGCTAGCAATTTAGCCAAGCTAGCATTCAACTGCTGGGTATGTGGATGGCTGGGAGTAAACTTCTTTTGACGGTCCAGCAGCTGGGGCAGGGAAATTTGCCTGGTACAATCGGACGTCGGTGTACTGCTAGCAGAGTGCCCGCAAGTACTTGGCTGTGACACACCTAATTCTACACCTTCATTCCTCTCAGTGCAGCTTTCAGAGAGGACTGAAGGTATAGTGGGGTTGGAGATACCAGCTGATGAGGAGCAAGGAGAGGTCCGCTTTGTTCTTTGGTGTGGGTCTTTAATGTGCGCTTGCCAACGAGCTGCATGGCAGGTCAACATATGTCTGGTCATGCTTGTGGTGCCCAAGCGGCTGATGTTTTGGCCACGCGAGATACGCTTGAGACATATGTTGCAAATAGCAGTGGTGCGATCTGATGCACTCGTCTCAAAAAAGGCCCACACCAATGAACTTTTGTAATAACGTGCAGAGGCAGCGCCCTGCACAGGCGGAGCTCTGCGGTGTGATTCAGTTGGTGTGCTGGGCTCAAGCTGGCCCCCGGAGGGCATCCTGCCTCGTTGGAGATGTGCCGCCTCCTCCTCCTCCTCTCTCCATCCAGGCACCCACGTGGAGTCAGTGACCTCATCATCCCCTCCCTTTTCACCACTGGAGCAAACCTGACAGTAAGCTGCAGCTGGTGGAACATGACTGCCAGATTGCTGTCCTTGAGCATACCCTCTCTGGGTATCATCATCCGAGCCTTCAAAACGCTGGGCATCCTCCTGGAGCATGTACCCAACACTGTGCTCAAACAGTTCGGGGGACTCCTCAGGAGGACATGGTGGGTCTAGGGAAGGGGTACCTGATGATGACATTGAGTACGCGTTGGCAGCTGCTTTGCCAGTACCCTGAGCCTGGGTGAGAGAGGATGAGGAGGATGAGGAGAGCTTGGTCATCCACTCTACCAAGCCTTCGGCATGATGCGGCTCAACATGTCCAGCTGCCGAAAATAAGGACAAGCGTGTCCCATGGCCACGTGCTGATGACGATGCACCACATTCATGACCAGCACTGTTGTCTCTAGACACTCCTTGTTGGTCTTCCAGACATTGTAATGGGTAGTGTATACTGTGCTGGAGTCACACAGCACACACACTAACTCCTGCAGTATGCTGCCTTAGATGACAACAGGCCTGAAGGGCAGATACAGGGTAATGTGGTTTAGTGTGCTGTGTTATAGTCACAGAACACACACACACACACACACACACACACCTACAGATGGCTGACTGGCTGCCTGCCTTAGATGACAACACGCCAGAAGAGCAGATACAGCGTAATGTGGTTTAGTGTGCTGTGCTATAGTCACAGAACACACACACACACACTGCTGCAGATGGCTGACTGGCTGGCTGCCTGCCTTAGATGACAACACGCCAGAAGAGCAGATACAGCGTAATGTGGTTTAGTGTGCTTTGCTATAGTCACAGAGCACACACACACACACTGCTGCAGATGGCTGACTGGCTGGCTAGCTGGCTGCCTGCCTTAGATGACAACACGCCAGAAGAGCAGATACAGCGTAATGTGGTTTAGTGTGCTGTGCTATAGTCACAGAGCACACACACACACACACACACACACTGCTGCAGATGGCTAACTGGCTGGCTAGCTGGCTGCCTTAGATGACAACACGCCAGAAGAGCAGATACAGGGAAAGGTGGTTTAGTGTGCTACTGCTGTGCTATATTAAAACAGCACGCACACACACTAACTAGTCCTGCAGATGGCTGGATTGGTAGAGATTGAGAACAGCACTGAGAAGAATAAACTACCCTGCCTATTTTTCCTCTTTCCCTACACTAATCCCCAGAATTCACAAGCAGATAATGCAGATGAATGACAACAGCAGATAATGCACAAGCACACACTGTACAAAACAGTACAGTCTGTCACTGTTCCTAACGCCGGAACACACTACATGAGGCCGCCGGCGCGGCGGCCTTATATAGTGTGGGGCGTGTACTAAACCCCCTGAGCTATAATTGGCCACAGGCATCCTGCCTGTGGCCAATTATTGCTCTCCTCGCCGCTGGCTCTATGATTGGCCAAGCATGCGGGGTCACAGTGCATGCTTGGCCAATCATCAGCTAGCAATGCACTGTGACTGGTGCAGTGCATTGTGGACCGTTCGCATCACACGAATTTGATGCGAACGGTCCACATAGTTCTGGTTTTGACGAGCGGTCGAACGGCCGATGTTCAATTCGAACCTGGGTTTGAATCGAACACCGGGCCCATCCCTACTGGCGGATAGTAAATCTCTGCATTTCACCATGGAATTCCAATGACTGCCCCTTATTGTTTACCATCTGGCTGGTTTACTAGTCTTATGAGGTATTGCTATGAGGGCGGTGGGCCCTACGGGACCACTCGATGGAGGAGCTGCTTACCAGACCAGTACGATACCCGACTGATGCTTATTCTGGCGGCAGACTCCCAGCTCCTAGCCATAAGTTCCTGTCACACCAAATTCATATGGTGATGGGGTCCTGGGGGGGAGGGGGGATGTTTACGGTTAATTTTTCAAGTTTGTGCCCCCAGCCCTGGCTGGGTGAAAGTTTTGTCAATTCCCACTCGATGGCGGCATCTTCTTCAGACTTGGTCCTCTGTGCTCTGGGTGGACGTTACCTACTCTGAGCCCTATGGCCCATGACCCTAATTGGTCATTGACCATGTTTCGTTTTTGGCAAGAGGCGCACCCTTGTTTGGGGGGGACTTTGGAGGGGAAATGTTATATTGATTATTCACAGGTATGCACAGGATTATTCTCGGTCTACAATGCTGGTCACTAAGTTATGAAATGCTTTCTATTGTGCTGTGGGGGGTGGGCTGGGTTCCTCCATTCAGGAATTCGAGTGCACACCTAATGCAGGTTGGACCAAATTACTCAAGGTTGCCATGGCCCCCATAACATTAATATTGTGGAATGTTCGGGGGATGAACTCCTGAATAAAACGTTCCTTCGTTTTTAATTTTCTTAAGCTTCACCGACCAGACATATGTATACTACAGGAGACCCACCTCGTTGGAGGTCGGGTCCTTGGTCTTAAAAAAATGTGGGTTGCCATTAATACCATGCCACCCTTTCTTCGTATGCTAGGGGGGTAAGTCTACTAATCCACAAGAATCTAGCCTTCACACTGCTGGAACTGCACTTGGATCCTGAGGGTAGATACGTGGCTCTCCACGCAGTTATTGCAAATGTGCCTATGGTGGTAGTGGGCATCTATATACCCCCGCCGGCATCACTGCTGATATTGAACAAAATCACCAAATTTATAGCAAGCTGTTCCACGGACAATGTGAACTTGGCGGGGGATTTTAACATGCCTCCCTGTCCTAATATGGACAGGCTAACTACGGACATGACTGTGGAGTCCCCTCTTTTTAAGTAGGCATCCATGTTCGATCTCACGGATGTATGGTGGCGGAAGAATCCCCTGCTGAGAGCATACACCTGCCAATCAGCTTCTTACAGGGCCATGTCTTGCATTGATCTGGTGCTCGCCACTAATTATATTCTTGCCAAGGTGCAGGAGATCTCCCACCTGCCTAGGGGTATATCTGACCACTCCCCTGTCCTGCTCAGACTTAACGTGAGTCCTGCTCCCACCGACTGTCTCTGGAGACTATCCCGCTTCTGGGTCTCCGACGACTGTATAGCCCCAAGAGAAGACCTAGCCGTACAAGAATTTTGGACTGCCAACCCACCAGCCACGTCACCCACTTCTAGTTGGGAATGTTTTAAGTACCATACCAGAGAGGAGGGGGGCGTGTCCGGACGCAGAGCTGTGAGGACGCGCTTTGACAGAGCTCCACATAGGCGATAACAATCCACCGCCATTCGGAGCCAGCGAACGGCCGAACAAGTTCCATCCGCCCTGGGACATCTGCAGGACCCCCTTCCCCACCTTTCCAGACCATTATTTGGGGGCAAAAAGCAGCGCGGAGCGGAACTTAGCCTCCCTTGGGCCGCAGTACACGAGGCACCCGGCGCCATCTTGCGGCCTACAGGCCTGACGGAAACCCGCGATCCCCGGCCTTGCCTGACACATCACAGCAGCACAACACGGCCGGACACCATCTGCAGACGCCTGAAAGCCTGAAGGGCCATCGGAAGCTGCCCCCAGCGAGCCCCACTACTCAGCAACCCGGCGTCACCTTCTTAACAGGCCGGCAGGCTCAGGTCCCAGGAACACAGTGAGTACAGGCCAGCGGCCTCCATTTACCTGCATAGGCCTCCCGGATATTACTAGCCCAGAAACCATCATCGGCCCCCCGCCTGCCTAGCTAGACAAGGGAGATAACAAGCCCACATAGGGAAGTGTACAAACCGGCAGCCGTCAGCACTAAGAGAGCCCCCGGCTCCGGCCTACCTCCCGGCGGCCATCTTGCTACCCCCAACACACCTTACCCTTTCATCCACTGCCCCGCACAGGACATACCTGCCAGTACCCCTGACCCACTCCCTTGACACTATAGCGCCCTCCAGGCAGTTGACAGTGGGGGCAGAAGGCTGGTACACGTGGGTGGCTACCTGGTAACTCCTGGAGCACAGCGGTCATCTTTGTACTCCACAAACACCCAATTCGGCCAGTATACTGCAGCACCTTGAAAAATATCAGAGACTGCCTAATTACTGTGTGGTACTACCCCTTATTATTCTTCACCCCTGCATGCTTTTTGGAAGAAGCAAGTCTACATGGGGCATGGGCTCTCAGTCCTGCGTTTCTTCTACTGTAACGCACATGTGCAGCTAACTTAATGTGACTGTGGGGCGCTCCGCCTGACATCCAGCGTCAAGCTCCAATTATGCCAGCAAAGACACCTAAAACCCGTTCTGTAATTGCAAAGAAATCCAGCAAGGGCCCATCAATAAATCAGGCTGTTACCGGCTCCATCCAGAAATACCTAGCTACTAGCAGAGCAGGTCCCGGTGCAGGCAGCTCCCAATCCAGAACCTCGAGGCGCAGCGCGTCCCCGGCTTCATTAGCTGCCTCCGCGAGGGAAAGCTCACCCACATCATCCTACTGCTCGGACCTCATGGAAGACCCAGGGTCCCCTACGGGTTCCGAAATGTCATCCCTAATGAGCGGTATTAAAAGCGGCATGTTCCATAGTTTAGAAAAATCAATTAAAAAGGAAATTACGGGGGTAAGAGCGGACATGGCACACATCTTAGATAGAGTTGAAGAAACGAAACAGAGGCAGGATTCACATGTAGGGATGAGCCGAACACCCCCGGGTTCGGTTCGCACTAGAACCTTCGAACAGACCGAAAGTTTGCGCGAATTTTCGAACCCTATTCGTTATAATGGACGCGAACGTTCAAAATCAAAATTGCTAATTACAAACGGCCAATATGCATGTTAATGTCATAAAACAGGTTTGGGGACCCGGGTCCTGCCCCAGGGGGACATATATCAATGCAAAAAGAACTTTTAAAAAACTAACGTTTTTTTCGGGAGCAGTCATTTTAATGATGCATTAAGTGAAAAAAAAAAAAAAAGTGAAAATTTCCTTTAAATATGGTACCTGGGGGTGTCTAAAGTATGCCTGTGAAGTGGCATGTGTTTCCCGTGTTTAGAACTGTCCTTGCACAAAATGACATTTGTAAAGGAAAAAAAGAAGCCATTTAAAACCACTTGCCGCTTTAATGTCATGTCTTGTCCTGGCCGCCATATGGCTGAAAATCCTTGAGAAAAATGGCATGGCTACCCCATCACCCCCCCCACCCCAGCCCCTTTGGGTCTTGTATGGATATTAAGGGGGACCCCGCACCCAAAATAAAACCCTATACCTACAACCCTATATACTCTGAACAGCACTATATAGGTGGTGCAAACAAGACACGGACTGTAGGTTTGTTCTTAAGTAGAATCTGAACAGGTACATTATGAAGTGTAGCTCCATCCCAAAAAAATCTATTTTTAAAGCTTTTTGGAGAACATAGGGAGGGGTTATCACCCCTGTAACATTTGCTGTCTTTGCACATCTGTTCAGAACATGTCACCTCACTTTCCGTCCCAATGACAAATGTTTTTGGAAAAGTGGGGTTTTAATTGAAACAAGGATTGGTGATAAAGCATCAGTAGAGAGGAGATACCTTTTTCCCAAATTAAATCTAACAGGATAGAATTTCCCTTCCTAGGGGTAGATTTCCTCTCACTTCCTGTTTTCTCTTTCCGTTTGCAAGTAGGAGTCGTTTGTAAGTTGGATGTTTGAAAGTAGGGGCCTGCCGTATATACTCTGCAGAAATTTGCCCTAATAGATGTTGGTGTAGCCACAAGACTGGTGGGCACAGGAATGGGCCCTGCTGTGAGTTAATAGATCAAGATTTGTACTTGCATGCACCTGTTGAACCGGGCAGAAAAATTGGGCCTTTGGTGGTGGTGGTGGTGGTGGTGGTAGACGGTGTTGCCACAAGACTGTAAGCCCTCACAGTTACTCTTGGTGGTGCAGGAATGGGCCCTGCTGTGAGTTATTAGATCAAGATTTGTAATTGCATGCACCTGTTGAACAGGGCAGAAAAATTGGGCCTTTGGCGGTGGTGGTGGACGGTGTTGCCACAAGACTGTAGGCCCTCATAGTTACTCTTGGTGGGCGCAGGAATGGGCCCTGCTGTGAACTATTAGATCAAGATTTGTAATTACACGCCCCTGTTAAACAGGGGCTGAAAAATTGTGCCTTAGGCATTGGTGCTGGTGCCACAACACTGCAACCCCTCACAGATACTGTACTCTTAGCACAGCAATGAGACCTGTTGCAAAGCATTGCCTAAAAATTGTAATTACACGCCCCAATAGGGGCTGAAAAATTGTGCATTAGGCACTGGTGCTGGTGCCACAACACTGCAACCCCTCACAGATACTGTACTTGGAGCACAGCAGTCACACCTGTTGCGAAGCATCTTTTTAAAAAATTGTAATTACACGCCCCTGTTATACAGGGGCTGAAAAATTGTGCCTTAGGCACTGGTGCCACAACACTGCAACCCCTCACAGATACTGTACTCTGAGCACAGCAATGAGACCTGTTGCAAAGCATTGCCTAAAAATTGTAATTACACGCCCCAACAGGTGCTGAAAAATTGTGCCTTAGGCACTGGTGTGGTGGCATGGATCATTGAGGAGGAGGAAGAGGATAGTCAGTGAACATAACAGGACAGTCACTCAGCATCAGCATAGGCAGTCTTGAAGGGATGTGACATTATAAATAATTCTGTTATATCCGCTTCAGGTGCCTGGTAGCTGGTGGTGATCCAAGACTGATTCATTTTTATGAAGGTCAGTCGATCAACCGAGTCGGTGGACAGGCGCACCCTATGATCGGTGACAAATCCTCCAGCAGCACTGAATGTGCGTTCGGAAAGAACGCTGGATGCAGGACAGGCCAGTAGCTCAATTGCATGCTGTGCAAGCTCTGGCCAGTGATCCATCCTCAGGACCCAGTAAGCCAGAGGATTTTCGGTGGGAAAGGTGTCCAAGTCTGACCTTGCCCCTAGGTATTCCTGCACCATGTATATCAGGCGCTGGCGATGGTTGCTGGAACCGATCATACCTTGGGGCTGCGGACTAAAAAATTGTCTGAACGCATCGGTCAGACGTCCACCTTCCCCACCGCTCCTTCTGCTACTGACCGAAGCCTCAGCAACTCGTCGTCCAGGACCAGGAGTTTGTAACCTCCCAGTTTCTGGGAACGCGTTGCACAGACCTTTCTGCAAGGCCTCCCTGAGATGTCTCATCCTCTGCTCCCTCTGCGACGGCAAGATAAGGTCCGCAACCTTACCTTTGTACCGTGGATCAAGGAGAGTGGCCAGCCAGTAATGGTCCCTCTCCTTGATCCGAAGAACACGAGGATCCTTCCGCAGGCTTTGCAGGATCAGGGAGGCCATGCAGCGTAGGTTAGCTGAGGCATTCGGTCCGGAGTCTTCTGGGTCACTGAGGATGACATGATCGCCAGCCACCTCCTCCCAGCCACGTACAAGTCCACTGGTTTGTTGGGACTGTACATCATCCCTAAAAGACTGCTGCTGCTGATGCTGAGTGCCAGGCTCCACCTCCATGCTCACACAATCCTCCTCCTCCTCCTCCTCCGTGATGGGTGGGACAGAAGGAACACTGTCTGGATAAAGGGGGCCTTGAGAGGCAAGGAAGTCCTCCTCTTCCTGCCTCTGTTCTGCCTCAAGTGCCCTGTCCATTATCCCACGCAGCGTATGCTCCAACAGGTGGACAAGAGGTACAGTGTCACTGATGCATGCACTGTCACTGCTCACCATCCTCGTGGCCTCCTCAAATGGTGAGAGGACAGTGCATGCATCCCTGATCATGCTCCACTGGCGTGGGGAAAAAAAGCCAAGCTCCCCTGACCCTGTCCTGGTGCCGTAGTCGCAAAGGTACTCATTGATGGCCCTCTGCTGCGTGTGCAGTCGCTGCAGCATGGCCAACGCCGAGCACTGGCATTATAAGATCGGCGGAAATGCACACAGACTTTCCTGGCCTGCCTCAGGACATCCTATAAGCCTGGGAACCTGCCCAAGAACCGCTGCACCACCAGGTTGAGGACGTGATCCATACAGGGCACATGGGTGAGCTGCCCCTGTCGCAGGGCGGAGAGGAGGTTGGTGCCATTGTCAGAAACGACCATTCCTGGCTTAAGCTGGCGTGGCATCAACCACCTCTCGGCCTGCCCCTGCAGAGCTGCCAGAACCTCTGGCCCAGTGTGGCTCCTGTCCCCCAAAACACACCAGCGCAAGCACGGCATTTTTTTGCCTGCGTACTCGCGTAGCCCCTTGTACGCCTACGGAGCACCGCTGGTTCTGAGGACAGAGCACTGGAGGAAGAAGAAGAGGAGGGGGTGGAGGAGAGAGGTGTGTCACAACCAGTAGTAGCATTTTGGAGGCGTGGTGGCGGAACAACCTCCAACACTACTGCACCTTGTCCTGCATCCCTCCCAGCTGCCAATAGAGTGACCCAATGGGCCGTGAAAGAAAGATAACGTCCCTGTCCATGCCTGCTGGACCATGAGTCAGCGGTAATATGCACCTTACCGCTGACCGCCCTGTCCAGCGAGGCATGGACATTGCCTTCCACATGCCGGTAGAGAGACGGAATCGCCTTCCGTGAGAAAAAGTGGCGTTTGGGAACCTGCCACTGAGGAACCGCACATTGAACAAACTCACGGAAGGGGGCCGAGTCTAGAAACTGAAAAGGCAGCAGTTGAAGTGCTAGCAATTTAGCCAAGCTAGCATTCAACCGCTGGGCATGTGGATGGCTGAGAGTATACTTCTTTCGACGGTCCAGCAGCTGGGGCAGGGAAATTTGCCTGCTACAATCGGACTTCGGTGTACTGCAAGTACTTGGTTGTGACACACCTAATTCTACACCTTCAGTCCTCTCAGAGCAGCTTTCAGAGAGGACTGAAGATATAGTGGGGATGGAGATCCCAGCTGATGAGGAGCAAGGAGAGGTCCGCTTTGTTCTTTGGTGTGGGTCTTTTATGTGTGCTTGCCAACGAGCTGCATGGCAGGTCGACATATGTCTGCTCATGCTTGTGGTGCCCAAGCGGCTGATGTTTTGGCCACGCGAGATACGCTTGAGACAAATATTGCAAATAGCAGTGGTGCGATCTGATGCACTCGTCTCAAAAAAGGCCCACACCAAAGAACTTTTGTGATAATGTGCAGAGGCAGTGCCCTGCACAGGCGGAGCTCTGCGGTGTGGTACAGTTGCTGTGCTGGCCTCTAGCTGGCCTCCAGGGGGCATCCTGCCTCGTTGGACATGTGACGCCGCATCCTCCTCCTCCTCTTCCTCCTCCTCTCTCCCTTCAGGCACCCACGTGGAGTCAGTGACCTCATCATCCCCTCCCTCTTCACCACTAGAGCAAACCTGGCAGTAAGCTGCAGCTGGTGGAACAGTACTGCCAGATTGCTGTCCTTCAGCATCCCCTCTCTCTGCGCGCACACTACTGACTTCCTCAAGCTGGGTATCATCATCCGAGCCTTCGAATCGTTGGGCATCCTCCTGGAGCATGTACCCAACACTGTGCTCAAACAGTTCGGGGGACTCCTCAGGAGGACATGGTGGGTCTAGGGAAGGGGTGGCTGATGATGTCATTGAGTACGCGTTGGCAGCTGCTCTGCCAGTACCCTGAGCCTGGGTGAGAGAGGATGAGGAGGGCTTGGTCATCCATTCTACCAAGCCTTCAGCATGATGCAGCTCCACATGTCCAGCTGCCGAAAACAAAGACAAGCGTGTCCCATGGCCACGTGCTGATGACGATGCACGACCACGTCCACGGCCAGCACTGTTGTCTCTAGAAATAGAGCCTGCCTGCCCTGTGTTCTTGCCTCTGCACGCTCTGCCTCTCCTTGGCGGTCTACCAGCCATTGTAGTCGGTAGTGTATATAGTATAAAAAAATAGAGCTCCTATGTGTGCTCACAACACACTGTAGGTCCTATGGGTGCTGACACCAACACACTATAGGTACTATGTGTGCTGCTGACAAGAAAATATAGGAGCTCTGTTTGCTGCCACTAACACACTAGAAGTCCTATGGGTGCTGCTGAGAAGAAAATATAGGAGCTCTGTGTGATGCCACTAACACACTAGAAGTCCTATGGGTGCTGCTGAGAAGAAAGTCCTATGGGTGCTGCTGAGAAGAAAATATAGGAGCTCTGTGTGATGCCACTAACACACTAGAAATCCTATGGGTGCTTCTGGGAAGAAAATATAGGAGCTCTGTGTGATGCCACTAACACACTAGAAGTCCTATGGGTGCTTCTGGGAAGAAAATATAGGAGCTCTGTGTGATGCCACTAACACACTAGAAGTTCTATGGGTGCTGCTGAGAAGAAAATATAGGAGCTCTGTGTGATGCCACTAACACACTAGAAGTCCTATGGGTGCTGCTGAGAAGAAAATATAGGAGCTCTGTGTGATGCCACTAACACACTAGAAGTCCTATGGGTGCTTCTGGGAAGAAAATATAGGAGCTCTGTGTGATGCCACTAACACACTAGAAGTCCTATGGGTGCTTCTGAGAAGAAAATATAGGAGCTCTGTGTGATGCCACTAACACACTAGAAGTCCTATGGGTGCTGCTGAGAAGAAAATATAGGAGCTCTGTGTGATGCCACTAACACACTAGAAGTCCTATGGGTGCTTCTGGGAAGAAAATATAGGAGCTCTGTGTGATGCCACTAACACACTAGAAGTCCTATGGGTGCTGCTGAGAAGAAAATATAGGAGCTCTGTGTGATGCCACTAACACACTAGAAGTCCTATGGGTGCTTCTGGGAAGAAAATATAGGAGCTCTGTGTGATGCCACTAACACACTAGAAGTCCTATGGGTGCTTCTGGGAAGAAAATATAGGAGCTCTGTGTGATGCCACTACCACACTAGAAGTCCTATGGGTGCTGCTGAGAAGAAAATATAGGAGCTCTGTGTGATGCCACTAACACACTAGAAGTCCTATGGGTGCTTCTGGGAAGAAAATATAGGAGCTCTGTGTGATGCCACTAACACACTAGAAGTCCTATGGGTGCTTCTGATAAGAAAATATAGGAGCTCTGTGTGATGCCACTAACACACTAGAAGTCCTATGGGTGCTTCTGGGAAGAAAATATAGGAGCTCTGTGTGATGCCACTAACACACTAGAAGTCCTATGGGTGCTTCTGGGAAGAAAAATATAGGAGCTCTGTGTGATGCCACTAACACACTAGAAGTCCTATGGGTGCTGCTGAGAAGAAAATATAGGAGCTCTGTGTGATGCCACTAACACACTAGAAGTCCTATGGGTGCTGCTGAGAAGAAAATATAGGAGCTCTGTGTGATGCCACTAACACACTAGAAGTCCTATGGGTGCTTCTGGGAAGAAAATATAGGAGCTCTGTGTGATGCCACTAACACACTAGAAGTCCTATGGGTGCTGCTGAGAAGAAAATATAGGAGCTCTGTTTGATGCCACTAACACACTAGAAGTCCTATGGGTGCTTCTGGGAAGAAAATATAGGAGCTCTGTGTGATGCCACTAACACACTAGAAGTCCTATGGGTGCTTCTGGGAAGAAAATATAGGAGCTCTGTGTGATGCCACTAACACACTAGAAGTCCTATGGGTGCTTCTGAGAAGAAAATATAGGAGCTCTGTGTGATGCCACTAACACACTAGAAGTCCTATGGGTGCTGCTGAGAAGAAAATATAGGAGCTCTGTGTGATGCCACTAACACACTAGAAGTCCTATGAGTGCTGCTGAGAAGAAAATATAGGAGCTCTGTTTGCTGCCACTAACACACTAGAAGTCCTATGGGTGCTGTTGGGGTGCAATGCTGTGCTCACAGCACTGCGGTTGGTACTACTGCAATACTGTACTAACAGTAAGCACGCACCAGACTAATCTAAGACTAACTGTGCAATCAGCAGCAATGAACGATCAATGACTTAGGTAGCAATGGTTTAGCAAAGAAATAGCCAATGGTTTAGCAAAGAGGAGCAAATCTTTCAGTAGCAATCAAGCAAAGATAGAATCAGCAGACTGATCTCTCCTAAAGCCGGAACTCATGTGACCGGGGCCGACGGCGTGGCGGCCTTTTAAATGGTGGGGGCGTGTACTAAAGCCCCTGAGCTTTAATTGGCTACAGGCGTGCTGCCTGTAGCCAATTATTGCTCTCCGAGTTTCCGGCGCTGTGATTGGCCAAGCATGCGGGGTCACAGTGCATGCTTGGCCAATCATCAGCCAGCAATGCACTGCGGGGCTGCTCGCATCACACGAATGTGATGCGAACGGCCCAAATAGTTCTGGGCTCGCCGAGCCAGCGAACGCCCGGTGCTCGATGCGAACGTGGGTTTGAATCGAGCACCGGGCCCATCCCTATTCACATGCAACGGCCATAAGAGAGCTGCAGGATACAGTTACGCAACTAGCCTTTGCCCACCGTGCCTCGTTATACAAACTCGAAGACCTCGAGAACAGAAATCGCAGAAACAATCTGCGCATTCGAGGTCTCCCTGAGGCAACCGGTTATGATGACCTTGAACCGTCAATTCGAGGGGTCTTCAACACAATATTGGGAAAACCTCCCACTGACCCGCTACAGTTCGACCGAGTACACCGTGCGCTTAGGCCTCGCAGCACCAACACCGAACAACCTAGAGATGTCATTTGCCGCCTTCACTATTTCTCAGACAAAAATGCCATTACAGCCAAGTTGAGAAACACCCCCAATATTGAATTTTTTCACGGAGCGATCCTAAGCATCTTTTCCGATTTATCCAAAGAAACCCTGGACCGCCGCAGAGCACTTAAGCCTCTTCTGGAACACCTACGTTCTAACGGGATCATTTATAGATGGGGTTTCCCGGCATGCCTTATTGCCACCAAAAATGGTCGCTCACATACCCTCAGATTCCCAGAGGAACTGCCACAATTCTTGAAGGACCTTAATCTGTCCTCGGTAGACCTACCCGGATGGCATGACCCGGTCCCAAAGTTTTCACACATCCAGGACTCCCAGTTGCAAAAATCGCCCACAGAGAATGGGCGTTCATCTGCGCAGGGCTCTGCTCAGATGCATGGTTAAGGAAAGGGGCCGGGTAGCCTAAAGGCTACGCTTGCAGATTTTGTTTCTTATTTCAATTTTGTTTTTGCTGTTTTTCTTTTTGTTTAGCTTGTTGCAGGTGCTCCTATTCCATGAAGCACTTACAAGAAGGGATGTACACTGGCAAAGACTTTGTAACTACTTCTGCCTTTACATACGGATGCGGCTCACCCTTTGGTGATTTGTCAGGACTCCAGTGATCAACCCCACATAAGAACTTCCTACAGCTGGATGAGTACCCCTGCCTTTTTATAATGTTGAATATTTTCTGTTTATTCAGTTAAAGTTTAATGGTCAATTGGGTTTTATTGATATTTATCACTGGAGCAAAATGTTTCCTCCCTTGTTATTTGCACTATAGCTGGGTTCGGGCAGAGCGCGCTGCTCCCATGTACCTTTTGCACGGGGCACCCCCCCGCCCACATTTCCGTCTGGGGTGGGTGAGAATGGGCAGCCCTCGATTTTTTCGGTCCAGGCCCACTTTGGGGCCGTGGTCGGAGGTCCGCTCTCTCTCTCCCCACAGGGATCACCGCAGGATTCTGCGTGACAGGTTAAGATTTCCCACGTGTCCACTTGGACGCCTTTGTTGTTTTTGTAAAACTGACTCGTTCTCTTTTCTCTCCTCTTTTCTCTTATTCACACCACCACCCTTCTCCCCACCTCTGCCCCCCTCTCCGTGGCTGGCATGCATGGTATTTTAAGCTTAAGGGATGCGTCCTACCGATATAATGGCCACAATTAAAATCACCTCCTACAACGTCAGGGGATTGAATGTTGCCGCCAAAAGACATCAGATTGCCCACGAGCTACGAAAATCATCCACTTCAGTTGCATTCCTCCAGGAAACGCATCTGTCCCACACCACGCAGGTCAAACTGACCTTGCCATATTTCCCCCAGTGGTATTATAGTCTTTCCGATACAAATAAAGCAAAAGGTGTGGCCATAGGCTTTGGTAGAGACGCACCCTTTCGGCTAATAACAATGTGGGCGGATGACCATGGTCGCTTTCTTTTCTTGAAGGGCTTTCTGGGCAACACCCAGTGCACATTGGCGAATATTTATTCTCCAAACCACAACCAACCCGCCTTTTTCTCCCAAATTCTTACTAAACTAGCTGAGTTTGCAGAAGGCCTAGTGGTACTAGCGTAACCCACCCCAAGGACAAAGACTTCTCTCACTTTTCGAAAACGCACAAGTCTTATTCCCGCATAGATAACATTTTTATAGACCATTATCATCTCCCGCAACTACAATTGGCGAATATAGGCACTGCGACACTATCGGACCACGCACCTGTCTCGATTGTCTTGAACATGCCCTCTTTGGCTCGCCGCCCCTTTAACTGGAAACTGAATGATTCCCTTTTGTCCAATGAAGCGGAAGTCGCAATGATATCTACACAGATATCGCAGTATTTTAATGAAAATAAGCCCGCAGAGACCTCGCCAGCGATAGTATGGGAAGCCCACAAGGCTACTATGAGAGGTCGGTTTATCGAACTAGGGGCGTGGAAAAAAAGAGCATGGTCAACAACTCGAGCAGGTCCTGCAGGAAATAGCAGCCCTTGATAAACAACACAAACTTTCCTTACACACAGCACATCTAGAAGCTCTCACGCTGAAACGGGAAGAAATGAAAAAACTCCTGAACCTAGACACCACTAGAAAATTTCAGCACTACTCCCAAAAACTATACGAATGGGGGAACAAACCGGGTAGACAGTTAGTGAGATCCCTTAAAGAAAAGCAGACTAGGTCATTTATACCGAAAATAAAACTACCTAATGGGAATTTAGTGCATGCGACCCCCCATATAGCGAAGGCCTTCAGGGAATATTATGCGGAATTATACAATGTGCAATGCGATTCGCCGTCCCTGACTGTAAAAGAAAGAAGGCGGCGAATGCTCTCATACCTAAAAGAGGCTAATTTGCCAAAACTGGCACCCCAGGCCCTCAGGGAACTGGAGTCTGAACTCTGTCGAGGAATTTCAGACGGCTCTGAAAACATCCCCGACAGGTAAAGCCCCGGGGCCTGATGGATACACTATCATCTACTATAAAACATTTAGCAAAGTTCTCTTACCACGTCTTACGGCTTACGCCAACTCTATCTCACAGTCCGCGGGACTTCGCCCAGAATCCCTTACAGCTCACATCTCGGTCATCCCCAAACCGGGTAAGGATCCCACCCAATGCAGCAGCTACAGGCCGATTTCCCTATTGAATGTCGATATCAAATTATACTCCAAAGTGATGGCCAATAGACTACTCCCTCTTATTCCCAGCTGGGTTTCCACAGATCAGACGGGCTTCATGCCACATAGAGAAGCCAAAGATAATTCCCTCCGGGCAATATCGCTAATTCAATATGCCCAAAGGTCGACCCAGTCTACCCCACAGACGCTGAAAAAGCCTTCGATAGGGTGGACTGGGACTACCTGAAAGTGACCTTACGTCATTTTGGGCTGGGTCCCAAGATGTTCTATCGCATCACCTCTCTATACTCTTGCCCTACAGCCCAGATTCGAATAAATGGTACCCTTAGCGACTCATTTCAATTGTTTAATGGGACTAGACAGGGATGCCCCCTCTCACCCCTCCTATTCGCCCTCACCCTAGAGCCTTTTCTAGCAACCGTGAGGCGTGATGTGAACATTCACGGGATTCAGGTAGGCAATAAAACCCACAAGTACGCGGCCTACGCCGACGACATTTTATTTTTCACGCAACAGCCCCACATCTCACTCCCCAACCTAATGAAGGCCTTCTCCACCTTCCAGACAATATCCAACTTTAAAATCAACTTATCAAAGTCTGAGATTTTAAATATTAACTTACCTAGCAGGGAGGCAGATCGAATAAAACCCCTCTTTCCCTTTAGATGGGTTCACCGCAGCATGAAGTACTTAGGAGTATATCTTACGCCCAATACCCAATCCCTCTTTAAACTTAACTATATTCCCCTACTGAATAGCATCAAAAACGACCTTGCAAAATGGAAAACACTTGCACATTCATGGCTTGGTAAAGTGAACATAGTCAAGATGAATATCCTACCTAGAGTGTTATTCTACTTCCAGATGCTCCCACTGGGTTTGCCCATAGGGTTCTTCTCTCTTCTGCAGACCATGGTCTCCCGCTTTATCTGGAGGAACAGTCACCCTAGAGCAGTGGCGGCTGGTGCTCAAAATTTTTGGGGGGGCGCAAACAAACAGCCTCACTGTGCCATCAAACGCTGCCACTGTGCCCATTAAATGCTGCCACTGTGCCCATCAAACGCTGCCACTGTGCCCATCAAACGCTGCCACAGTGCCCCTCAAACGCTGCCACAGTGCCCCTCCAAGTGCTGCCAGAGTGCCCCTCCAAGTGCTGCCAGAGTGCCCCTCCAAGTGCTGCCAGAGTGCCCCTTTAAGTGCTGCCAGAGTGCCCCTTTAAGTGCTGCCAGAGTGCCCCTCAAGTGCTGCCAGAGTGCCCCTCAAGTGCTGCCAGAGTGCCCCTCAAGTGCTGCCAGAGTGCCCCTCAAGTGCTGCCAGAGTGCCCCTTTAAGTGCTGCCAGAGTGCCCCTTTAAGTGCTGCCAGAGTGCCCCTCAAGTGCTGCCAGAGTGCCCCTTTAAGTGCTGCCAGAGTGCCCCTTTAAGTGCTGCCAGAGTGCCCATTTAAGTGCTGCCAGAGTGCCCCTTTAAGTGCCCCTCCAAGTGCTGCCACTGTGCCCCCTGCCTGCCCTCTGCACTTACCTTGTCTCGATGTGCAGCTGGTGATGGCGTCAGGCGGCGAGCGGTGTCTCATCATCCGAGGTCTTCTTCTCCCGCGCTCCTCCTGTCTTCTGCTATCGTCCGTCCGAGGTCTTCTTCTCCCGCGCCTGTCTTTTGCTATGATTGGACGCCTAGCGTCCAATCACAGCGCCTGTGACTTCAGCCAATCAGGTTACAGGTAACAGACCTGGCAACCTGATTGGCTGAGAGGCGGTCTGTGTTAGGGAAGCAATGTATTCGCTTCTCTAACACAATACTGTGTAATCAGCGAACGCACGGCCGTGCGCCCGCTGTTTACACTTAGGGAAGCCTATTAGAGCACACCGCTCTAATAGGGTCCCCTATTAGAGCTTACAGCTCTAATAGGGGCGCTTCCCGCAACACCCCCCCCCACTGTAATTCAGATGCCCGGCGCCCGATCAGGGGCCGGACACCTGAATAGGGGGCGGCAGAGGTGACAATAGATAGATTCATGCAATGCATGAATCTATCTATTGGTGATAGAGCGGTGCATACTGCACTGTGCCCGGCGCCCTTAAAGGGACATGTTTAAATAAAAAAAAATTTTTTGAACTTTTTTTTTTTCTTTTTTTTTTTTTTTTAACTGCAAGGAGGGGGGGGGGGGGGGCGCGCGCCCGGGCGCCCCCTATGGACGGGCCGCCACTGCCCTAGAGTATCCAGAGACGTGCTTTTTCGTTCCAAGGGCTCGGGGGGACTGGCCCTCCCAAATTTTAAGGCGTATTATTTCGCTGTGGTCCTGTCTAGGATATCAGAGTGGAGATATGCTGCCAATTCTAAATTATGGGTGAGCCTTGAAAACGCTCTAAGTAATGCAGACCTTTCAGTCATTCCATGGCTCCCGCGCCCCTATAGGTGCCTTGCTTCAACTACCTCTTCATTAACCACTTCCACCTTGGACATATGGGACTCTCTCCATAGGAAGTTTTCATGGTCATACACATCACCCCTGCTGCCGCTCACAGGCAATGCCTTCTTTCCCCCTGGTCAACTGGATCCTGGCTTCCAGGCTTGGTCCCCAAATAGACCCCTCCTACTTCACCATGTTCTTCAAGCCAACACACCGCTAGTGTTCCTGGACAAATGGAGGTACAATCAACTGTGTCACTTCCTCTGGACTCTTCAACAGCCACTGAGGGGGTTACAGGACTTGAACGGTATTGAGGAAATACTATACCCAGCAGACCCACCTGAACCCTGTATTTCGCTCTTTTACAAAGCGCTTATTAAACTACAGGACGATAAACATCCTTCCTTGCTAAGTGGGAGGCAGACCTGGATTCCTGCCTCTCGGACAACCAAAAGGATAAAGTCCTGCAGCTGGTCCACATCTCCTCAATAGCATCAAAAATGACCGAGGTCAATTATAAACTACTAGCTAGATGGCACTATACCCCTTCAAAGCTCCATCAGATGTTCCCCGCCAATTCCCCGTTGTGTTGGAGGAATTGTGGGAACACAGCAACCCATGCCCACATATGGTGGTCGTGCCCGCTTATTCAACCCTTTTGGGCCAAGGTCATCCAAATTATACACCAGATCTCTAACGTCAATCTCCCCTCCGACCCCTGGATCATCCTCTTCCATGCAACCAAGGAACCAATTGGAAAGTATAAACGCTCTATATTCCCTCATCTACTCAACACAGCCAAGGCATTAATACCTGCACTATGGGGCCAGCCTGAGACTCCATCAATGAAAATGTGGTTTCAAAAAATATCGGAAGTTGCCCTTATGGAGGACATCACACACACCGCGACAAGAGCACCTTGGTGCGCCACACCATGACTTGGTCCCAATGGACTGACTTTAAAACTACTACGACTTATTAAGAGATAATTGTTCATTGAGCATTATGTCAGAAATCCTATAAAGGGCCCCCTCACACATCCTAAGTGGACTTTCTGAGTACACTCTGCGAATGAATGCATATCCCTTTCTCTTGGAATAACACATTTCGAGAATCCTTGTATGAAGGTAACATGCATGCCGGCCACCCCCCCCCCCCCCCCCGTCTCACCCCCTCTTCTTCCTTCCTTTCCTCCTTACATTTCCTTTCCTTCTCCTCCTGTTCTTTTTATCACTCTAAAATACATATGCCTAGACTATGCACTGTTTTTGCTTTCGCCTTACATGATTACTTTATACCATTATTGAAGGAAAGACCGAGTTTTTGTGTCTTTGTTGGTAGGACCGGAAGCATATGGAGATATAATCTTCCCAACAGTTTACAGTGGGGCTAGCAATAGCCGCTATAAGCTTCAAACGAGGTCTGAAATTACTTACGAATTCTGCACAATGTTGCATGGTCTGTTTAGAAGGTTTATACTGTTTTTGTGTCTTGTATTTCTTCAATAAACATTTATTAAACAAACCATACCAGAGAGCACTACCAAACAGCCATCAGCTGTACCCGGCGCCAGACTGGAGAGGCACTGCTCCAGGCTGAGCGTAGGGCTGCTGAAATAGAGGCGCAATTATTGCCGCTGATTAGCCAGTACAACTGGCCCTGTTGTACCGGGCCTGACCAGCAGGGGGGGCCATGGCAATATAAACAGTGAATAAAAGAATGCATAGTAATAAAATAAAAAAAAAAGTGTAGCCCTCCCCTTCTCCAGCCCACTCACATTTAACTGTGTAGCGGGGGTGTTTCCCTTTTAGAGGAGAGACGGTCTCAGTCAGCAGAAGCCGAGGATAAGACTACGATTCCCATAATTCCTCTGGCTCCCGGGAGGTTGGATGGTTTCGCCCCAGAGGCTGATGGGAGAGGTTATGTAAGGGAAAGAGAAGGCCCGCCTCTTCCTCTTCTGACGCAGGGACGAGAGGGAGAAGAGACACCTGTGCGGACCGGCGCGGCTGAAGGCCTGAAGCCTGGGCCTTGCAGCAGACGGAGGGAGAGACTCATACCTTACTGCCAGCAGAAGTGGCAAGGAGACTTTCGCCTGAGAGCAGTCGGTCGGAGCGAGGACCGGAGCGCAGGGGTTGTGACGAACGAGACCGGACACAGCCAGTGGAGGTCCCAGAACCCAGGACGGTATCCGGAGTGGTGAGCGAGCGAAAAGCTCATCTTATACTGTTATTTCACACTTTATGCCTATCAGACTGCCAAGGCTATTTACCTCAGAGAGCAGAAGATTGTTTCTTTCTTGTGGATTACAAATACACCATTTAATTCTACATGTGCACCACCTCTACAGTTCTTGTGCCGGTGAAGAATACTGTGTTCCCTCAAGGACTGAGCTCCATTGTTAGGGATCAGGCCTGGTCCGTTAGGTAGTCACAATTAGACTTGTTGCACCTCAGGGGTGCCTAGCAAACGGTCGCTACACGTGGCGCTCCGTCCCCCCCCCTCATTGCGGTTCAGTTATATATATACATATGTTTGTAGTACATACTGCAGGGACCTGCTTGTGTGTTGTAAGCCAAATGTTTACTGCATGTTACTATTTCTTTTCACATTACCAGAAGTAAAAACAGTTATTCCAGCTAGCAGTTTGTCTGTGAGTTTGAGTCCATCACATTTAGAGTATAAGTGATTTTATATGTGCATATATATATATCCGTCTATTAACTGTGCCAGAGCGGGTAGAGCAGATTGCCGGGGGGTTGGTGGAGCTGTACTCAGGGACCCAAATCAAACTTGCGGCCCTCTTAACTGGGGGTATTGCTACAACTGTAAACAGTGCTGGAGTGGGGCTGAATGGAGGAGCCAGGAGGGAGACACAAGGAGGTATGACTACAGCAATACAAGTTCTGCAGGATCGTTGGGAGCACAGTTACATGTACACCAGCTGCAGTGTCTTCCAGATATCCATGTGATCAGGCAGTGTGCAGGTTACCGATCAGCCTCCCCTCCCTCTTGTCTTTCTGGTTCCTTTTTTTTTTTTAATCTGCCTAACCTGACCTGCACATTGTCTGATCACACTGATAAGATCTCTGGAAGACTCTGCTGCAGCTGTTAACCATTTCAGCTTATAATCAGCTATTTAGCCAAAGCAATGTGTGTGCTGCAAAGATTGTTTGATGTTTTTTTTTTGGAGGATTTACTTCTGGATCAGGCTAGAAACATCACAGACCCATTAACTGGTAATTGTCCTCCACTAATCCTGACCAGTTCACTGTTTGTAGGAAAATTTGTATTTTGAAAATTGGATGTGAAGCTGTCTTCTGTCAATTGGTTGTACTTTCAAAGGAAAATCACTGACTTTATCTTGCAGAGATGGTTTAAATAGAATGGATCAGCCTTGTTGTGATACTATATACTTGTACACTGGGTTCAGCCATAAAAGCAGTCTCTGACCATCTCCTGAATCAATCATGTCTGCGATCCCTAACCGTCTCCTGTACCATGTCTGCAGTCTCTGACCGTCTCCTGTACCATGTCTGCAGTCTCTGACCGTCTCCTGTACCATGTCTGCAGTCTCTGACCGTCTCCTGTACCATGTCTGCAGTCTCTGACCATCTCCTGTACCATGTCTGCAGTCTCTGACCATCTCCTGTACCATGTCTGCAGTCTCTGAATATCTCCTGTACCATGTCTGCAGTCTCTGACCATCTCCTGTACTATGTCTGCAGTCTCTGACCATCTCCTGAATCAATCATATCTGCGATCCCTAACCGTCTCCTGTACTATGTATCCTGTCTCTGACCATCTCCTGTACTATGTCTGCAGTCTCTGATCGTCTGGGGAGGGGCTAAAGGAAGGACCAGGGGTGGGGCTGAAGGAGGGACCAGGGTGGGGCTGAAGGGGGCCCCATCAGGTAGGCTGTACGGGGCCCCATGATTTCTATCAGTGGCCCTGGGCGCAATAGTCTACCAACAGAGACGAGACCCACAGAATAGATTTGCAGTGTGCAGTGCATGAGGTGGCTCTCCTTCGGGTAACGGCCACAAAACAGCTGTTGCTACACCAAGCGCAGCATATCTTTGAGCAGGGTGAGTGAACCGGACAACTCCTGGCATGGTTGTCTAAGGAGCAAACAATGTCGACCTCCGTGGCTAACATTAAAGTTACCTCGGGACAGTTGCTGTCTGACCCTAGAGAAATAAATAACTGTTTTGCCTCGTTCTACGAGGACTTATATACGTCCAGAGCCCAATACTCTGATGCTGAACTTCAAACATATGTGGAGGCCATTGAGTTGCCATTCTTATCGGAGGTGGCCTGTGAGAGACTTGACGCTCCTCTCACCCTCAAAAAGCTTCAAAACTCCCTTCCGTCAGGAAAGACCCCGGGTGTTGACGGGTTCCCTGTAGAATTTTACAAGACACATGCTGAAACCCTTGCCGCCAGACTACTCGAGGTCCTTTCTGCATCTTTTGACTCTGCCTCCTTGCCTCTCTCTATGTCCAGAGCTGTCATTGTGGTGATCCCTAAGCCTGGCAGGGACCCTGAACTTTGCTCCTTGTACAGGCCCATATCACTCCTTAACGTGGACGCAAAGATCCTTTCCAAGGCTCTAGCTACCCGGCCCAATACAGTTACCCTATCTTTGATACATGGGGACCAGACCGGCTTTATGCCGGACAAGGGAACTGACATTAATCTGAGAAGACTGCTAACTGTAGTTGCTAGCCCAACTGCCGACGGGGAGGCCGCGCGGTGGCCTCCCTAGACGCAGAAAAAGCCTTTGACTCGTGGAGTGGGAATACCTATGACTCATTTTGCATAAATTTGGAATAGGACCTAAGTTTATAAAATGGCTGTCTACTATACTCCAATCCAACGGCCAGAATACGTACAAACGGAGTCCTATCGGCCTCATTCCCACTCCACCGAGGCACCAGGCAGGGCTGCCCGCTATCCCCAGCTCTCTTAGCTCTGGCTTCTCAGAGCTGCAGCATTCAACCCCAACTGAAAAAGTTTCTTTATACACGGACGATATACTCTTATTCCTACATGATGACCAACAATCACTGAGGGCGGCCCTGACCATTATTGACTAGTTTGGGGTGTTCTCTGGGGTCAGAGTGAATTGGGAAAAATCTCTCCTATTCTCTTTGACGACTAACCCTGCACCAACGCCCCCCCTCCCTCTCAAACGGGTTACGCGACTCAAATATCTAGGTATTCAAATACAAACTGACCTACAAAGCTACCTAATCGACAATATCTACCCCATACTGCAACAATTTAATCAGCGCTGCTCGGTGTCGAAAACGCTTCCACTGACTCCGGTGGGGTAGGTGAACCTAATTAAGATGTCCTTTCTCCCCAAATCCTTATATGCCTTTCGCCATACCCCGGTCCCCATCCCAAACTCTTTCTTTGTCAAATTAGACCAAGCTGAACACTCCATAACCCCAGACATTGTACGGATATTCAAAGATTTCTATGCAGATCTATATACAGCTAAAGTGAATCCCACTGAGGAGGCAATAGAAAACTTCTTAAGAAAGGGTGACCTCCCGGTCCTGCCAGCCAATGATGCAGCCATGCTTAACACGCCAATTACAGAGGAAGAACTAGAGATAGCTCTGTCACAATCCCAGAATAATAAATCACCAGGGCTAGATGGGTTACCGTCTGAAGTCTACAAGAGATATGCCGGTACACTACTCCCCAATCTTTTGAAAGTTTATATAGAGGCACTCGAGAAGGGGTCCCTTCCAAGCTCTATGAATGAGGCCATCATAGTGGTCCTGCTGAAACCTGGCAAAGAGCCCAAGTCTCCAGGATCGTATAGACCCATATCTCTGCTGACTGCGGATGTCAAACTACTAGCCCGCATCCTAGCGAATAGATTGGCTAAGGTGATACACAAAATAATACATAGAGACCAATCCGGGTTCATCCCCACCAGATGTACAGCGCAAAACATAAGGAGGCTCTTCTTGAACTTACAAATTCCAACAACTAACACTGGCAATAGAGCTGTCTTTTCGCTGGACGCAGCTAAGGCCTTCGACAGTGTCGAGTGGCCTTATCTGTGGAAGGTACTTAAGACTGTAGGCCTAGGAGATACCTTTATTAAATGGGTGCAACTATTATATGCGAAACCTACCGCAAGACTCAGAGTAAATGGCGAGCTATCAGAACCCTTCCAGTTATTTAGAGGCACCCGGCAGGGATGCACTGGAACCACTGGCAGCTAGGATAAGAGGAGACGCAGACATTGTAGGATTCCAACGACCCACTGGCACGGATGTTGTGTCTATGTACGCTGATGACACACTACTGTACCTAGGAGACACTCAGGGCTCACTGCAGGCAGTGATGACTCTTATCACGACGTTTGGGGAACTATCAGGCTTCTCCATCAACTGGGATAAATCGGTACTGATGCCACTCGACAAACTAGACACCCCGCTCCCGAGCTGTGCAGAATCAGTTCAGATAGTGACAACATTTAAATATCTAGGAATCCAGGTAACCCCTGACCCATCACAATACCTTGAACATAATCTAACACCCCTGCTTAGTAAATTCCGTGAAAAATGCACATCTTGGTGCAAACTGCCCCTAGCCGTAGCCGGGCGCGTAAACCTTATCAAAATGGTCTGGGCACCACAGTTACTCTATATATTCCACAACTCCCCGGTGTGGATCCCTAGGAGGTGGTTCGCAAGAATAGAATCACAATTTAGGGAATTGATATGGCGAAAAAAAACAGCCAGAATTAAGCTGTCTACATTGCAATATAACAAGGATGAGGGGGGAATGGCAGTCCCCCATCCCAGGACATATTTCCTAGCATCACAGCTACAACAGCTGGGAGGCTGGGGTAATCTGGATCTGGATGACCCTATTGGTAAACTACTGGACACAGGGGAGAACTGCGAAACCGCACTTACCAGACTGGAGGCTGGATATCTACACCTAGACTCTAAGGCCCCCACTGTTAAACTACTAAACATGCTATGGACATACATAAAAAAAGCCCTGGGGATAAAAGGGTACCTGGAATGCACTCCTATATGGCGCAATAGACAATATAAAGAGCTACAAAAACTAAAAGGCTTTAGAGACTGGGAGGAGGCGGGTATTAGATACATCTCCCGACTTTATAATGGACCCACCTTCAAATTGTTCTCTGAGATCCAAGCGGAATACGGGATCCCAAACAACAATTTCTATAAATACCTACAATTACGCCATGCCCTGCAGACGCAAGCAAAAACCAATACAATGAGACAGACAGACCACGCAATAATCAGAAATATCCTCATGAGACAGGACAAGAAGGGCATGATCTCCAGTTGCTACGGTACCCTCCTCGCACGAATACAAGATCCCGCTACACTACCATGTAGACAGAAGTGGGAGGAGGATATCGGTCCCATTAATGGGGAAGGCTGGGAGCTGTGTCTGGCGGCTGCCCCCCTGGTTTCAGTCTCTGCATCCCACAAAATGTCTCACCTGTATCTACTCCACAGAGCCTACAGGACGCCCAAGAGACTCCATGACTGGGGAATCAGGGACTCCCCCTTATGCCCAAAGTGTGAAACAGAACATGGAGACCTTCTCCATATGTTCTGGAAATGTCCCAAACTTTTCAGATACTGGGGAGGGGTACTGGACACGATATCCACAGCATATAGAGTGACGCTACAAAGAGAACCCGGTGTCTGTATGCTGGGAATATTTGAAGACGAAACGCTAACCCCACACACACATACAGCAATTCAGAGATTACTGTACGAAGCACGTAAGCTAATTGCCCAACGCTGGATAACACCAAGAGTTCCCACTAAAAGACAATGGGTGGATAGCGTCAACAGACTACTTATTAGGGAGAAGCTAACATATCAGCACAGAAAAGTTCCGCAGAAATTTTACTCATTGTGGCAGGACTGGCTGGAGGTCCCGGGGCTAGCTCCATACCAACTGATTAAGGACAGACTATTACTGGGCTGAAGATACCTGGTTGCCTTTTTACTAAGAACCATGCTCTAAAATGCATACTGGGGGGCATGGGAAGACACGAAGACTACAAAGGTTATTGCACTACTATTTCGGTTGCTTAATCACTGTGTTTTATTGCATATACTAAGAAAAAAGAGGATTAAAGGATATTGCACAACAAAATAAAAGTTCGTTAACACTATGTAAGAATACATTGTAGATATGCTCTGTTGGAAATGTACCCCACTTACCTGTTATCAAAAATGTGTGTCATGCGTATCTGTAAGTTGAATGACTCATAACATGTACTGTGCAAAGTAATTAATAAAAGTTTTTTTCTGATTTAAAAAAAAATTAGACCAAGCTATTACCTCCTTTGTCTGGGCGGGGGAAGCACCCAAGGTAGCTAAACATACACTACAGTTGTCACTCACGGAAGGAGGCCTCTCCCTACCAAACTTTAAGAAATACTATTGGGCGGCGGTACTGGTTTCTGTGCGCTGGTGGTTCACTCAAGATAATGTCAACCTGGAGGCTGCGATTCTAGGTTCGTACTCTGAGCTTAGTAATCTGGTATTCAGAGACCCAAGGTATAGTCCCCAAGTTACTGTACCCATGAAAACAACGGTTAGTGTTTGGCAACAGGTATCTACTTACCTTAGGGACCAAAATGCCATCTCCCCATATACCCCACTGTGGGGTAGCCCTACAATGCCGCACTTCCAATCTGTTCCAGACCCTCAGGTCTGGGCCAGGTACGAGATCCGGACATTGCGCCATATTTATTAGGTGGGGCACCTCCTCTCCTTTGCAGATCTGAAAAGCAAACACCAACTACCCCCTGGATGTTTTTCAGGTATATACAGCATAGACACGCGGCTCGAGCACAGTTCCCTGAAGGGATAAACCTTGCCACACATTTAGTTGAGTACCTGCTTACGGCTTCTGACATAGATAGTACACTATCCTCCATATATATTCAGACTTACCGGTAAAGAAGCCTCCAAAATAATCCCATTGTTCAATAAATGGCAATTAGATATCCCGGAGTTGACTGAGGAGGATTGGTCGGAGGGCCTAAAGCAATGCATTCCCCTTATGATCTCAGCAAGAGGTTTGTGCAACTAAAATTTCTAGAGCGTACTATACCCCTCATAGACAAAACCACTATCTATCCGGGAGTTGAAGATACCTGTCCTAAATGCAGACAGTTGGTGGGAACTTTCTTTCATGTAGTATGGTCATGACCAATCCTCCAGACCTACTGGCCTACAGTGGTACAGGATATAAACGGAGTGGCGGGACTACAACTAGATGTGAACAAACATATTACAGCGCACACATGCAAAACTGACATTTACCTCCAGTTTTGCATGTGTGCCCAAAAGGATTTGGTCAAAATCCATACAATAGACAAAAGAGATATTTGGGGGGCACACCCTAAAAAATGCATAAAGATGGTGCTGCCATAAGACCATACAACAGAACAAACATATTACAGCGCACACATGCAAAACTGACATTTACCTCCAGCAAGGCTATTTAAATTGTATGGATTTTGACCAAATCCTTTTGGGTGGAGCACCCCACTCAGTAAGTACCTCAATTAGTGACCACCTGTATCATGGGTGGAGACCTCATGTTCTCCCATATAGAGGAGTATAGCTCCCTTGGTTCAGAGAAGCAGGATCTCCCAATCTATGGATAGTGTAGGACCCACTAATCATGGGGTACTTTGTCGCAGTAAGTGGGCTTAAGCACCATATAGCAATATGGTGTGACCAAATCCCCATATTTTTTGATAATGTTTTTTTGAAAATGTCTGTCTAGGTGCTTTTAAATAGCCTTGCTGGAGGTAAATGTCAGTTTTGCATGTGTGCTTGTAATATGTTTGTTCTGTTGTATGGTCTTATGGCAGCACCATCTTTATGCATTTTTTAGGGTGTGCCCCCCAAATATCTCTTTTGTCTACAACTAGATGTGGACCCAATGGTGTTCCTCCTGGGTAAGGATAAGCTTCATGTTCAACTTCGCTTGTTCGTCTGTTTGGCGAATCCCGAACATTATGGGTCGTTCACGCCAAATTTGAGTGGCGCGTCAGGGCCAATAATTCACTGCGGCATCGCAGTGCAGTGCTGGCTGATGATTGGCCAAGCATGCACTATGACCCGCATGCTTGGCCAATCACAGCGCCGTCTGTACAGAGAGCCGTAATTGGCCAAAGCCAGAGGGGCTTTGGGCAATTATGGCTCAGGAGGTTTAGTTCACGCCCCACACTATATAAGGCCGCCTGCGTAACGGCCTTGTGTAGTGTGTTGCGGCGGTGGAGACAGATAGACAAAGAGACAGTGTGATTTTATTTCATTTAAGTTAGATAGAGCAGGCAGGAGGCTAGTCAGTTAGCTGCAGTCAGTGTAATGTGTGCATATATACCGTATGCATCCTAGGTGTTATGTGTGTGTGTATGTATGTATATGTATATATGTGTATATATATATATATATATATATATATATATGTGTATATATATATATATATATATATATATATATATATATATATATATATATATATATATATATATATTACACACAAACTGTATTCAGTTAAGCTAGATTTATTCCTGTGTACTGTGTCTTTTGCAGTGTGCACTTAAAGCTACCTCAATTGCTGGTGTTTTGCTGATCCTATCTGCAGGCAGCTGTAGCAATTACAGTTGGTGTATTGTGCCATCTGCACAGTGTGCACCTAAAGCTACCCAATTGCTGGTGTTCTTCTGATCCTATACCACAGGCAGGCAGCTGCAGTAATTACAGTTGGTGTATTGTGCCATCTGCACAGAGTGCACCTAAAGCTACCCCAGTTGCTGGTGTTCTGCTGATCCTATCCGCAGGCAGCTGTAGCAATTACAGTTGGTGTATTGTGCCATCTTCACAGTGTGCACTTAAAGCTCCCCCAATTGCTGGTGTTCTGCTGATCCTATCCGCAGGCAGCTGTAGCAATTACAGTTGGTGTATTGTGCCATCTGCACAGTGTGCACTAAAAGCTACCCCAATTGCCGGTGTTGTTCTGATCCTATGCCACATGCAGGCAGCTGCAGTAATTATAGTTGGTGTACTGTGTACTCTGCACAGTGTGCACCTAAAGCTACCCCAATTGCTGGTGTTCTTCTGATCCTTTCCGCAGGCAGCTGTAGCAATTAGTTGGTGTATTGTGCCATCTGCACAGTGTGCACTAAAAGCTACCCAAATTGCTGTTTTTTTTGCTGATCCTATCCGCAGGCAGCTGTAGCAATTACAGTTGGTGTATTGTGCCATCTGCACAGTGTGCCCCTAAAGCTACCCCAATTGCTGGTGTTCTTCTGATCCTATACCGCAGGCAGCTGCAGTAATTACAGTTGGTGTACTATGTACTCTGCACAGTGTGCACCTAAATCTTCCCCAATTGCCGGTGTTGTTCTGATCCTATACCACATGCAGGCAGCTGCAGTAATTACAGTTGGTGTACTGTGTACTCTGCACAGTGTGCACCTAAAGCTACCCCAATTGCTGGTGTTCTTCTGATCCCATCCACAGGCAGCTGTAGCAATTACAGTTTGTGTATTGTGTCATCTGCACAGTGTGCACCTAAAGCTACCCCAATTGCTGGTGTTCTTCTGATCCTATACCACAGGCAGGCAGCTGCAGTAATTACAGTTGGTGTATTGTGTCATCTGCACAGTGTGCACCTAAAGCTACCCTAATTGCTGGTGTTCTTCTGATCCTATACAACAGGCAGGCATCTGCAGTAATTAGAGTTGGTGTACTGTGTACTCTGCACAGTGTGCACTTAAAGCTACCCCAATTGCTGGTGTTCGCATACTAATAATACTACAGGCAGGCAGTTGGTTATGCTAGCTGCAGTATATCAGTATATGTGTCCCAGCTTTGTGCAGCTACATCTCCCTGCAGGCCATTAGTATGTCTCGAAGGCCAACAAGGAGAGGCAGACAGACACGAGCCAATAAAAGAGGGCAAGCAGGCTTTGTGTCTAGAGGCTACAGTGCCGGTCATGGACACGGTGCTTTTTTTCGACAGCTGGCAGTGTTGAGCCGCAACATGCTGAAGACTTGGTAGAGTGGATGACCAAGCCGTCCTCATCCTCCTGATCCTCTCTCACCCAGGCTCAGGGTACTGGCAAAGCAGCTGCAAACGGAGCCTCTTCCCTCGGCTCAATGACATCAGTCACTCCTTCCCTATCCCCACCATGTCCTCCTGAGGAGTCTCCCGAACTGTTTAAGCACAGTGTTTTGAAGGCTCTGATGATACCCAGCTAAATGAAGGCCGTAATGTGAGAGTAGAGAGAGGGGGTGCCCAAGAAGGACAGCAATCTGGCAGTCATGTTCCCCCAGCTGCAGGATACTGCCAGGTTTGCTCCAGTGATGAGGAGGGAGGGGATGATGAGGTCACTGACTCCACGTGGGTGCCTGATAGGAGAGAGGAGGAGGAGGCACATTTCCAACGAGACAGGATGCCCGCCAGGGGCCAGCTTAAGGGCAGCACATCGACTGCATCACACTGCACAGCTCCGCATGTGCAGGGCGCTGCCTCTGCACGTTATTCCAAAACTTCTTTGGTGTGGGCCTTTTTTGAGACGAGTGTATCAGATCGCACCGCTGCTATTTGCAACATATGTGTTAAGTACCTGGTCGTAGAGCCTGACTTGTAGGAGAAGACCTCTCATACAACGCTGGTTCATGGGCCACTGGAGTGGGAACAGTGGTCTCGTGAGCACAGTGGGGTAGGAGTGCCTGGATTGCTTGTAGAGGAAGGCGTTGGAATCAACAAGGAGGTCCTCCAGAGGTATCCGTATACAGGTGGCAGAGTGTGAGGCTGCAGCTGTAGGATGAGAAGGCTGGACACAACAGAACCAGGCAGCAGGTAGATCAAGCAGACGGGCAATAGGCAAGGCAAGGTCAGACAGTCCGGGTTGGCAACAGTAGGTCAGGCAGATGTGGGTGGCAGGCACTAGCAGAGTCGGTAGGCAGGCAGGAGTCGGCAACGATAAGCAGAAACAGGCAGGAGTCAGGCAGGCCGGGTCGGATCGGAGAAGGTAGAGTAGTCAGACGGAGCCGGGTCGGTATCAGGTGATGGTGGTTCAAGCAGGCAGGTTTCAGATATTTGGTAGCAGATAGCTGAGACAACACAGCACTGGCTGAGTGTCACTGCTGGGTTTTTAAAGGGCGTTTTGGCGCCAATTTGCGCCCTTGCGAGTGCGCGCGCCGCTGCGCACCCGCAGCGCACCTGCGCGCGCCGCTGCGCACCCGCCGCACATCTGCGCGCGCACGGAGAGCCCGAAAACGTGTGTGAGTAGGCACAAGCTGCTGCGCAGGCTGAGGGAAAACCCGCCTGCGCACACCTTTGATCGGAACTGGCATGTCCTTGACATTGCCCCCCCACAAGGGGCAGCCTCCGGATGCCCAGGCGACTTGCTTTTTCAGGGTGGGAAGTCAAGTAGGTACGAACCAAACGTTTAGCGTGTACGTTACTGTCCGGTTCCCAGGAATTGCTTTCTGGGCCGTACCCCTTCCATTTGACCAAAAATTGTACTTGCCAGTGTCTCTTTCTACAATTGAGGATCGCCTCCACCTCATATTCCTGGTTACCATCCACTAGAACAGGCTCAGGCGGACTGGTTCCTCTGTCAGGGAAAGGATCAGGCACAGCAGGTTTCAACAAAGACACGTGGAATACAGGGTGAACTTTAAGAGAGTTAGGCAAAGATAGTTCATAAGCAACTTCGTTAATTCTCCTCTTGACAGAAGAGGTCCCATAAATTTAGGTGCTAGCTTCTTAAGCCCCATACACACGCGCGGATTATCCGAGGACCAGGTCCGTCAGACCATGTCCGTCATACTTTGTCTGATGTTGGTTTTGCGTACACACGGTCGGACAATGTTGTCGGAAAATCCGATCATTCTGAACGTGGTGACGTTTGTTGCCTACGACGGGACTACGTAGAGGCTAGTAGCCAATAGCTTTGGTCTTGTAATGTGATCTGAGCATGCGTAGCACTTCCGACTGTCCGGTCGGAATTCGCTACACACGATCGGATTTGGTGTGATCGGACTTTTTTGTCAAAAAATCTATCCAGCAGGAGATAGGACTTTGTCCGTCAGACAATCTGATGGAAACTGTCCGATGGTGCCTACACACGGTCTGATTTTCCGACAACATTGTAGGATAGGACAGAATCCATCGGAAAATCCTACCGTGTGTATGGGGCTTTAGAGGGACAAATCAGCTTAATGTTATCTGTAGATAGCCATACCTGATCTCCAGGTTGCAGAACCAGCTCCCCCCTCCTTCTTTGGTTGAAAGTTCTCTTACTGTCTGCCTGGGCCTTGGACACAGCTTCTTGCAACACCCGGTTGTTGCGGTTGAGAAATTCTACCGTCTCCTGGACTGCTGGAACTGGAGATTCTGAAATAAAATCTGGTAAAAAGGTTAGGTGGAAACCATAATTGGCGAAAAAGGGGGACTGGTTAGTGGCCGAGTGACTGGTATTATTATAGGCGAATTCCGCTAGGGGCAGCAGGGAAACCCAATTGTCCTGTGTAAAGGATCTGATGTACTGCTCGAGGGTTTGGTTGGTCCTCTCTGTCTGCCCGTTGGTTTGAGGGTGATAGGCTGAGGATAGGGCAAGCTCGATTTTCAAGGTCTCACACAGCGCCCTCCAGAAGCGTGAGGTAAACTGCACCCCTCTGTCAGAGACTATATTTGCAGGTACTCCGTGTAGTCTGACGATCTCTTTGATGAACACACGGGCCGTCTCCACAGCAGATGGGGTTCCCTTCAAGGGCACGAAATGGGCCATTTTAGATAGGCGGTCCACAACCACAAAAATGGCTGTGCAACCCTCAGAGCGGAAAAGTTTGACTATAAAGTCCATAGAAATCATCATTTTCCAGGGTCTGTCCGGTATAGGTAAGGGTTTTAGCAGGCCCCAGGCTCGGTTCCTTGAGGTCTTGTTCCGTATGCAGACAGGACAGGAACTGACGTATCTCCCACAAAACTCTCTTAGGTTGGGCCACCAAAATGTACGCTGTATAAGCTCAAGGGTCTTCCGGACCCCGAAATGCCCCGCTAAGGGGTGGTCATGGAGCAGCGTTAGTACCTTGACCCGAATACTTTCCGCAACAAAGATTTGGCTTCCCTTCCATAGCAAGCCATCTCGTGATGTCAAGGTGATTCCTGGGGGCCTTGGAGAGTTGGTGGAAGCTTCCTTGATCAGGGATAGGAGGTCTGTTTGTAAAAGCAAAAAGTTACTTGCGGGAAGAATAGTGTCGGGAGCAGGTGAGTCTCTTGGATTGTCATACATGCGTGACAATGCGTCTGGTTTGACATTTTTTGATCCAGGCCGATAGGTGATGTGGAAACAGAAGCGGGTGAAAAACAAGGCCCAACGAGCCTGCCGAGGTCTCAAGCGCTTGGCAGACCTCAGGTATTCTAAGTTTTTATGGTCGGTATATATCAATACCGGATGGACCGCGCCCTCTAACAGATACCTCCACTCCTCCAAGGCTGTCTTAATGGCAAGAAGTTCCCGATCCCCAACGTCATAATTCCTCTCGGCCGGGGATAGTTTTCGAGAGAAAAATCCTACAGGGTTTATCAAGTCTCCCTTACCCTGCCGTTGGGAAATGACTGCCCCCACTGCGACTTCAGATGCGTCCACTTCTAGTAGGAAGGGCAAGGATGGGTTACGATGACTGAGAATTGGAGCGGAGGTAAAAAGTCCCTTAAGTCTTTCAAACACGTTTTGAGCTTCTAAACTCCAATGAAATCTGAGGTTTTGTTTGGTTAGCTGCGTAATGGGTGCGATTATGGCAGAAAATCCCCTGATAAATTTGCGAAACCAATGAAACGATGTAAGCCTTTCTTATTCACAGGTGCAGGCCAGTCTAGAACGGCAGACACTTTTTGGGGATCCATCTTAATGCCGGTTGAAGAGATTACTAAGCCCAAAAATTGAATCTCCCGTTGCTCGAATTTGCACTTCTCTGCCTTTGCGTACAACCCATGCAGGCGAAGACGGTCAAGAACTCTGCAGACATGTTCCCGGTGCTGACTGAGTGATTCGGAAAAAAACAAAATATCATCCAAATAAACAATTACAAAAATATCTAAAAAATATCTAAATACATCGTTAATGAGATGTTGGAAAGTGGCAGGTGCATTACACAGACCGAAAGGCATGACCAGATACTCATAGTGCCCGAACCGCGTTCGGAACGCTGTCTTCCACTCATGCCCGGCCCGAATGCGGACCAGGTTGTAGGCTCCTCTTAGATCAAGTTTTGTAAAGATAACAGCGGATCTTAGTTTCTGGAAGAGTTCAGGTATTAGAGGCAGCAGGTAACGGTTCTTGACCGTGATTTTATTTAGTTCCCGATAGTCCACACACGGGCGGAGGGTCTGATCCTTTTTGGTCACAAAAAATATTCCGGCACCGGCTGGGGAGGTAGATTGGCGGATGAACCCTTTATCCAGGTTTTCGTTGATATAGACAAAGGAAAAATGCGCCCGAAAGGAATCTCGGCCCCGGGCAGGAGTTCAATTGGGCAGTCGTATGATCGATGGGGTGGAAGAGAGTCCGCCCCTTTCTTGCTGAAAACATTGATGAACCCATGATAAGGTTCAGGTACAGATTGGCGTAAACTTTGGTCAGTGTCCATGCATAGTAAGGTGACGGGTGGTTGGGTAGATTCATGCTGACAGTGTTCTTGGCAATAGGGGGACGATAACCTGATCTCTCTGGTAGTCCAATTGATGGAAGGGTTATGGGCCTGAAGCCAGGGGATGCCCAGGATGATTGGAAACAATGGGGAAGAGATGACATCAAGGGTCAGGAGCTCCTTATGCTGGGAGGGGGTAGTAACAGGCAGGGGAAAAGTCTCTTGGATCACCTGCCCAGAACTGATGCGGGAGCCATCGGCCAAAAAGACCGAAAGTCGTGGGTCTTATTTCGTAAGGGGATGTTATGTTGACTGGCGAAGGAAGAGTCGATGAAGCAGCTGCATGCCCCGGAGTCAATGATTACCTTGACTGGGATTGTCCTTCCTTGGAGCTGTAATGAGAGAGGGAGAGCAATGTGGGTTGCGTTAACAGACAAGGCCGAGAGACTGGCAGGAACAGAGGAAGAGCACTTACGCATCTTGACCGGGCAGTTGCGTACGTAATGTCCTGTTGCCCCACAGTAAAGACAGAGATTCAACTGATGGCGGCGTGTGCGCTCCTCTGGGGTTAAGGTGGGTCGGATCAGTCCCAATTGCATCGGCTCAGAGGTATCAGGTACAGAACTGGTCGGTTGGAAACTGGGTGGAGATAGGTAGCGGGCAGCAGGAACTGGAGCTTTAACGGTCATCCAAGTAGGGCGGTTCTGTTGGAAGGAACATTCAGTGCTGCGTTCCCGGAGGCGGCGATCAATCTGGATTGTCAGGGAGATTAAAGCCTCAAGAGTATCAGGTATGCCCACCCGGGCCAGTTCATCTTTCAGTCCCTCGGATAGGCCCATGCGGAACTGATGTCGAAGGGCCGCATCATTCCATTGAGTGTCTGCGCTCCAGCGTCTAAAGTCTGAGATGTAGTCCTCGGCCGCCCGACGGCCCTGCTGGAGCGTAGTCAAAGTAGCTTCCACTGTGGCTACCCGCTCGGGGTCCTCATAAAGCTGGGTCGTGTCTTCAAAAAAAGTTGATAAGGACTGGGTCAAGACAGAGTCCCCTTCGAGTTGGTGCGCCCAGATCTGGGGTTCTCCTAATAGCAGGGAGACCACAAACCCCACATTGGTGGCTTCAAGTGAGAGTCCGGGGTTGCAGGGCGAAATATAGCTGACAAGCACTGCGGAAGGCCCGGAACTTTGTTCGATCCCCAGAAAACCTCTCAGGTATAGGGACCCTTGGCTCAGGTGGAAGCATAACAACGGAGGGAGGGGAAACAGCCTGGACAGGGGCGGCGACGGGAGCAGGAGCCACGTTTACAGGGTTGATGAGATTCTGAACTTGACCTTCCAATCTGGTATAACCGTCCTGTAGAGATTTTACGTCCTGGGTGAGGGCTGACAGGTGTGAACAAATCTCCGCCATGGGGGAGGTCTCTCCTGCAGGCTCAGTCATGGCTGTGTTGTGCTGTTAAGTACCTGATCGTAGAGCCTGACTTGTAGGAGAAGACCTCTCATACAACGCTGATTCACGGGCCACTGGAGTGGGAACAGTGGTCTCGTGAGCACAGTGGGGTAGGAGTGCCTGGATTGCTTGTAGAGGAAGGCTTTGGAATAAACAAGGAGGTCCTCCAGAGGTATCTGTATACAGGTGGCAGAGTGTGAGGCTGCAGCTGTAGGATGAGAAGGCTGGACACAACAGAACCAGGCAGCAGGTAGATCAAGCAGACGGGCAATAGGCAAGGCAAGGTCAGACAGTCCGGGTTGGCAACAGTAGGTCAGGCAGATGTGGGTGGCAGGCACTAGCAGAGTCGGTAGGCAGGCAGGAGTCGGCAACGATAAGCAGAAACAGGCAGGAGTCAGGCAGGCCGGGTCGGATCGGAGAAGGTAGAGTAGTCAGACGGAGCCGGGTCGGTATCAGGTGATGGTGGTTCAAGCAGGCAGGTTTCAGATATTTGGTAGCAGATAGCTGAGACAACACAGCACTGGCTGAGTGTCACTGCTGGGTTTTTAAAGGCCGTTTTGGCGCCAATTTGCGCCCTCGCGCATGCGCACGTGCACGCCGCCGCGCACCTGCGCGCACACGGAGAGCCCGAAAACGTGTGAGTAGGCACAAGCTTCTGCGCAGGCTGAGGGAACACCCGCATACCTTTGATCAGAACTGGCATGTCCTTGACAATATGTCTCAAGCGTATCTCGCGTGGCCAAAACATCAGCCACTTGGGCACCACATGCTTGACCAGACATATGTTGACCTGCCATGCAGTTCATTGGCAAGTGTACCTAAAAGACCCACAACAAAGAGGACCTCTCTTTGCTCGTCATCAGCTGGGATCTCCAACCCCATTATACCTTCAGTCCTCAGAGAAACCTGCACTGAGAAGAATGAAGGTGTAGAATTGGGTGTGTCACAGCCAAGTACTTGCGGGCAATCTGCTAGCGGTACACCAACGTCCGATTGTACCAGGCAAATTTCCCTGCCCCAGCTGCTGCACCACCGAAAGAAGTTCACTCCCAGCCATCCACATGCCCAGCAGTTGAATGCTAGCTTGGCTAAATTGATAGCACTTTAACTGCTGCCTTTTCAGTTGGTAGACTCTGCCCCCTTCCGTGAGTTTGTGGAATATGCGGTTCCTCAGTGGCGGTTCCAAAACGCCACTTTTTCGCATGGAAGGTGATTACAGCTCTCTACCGGAATGTAGAAGGCAATGTCTTGGCTTCACTCAACAGGGCGGTCAGCGGTAAGGTGCATATTTCCGCTGACTCAGGGTCCAGCAGGCATGGACAGGAACGTTACCTATCTTTCACGGCGCATTGGGTGACTCTGCTGGCAGCTGGGAAGGATGCAGGACAAGGTGCAGTAGTGTTGGAGGTTGTTCCTGCCACCATGCCTCCAAAATGCTACTACTGGTGATTCTGACACACCTCTCTCCTCCACCCCCTCCTCTTTTTCTTCCTCCATGGCCTCTTCCTGTGCTTTGTCCTCGGAACCAGTGGTGCTGCGTAGGCGTTCAAGGGGCTACGCAAGTATGCAGGCAAAAAGATGCCATGCAGTGCTTGCACTGGTGTGCTTGGGGGACAGGAGCCACACTGGAGCAGAGATTCTGTCAGCTCTGCAGGGGCAGGCTAAGAGGTGGTTGACGCCATGCCAGCTTAAACCAGGAATGGTGGTCTGCGACAATGGCACCAACCTCCTCTCCGCCCTCCGACAGGGACAACTGACGCATGCATTTTTGCCGGTCATATAATGCCAGTGCTCGGCTGGCTGACCTCCAAAAGGAATTTAACCTGCCCAAGAACCGCCTAATCTGTGACATGCCCACCAGGTGGAACTCAACGTTGGCCATGCTGCAGAGGCTGCACAGGCAGCAGAGGGCCATCAATGAGTACCTGTGCGACTACGGCACCAGGACAGGGTCAGGGGAGCTTGTTTTTTCCCCCAGTGGGCCATGATCAGGCATGCATGCACTGTCCTGTGACCATTTGAGGAGGCCACAAGGATGGTGAGCAGTGACAGTGCATGCATCAGTGACACTGTCCCTCTTGTCCACTTGTTGGAGCACACGCTGCGTGAAATAATGGACAGGACACTTAAGGCAGAACAGAGGCAGGAAGAGGAGGACTTCCTTACCTCTCAAGGCCCACTTTATCCAGACAGTGTTCCTGCTGCCCCGCCGATCACACAGGAAGAGGAGGAGGAGGAGGAAGAGGATTGTGTCAGCATGGAGGTGGAGCCTGGCACTCAGCATCAGCAGCAGTCTTTTAGGAATCATTTACAGTCCCAAGAAATCCGTGGACTTGTACATGGCTGGGAGGAGGTGGCTGCGGATCATTTCGTCCTTAGTGACCCAGAGGGCTCCAGACCGAATGCCTCAGCCAACCTACGCTGCATGGCCTCCCTGATCCTGCAAAGTCTGCAGAAGGATCCTCGTATTTGTCAGATCAAGGAGAGGGATCATTACTGGCTGGCAACCCTCCTTGATCCACATTACAAGAGTAAGGTTGCGGACCTTATCTTGCTGTCGCAGAGAATGAATCATCTTCGGGAGGCCTTGCAGAAAGGTCTGTGCAACGCGTTCCCAGAGACTGGGAGGTTACAAATTCCTGGTCCTGGACAACGTGTTGCTGAGGCTTTTGTCAGTCACAGAAGGAGTGGTGGAGAAGGTGGACATATGACCGGTTTGTTCAGACAATTTTTTAGTGCGCAACCCCAAGGTATGACGTCTGATTTACATGGTGCAGGAATACCTAGGGGCAAGATCAGACTTGGACACCTTTCCCACCAAAAATCCTATGGGTTACTGGGTCTTGAGGATGGATCACTGGCCAGAGCTTGCACAGTATGCAACTGAGCTACTGGCCTGTCCTGCATCCAGCGTTCTTTCAGAACACACATTCAGTGCTGCTGGAGGCTTTGTAACTGATCACAGGGTGCACCTGTCCACCGACTCGGTTGATCGACTGACCTTCATAAAAATGAATCTGTCTTGGATCACCACCAGCTAACAAGCACCTGAAGCTGATGTAACCGAATATTTTTTTTTGAAAGGTCAGATCCCTTCAAGACTGCCTATGCTGATGCTGAGTGACTATCCTGTTATGCTAACTGACTATCCTCTTCCTCCTCAATGATCCTGCTGATAGCTTGGAAAAACATTTTTGGTTCTGGGCACCACCACCAGTGGCTAAGGCCCAATTTTTCAGCCCCTGTTCAACAGGGGCGTGTAATTACATTTTTTGATGCAATACTTTGCAACAGGGCTCATTCCTGCACTCCAACTAGAGTATCTGTGAGGGGTTGCAGTGTCGTGGCACCAGCACCAGTGCCTAAGGCCCAATTTTTCTGCCCCTGTTCAACAGGTGCATGTAATTACAATTCTTGATATAATATTTTACAGCAGGGCCCGTTCCAGCACCCACCAAGAGTAACTGTGAGGACTTATGGCCCGTACACACGCTCAGATTTTCCGATGACTAGTTCCATCGGATCATTTCTGTCGGAATTTGTCCGATGCTGGTGTTGCGTACACACGGTCGGACAACGTTGTCGGAATTTCCGGTCTTCAAGAACGTCATGACACAAGTCGTCTACGAGACTAGAAAAGGGAAGTTCAGCACCACGTCCGGCACCCATTGGGCTCCTTCTGCTGATTCCGTGTTTATCGCGTGTTAGTAGAAGTTTGGGGACTTACGATTCGCGCTTCTCAGTTTTCTGACTCAGATCATTACTGCTCTTCAGTTTGTGCTTGTCGTGCGTATCTGTTTATTAGTGCGTGTAGTCAGTTTGCATTTGTTGGTCATTGCAGCCTATATCTTGATATAGGACGCTTTGATTTACACTGCTTATTGTCTGCTCGTTTCTGGTATTCATTTCGTTCTTTCAGGCCTTGCTGTTTATCGGTGCTTTCTGTTTGTCCGTTCTGACCAGCCGACCGTTTGTAAGCGATGTTTCCTGTACGTACTCGTCGCTAAGTTCGTGCTGTACGGGGACTTGGTGTCGGTCTTTTAGCTTTGAGCCAAGACCCAACCATGAACAGAGCGAGGAGGAGTATGTGGACTAGACATGTGCGATTAGTTTTGTACGAATTTTTCGAAATTCGTACATTTGTACGGAACCGAATTACGAATTTTTTTGGATACGAATTCTGTACGGAATACGAAATTCCGTTTACAAATTTCGGATCCAAATTATTCTAAATTTATTCGAATCCAACTACCAAATATATCGAATTTCAATTTCAACTAATACTAAAGAAATTATTATAGCGGATATAACGAGTGATTATAAATTCGGCTCCAAATTATTTGAATCCAACTACCAAATATATCGAATTTCAAATTCAACTAATACTAACGAAATTATTATAGCGGATATAACGAGTGATTCGAAATTCGGCTCCAAACTATTCGAATTCAACTACCAAATATATCGAATTTCTAATTTTCAACTAATACGAAAGAAATTATTATAGCGGATATAACGAATGATTCGAATTTCGGCTCCAACTACCAAATATCGAATTTCAACTAATACAAAATAAATTATTATAGCGGATATAACGAATGATTCGAATGAATTCGATATTCAGTATAACGAATATCGACACTCTACGAATAATAACGAATTCTTTGTTGGTCCAAATTTCTTTACTACAGAAACATGTGACTGTTGGTTGACCAATCACATCAGAGGTTTTCTTGTGATGCTGAGGCCTACAGGGCAGGGCAGAGGGCACGCCCTGATCATATGACTTCTCTTTGTGGAGCAGATCATACAGTCAACTATTTGTGCATCTGCTCAAATATCGTCGTGATCCTTGGATTTTTGATATTCATTTGCCCTGATATCTGTTGGAGTCTGCAAGATTATTATCTTTGATAGCTTATTTTGCTATTGAATAAAAATAGGGTTACTTAAGCGCTAGTGAGGATTAAAATCAGAGGACCATTAATGTTTTAAGATGGCCAGATGATACAGCTGCAAACCCATAAAAAAGTGTTCCCACACGTGAGTGATATGTTAAAAGTACACAAATAAATGTGTGATGGGTGCGCTTATATCAACTTTACAACAGGAATTGATATACCTGTGTGACACTTGAATAATGTGGTATATAGACCGTGAACGTGATGTGTATAAAACCGTATAGTGCAGTGATTTAAAATTTGTATTTAGACCCCAAACAGGTTGTGTTTAAACAAGGGGTTAAATAGTTGACAAGAATCTGTCAAGTTGCTTCTGTGAAAAAGGGTTAAATAATTGACATCAATCAGTCAAATAACTTCTGTGAATTGTGGAACATCCTTTGGTAATTAGCCTTGATTAATTAAATGATTGACTGAGTGGGGCTCTCAAAAAAATAGCTATTAGTAGATATCAGTTTCCTATTGTAGCTAGTGCCAATAAATAAACAAACACAATTTGATTAGGTTTAAAATAATAATAAACGCTGTATTGGTTTACAGCCGCCAATACTCAAATTAGTGAATAATAATCCTATGCCATATCCTCCCTGGCTGGATCAATACTTAATATTGCATGCCGCAAGAAAATAAAAATAAAATGCTGGAAGTTTCTGCTTTGTACACAGAATGACATACAGGCATATGGAGAAAAGAAAAAATAAACTGTCACTTTCCTTTTTTGCTGACACCTCCAGGTGTTTCTCGTCCTCTGCCTTTAGCGCTGTGCTTGCAGACACTTCCAGTGGGTTTGCATATATAGAGAAAAAGAAACATACACCAATTGCGCAGTATTTCCCAGACTGTGTGTGTGTTGTAGCCAGCGAGCGGTATTGTACTCACATGCACCCGGTATTAATGAAGCGGTAGCCGAATGCTTGTCAGGCTTATGTTTCAGGGCTGAGTGCCCTGCTTGTCCACACTCTGCGTGCTATGGTGACGTCACTAGGCTCCTCCTATTCCCGACGCGTTGCATTACAGTCACGTAACGTTTTCAAGGGATAATGAGCCCTGTGACAGCTGAGGATATTTATAGGGCAACTGATAGCGTGCGGGTTACCATAGTGATCAATTTGTGCTCATCATCCACAATCAGCATACCGCTGTGACCAGGTGCTGTGGAGATCCTATGCTTAACTGGTTGTATACCAGATAAGACTTTGTGGATTGAGTAGATTCGTTTAGCCGACAAGTAGATCTGTGTGTGTGTGCTGAACTTTATTTGAAAAGAGAGAGTATGTGAATAAATAAAATTGGTTAAAAACTTATATGTGTATGTGTATCATGGAGATGTGAAAAAGTGAAACTAGAATGTGTGTAAAAACGGGAAAAAATAAAAACATGTACAGTAAAAATGGAAATATAACATTAAAAAACATATAAAAAACATATGTAGTAAAAATAAAAAATAAATAAAAATAAAAATAAAAATAAAAATAAATAAATAAAAATAAAAATAAAAAAGTGAAATTAAAATAAAATAAAAATAAATGTAAAAATAGCAAGAATGGGTAAGGGATAAAAATAAATAGAAATGCAATATGAGCAGTATTTGCATACTTGGATCGGGACAACAGAGAGAATATATAGAGATGTATAATAACTCAAAGAGCCACTCCATTTAAGGAGGAAACTTTATAGCTGGGGAATTTTGGTGTGATTTGGACTGGATTCCATTGCTTTTTATGGGCTGGCTGCCAGGGGCGCTAAGAATTATACAGTAACATAGTATATCAGGAATTGGTCTAAAAATTATTAAGTTATAAAGTTGCTGTAAAAGTGTATACAAATATATAAATATAAAAATATATATATATATTAAAAAAGAGAGGGATGCACGTATAAAATGGAGGGTAAAAATACTAAAAATACTCAAAAAAATTAGTATTTTTAAAATTATTTTAAAAGTCAGATATAAAGCAGTTTAAATCAAAATCAATGTTTAATCCTGCTGGCGCAAAGCTATTAATCTCATATATCCATCTTGACTCACTTTTGCTGAGTTCTCTGACTTTATGGCTACCTCTCCAATTCGGTTTATATTTCTCGATTGCCCAGAACTTCAACTCTGATGGGTCTTTATTGTGTACTTGTGCAAAATGTCTGGATACACTGTGCTTTGGAAAACCAGCTTTAATATTCTGCACATGCTCCCTTAAACGCTTCCACATAGGTCTTTTTGTTCTTCCTATGTATTGAAGGGAGCATGAACACTCAAGCATATACACAACCCCCTCTGTTCTACATGTGATAAAGTCTTTTATTTCATATTCCCTTTTGGTACTTGAAGACATGAATTTGTTACATTTTCTTCCTCCTTGTTTGGTGTTTGTGCATGCATAGCAGCGTTTACAGGGATAGAAACCTTTTCCTTGGAAAAATGACAAGTTATTATTGTTTTTTGGTGGATCTGGGACATTCTTTGCTATTAGATCACGCAGTGTTGGGGCTTTCCGATAGATAAAACGCGGTTTTTCTGGTAGAATTTCTTTCAATTGTCTATCTGCTTGTAATACTGACCAGTGTCTTTTTATTATTCCCTCGATCTTTTTATGCTGTATATGGAAATTAAAGATCATGGGAATTTCTGCATAATTCTGTGTGTTGCGGTCCTTATCCTTTATGAGCGTTTCTCTGGGGATCCGTGATACTTCTTCTATTTTTTTGTTTATGAAATTCTCACTGTAGCCTTTCTGTTTGAATTTGTTGCCTAATTCCTTGGCTTGTTCCAGGTACCCTTCTTTATCGCTGCAGTTTCTCCTAAGTCTGATTAACTGCCCTTTTGGAATATTTATTAACCATGGACTATGGTGACAGCTGTCCGTAGGAATGTAGCTATTTCTTTCTACGGTTTTGAAAAAAGTTTTGGTATGGAATCCTCCGTTTTTTAGTGTAATGTCTAGATCTAAAAACTTAATATTTGTATCGCTGGTGTCAAAAGTTAATTTAATATTCCTTTGGTTATTGTTGAGTCTCTGGAAGAAGTTCTCCAAGCTATTCTGGTCCCCTTTCCATATTATGATGCAATCGTCTATAAATCTTTTGTATAGGGTCAACTCTGGTGGATAGTTTAGATATAGAGCTTCTTCCTCCCAATTAGCCATAAAAATGTTTGCGACACTTGGGGCATATTTTGCCCCCCATTCCAATTCCATTCAGCTGCCTGTAATATTCTTTGTTATACCAAAAATAATTATGCTGTATACCATAGGCTAAGCATCTCAAAATGAATCTTTTTTGCTTGGATGCTAGATTTGTCCATTTGTCCAGTGCCCATCTAGTTGATTTGATTGCATCGCTGTGATCTATAATGGTATATAAAGATGATACATCTGCCGTGGCTATTAAGTAATTGTCATCAGTATTTATTCGTATTGTTTCTAATATTTGGATGAGATGTTTCGTATACCTCAGATATGATCTGGTTTGGGGTACTAATGGTTGGATAAAGCTATCCACATATTCACCTATCCTTGAGTTTATAGATTGTATTCCGCTTATTATGGGTCTCCCTGGCGGCATGGTTTGGTTTTTATGAATTTTGGGGACAGTATATATAACCGGAACCCTGCATACATCAGGGACCAGGTATCTTTTCTCCTTTTTATTTAATATATGTTTAATGCTTCCTCTTTCTATTAGTTCAATCAGTTCTTCCTTATACTCTTTCGTGGGGTTACCTTTGAGTTTGATATATGTATTAATATCATTCAGTTGGCCACTGAGTTCCTTGTTGTATTATTCTTTTGCCATTATCACTATGGCTCCTCCTTTATCGGCTGGTCGTATTACTAATTCCTTTTTATCTTCCAGTTCCGTTATTCCCTTCCTAATGTCTTCAGAATTCTTTGCCCTTTTAATTTTTAGTTTTTCAATATCCTGTGTGACCAGTCTATTAAAAACTTGCACATGCTCATTGTTAGTCACCTGTGGGTTGAATAGGGATTTATTCCTTAGAGAAGTATGTTCAACATTTCCTGATACTTCTTGATGATTCTTTGTGATGGATGTTGGCTTGTTAAGCATATACTTCTTTATATTTAGTTTCCTGGTATATTTTTGAATGTCCACATAGGTGTCAAACTTATTTAGATTTCTTATTGGTGCATACTTTAAACCTTTGTCTAGTGTCCTTAATTCCGTATTGGTCAATTCTGTTCCACTTAGATTATATATTCCTTCTCCTATTTCTCTCTTTTTCGTTTGGACCTTCCGTCCTCCCCTGGTTCCTCTCTTGGATTTGGACTTCTTATGGTGCGTGGTGGGGTCCTTTCGTTTCGCGGAGGAGTTCTGTCCCTCCTGCGCTGGTCTAAAAAAGAGGAAGAAGTGCTAGGTTCTTCATGTCTCAAGGATTCATATCTATTGCTGGTGTAATTAGGGCTACTTCTGTAGTCCCTATGCGAGCGGTCCTGATAGTTTTGGGGTTGCTGCTGGCTGTGGTACTCCCTTGTATCTCTGTTTTCATTATTCCCATAATTTTGATAATTTTGATGTCCCCTGTCATCATGTCCTCTATTATCATTATTCCTATACTGGTTTTGTGGTTGATTTTGGGGTCTTTGATTTTTATTACCCCCATTTTTCCAATGTGCATTTTTTGGGGATTTTGTCCATGGTTTTTTGTTTTTCCACCATGGTTTTGGTGTTCTAGGACCATTGTAGTCATCTCTCTGTATTCTCTGTTGTCCATTTTCATTTTGTCTTACATGTCGCTCAGGGGACCTATATGCATAGTCCCTACTTGGGGATCTGATTCTTACTTCTCTCGCTGGTGACGAAGTTATTGAATCTGATCTTCCGTCTTTTAAATTCAGTTGCCATTTATATGCTTGTTGTAGCTTATAATCATTTGTATCTCTCATGTATTTACGTTTCTTTCTCTGTTTTATTTCAATATCCTTTTGTTCTAGTACTCTGTTTAGTTGTTTAGTTAATGTTGCAAAGGAGGCTGAATCCTTATGGGCGTCCAGAACCACCTTGCTTTCCTCAATCTGTTCATTAATCTTTGCTACTTTCCTTTGTTTTCTTTGTATTAAAAAATGTAAAATTTCTAGACCTTTTCCATTAAAAAACTTGTACCACTCATCTACTGATTCTGGGTCCAGGAGTCCATCATTAATAGGTACATCCCACCTGAGTCTCCTTGGTACAATGTTTTCCTTTATATACTGTTCGTGAGAGGCAATATCCCACCAAAGGCTAACTTTTTTCTCCATTAGATGACCGAATTTTCTAAAATTTGTATCTAGGTCACCTGTATCTGTATTGGTGTTTGTGGTGGAGAAAACTTCCTCTAGGTCTACCTTGCGGTTCTCTAAAAATTTAAATATTTCCATTTCAGCTGCTTAAAAGTGGTTTAGGGTGTATGTGAAGTGAATAAAAATAGGGTTACTTAAGCGCTAGTGAGGATTAAAATCAGAGGACCATTAATGTTTTAAGATGGCCAGATGATACAGCTGCAAACCCATAAAAAAGTGTTCCCACACGTGAGTGATATGTTAAAAGTACACAAATAAATGTGTGATGGGTGCGCTTATATCAACTTTACAACAGGAATTGATATACCTGTGTGACACTTGAATAATGTGGTATATAGACCGTGAACGTGATGTGTATAAAACCGTATAGTGCGGTGATTTAAAATTTGTATTTAGACCCCAAACAGGTTGTGTTTAAACAAGGGGTTAAATAGTTGACAAGAATCTGTCAAGTTGCTTCTGTGAAAAAGGGTTAAATAATTGACATCAATCTGTCAAATAACTTCTGTGAATTGTGGAACATCCTTTGGTAATTAGCCTTGATTAATTAAATGATTGACTGAGTGGGGCACTCAAAAAAATAGCTATTAGTAGATATCAGTTTCCTATTGTAGCTAGTGCCAATAAATAAACAAACACAATTTGATTAGGTTTAAAATAATAATAAACGCTGTATTGGTTTACAGCCGCCAATACTCAAATTAGTGAATAATAATCCTATGCCATATCCTCCCTGGCTGGATCAATACTTAATATTGCATGCCGCAAGAAAATAAAAATAAAATGCTGGAAGTTTCTGCTTTGTACACAGAATGACATACAGGCATATGGAGAAAAGAAAAAATAAACTGTCACTTTCCTTTTTTGCTGACACCTCCAGGTGTTTATAGGGCAACTGATATTTATAGGGCAACTGATAGCGTGTGGGTTACCATAGTGATCAATTTGTGCTCATCATCCACAATCAGCATACCGCTGTGACCAGGTGCTGTGGAGATCCTATGCTTAACTGGTTGTATACCAGATAAGACTTTGTGGATTGAGTAGATTCGTTTAGCAGACAAGTACCAAAAGGGAATATGAAATAAAAGACTTTATCACATGTAGAACAGAGGGGGTTGTGTATATGCTTGAGTGTTCATGCTCCCTTCAATACATAGGAAGAACAAAAAGACCTATGTGGAAGCGTTTAAGGGAGCATGTGCAGAATATTAAAGCTGGTTTTCCAAAGCACAGTGTATCCAGACATTTTGCACAAGTACACAATAAAGACCCATCAGAGTTGAAGTTCTGGGCAATCGAGAAATATAAACCGAATTGGAGAGGTAGCCACAAAGTCAGAGAACTCAGCAAAAGTGAGTCAAGATGGATATATGAGATTAATAGCTTTGCGCCAGCAGGATTAAACATTGATTTTGATTTAAACTGCTTTATATCTGACTTTTAAAATAATTTTAAAAATACTAATTTTTTTGAGTATTTTTAGTATTTTTACCCTCCATTTTATACGTGCATCCCTCTCTTTTTTAATATATATATATATATTTTTATATTTGTATACACTTTTACAGCAACTTTATAACTTAATAATTTTTAGACCAATTCCTGATATACTATGTTACTGTATAATTCTTAGCGCCCCTGGCAGCCAGCCCATAAAAAGCAATGGAATCCGGTCCAAATCACACCAAAATTCCCCAGCTATAAAGTTTCCTCCTTAAATGGAGTGGCTCTTTGAGTTATTATACATCTCTATATATTCTCTCTGTTGTCCCGATCCAAGTATGCAAATACTGCTCATATTGCATTTCTATTTATTTTTATCCCTTACCCATTCTTGCTATTTTTACATTTATTTTTTTATTTTATTTTAATTTCACTATTTTATTTTTATTTATTTATTTTTATTTTTATTTTTTATTTTTATTATTTATTTTTTATTTTTACTACATATGTTTTTTATATGTTTTTTAATGTTATATTTCCATTTTTACTGTACATGTTTTTATTTTTTCCCGTTTTTACACACATTCTAGTTTCACTTTTTCACATCTCCATGATACACATACACATATAAGTTTTTAACCAATTTTATTTATTCACATACTCTCTCTTTTCAAATAAAGTTCAGCACACACACACAGATCTACTTGTCGGCTAAACGAATCTACTCAATCCACAAAGTCTTATCTGGTATACAACCAGTTAAGCATAGGATCTCCACAGCACCTGGTCACAGCGGTATGCTGATTGTGGATGATGAGCACAAATTGATCACTATGGTAACCCGCACGCTATCAGTTGCCCTATAAATATCCTCAGCTGTCACAGGGCTCATTATCCCTTGAAAACGTTACGTGACTGTAATGCAACGCGTCAGGAATAGGAGGAGCCTAGTGACGTCACCATAGCACGCAGAGTGTGGACAAGCAGGGCACTCAGCCCTGAAACATAAGCCTGACAAGCATTCGGCTACCGCTTCATTAATACCGGGTGCATGTGAGTACAATACCGCTCGCTGGCTACAACACACACACACTGTCTGGGAAATACTGCGTAATTGGTGTATGTTTCTTTTTCTCTATATATGCAAACCCACTGGAAGTGTCTGCAAGCACAGCGCTAAAGGCAGAGGACGAGAAACACCTGGAGGTGTCAGCAAAAAAGGATAGTGACAGTTTATTTTTTCTTTTCTCCATATGCCTGTATGTCATTCTGTGTACAAAGCAGAAACTTCCAGCATTTTATTTTTATTTTCTTGCGGCATGCAATATTAAGTATTGATCCAGCCAGGGAGGATATGGCATAGGATTATTATTCACTAATTTGAGTATTGGCGGCTGTAAACCAATACAGCGTTTATTATTATTTTAAACCTAATCAAATTGTGTTTGTTTATTTATTGGCACTAGCTACAATAGGAAACTGATATCTACTAATAGCTATTTTTTTGAGTGCCCCACTCAGTCAATCATTTAATTAATCAAGGCTAATTACCAAAGGATGTTCCACAATTCACAGAAGTTATTTGACAGATTGATGTCAATTATTTAACCCTTTTTCACAGAAGCAACTTGACAGATTCTTGTAAACTATTTAACCCCTTGTTTAAACACAACCTGTTTGGGGTCTAAATACATTATTTTGCTATTGGATTTCTTCTTTTACTCCAGATTTTTGTTTTAGTCTGCTCATCTTTTTTTTTGTCTTTTTTTGACTTGGAAGGCAAAATGAGCAGCAAACAAGGAGATCAAGGCAGAAAGAGTGCTGCTGCGGGGAGAGGGAGAGCTTCGAGCTGGCGTCAAGTACAACAGCAGCAGGTGGGACGTTCTGTCTCTGCGGCGTCTGCGCCCCCTGAGCTCAGCTCGCCTCCTATGAAGTTGAGGCGACCAAGAGGAGTGAAAGAGCTTGCAAAAAAGCAGACATCACGTTGCCAGCTGTTCCAGGAGGACTTACCTTGTACAACCAGCAGCACGACAGTTGATACTAGGAAAAGTGGCGCTACCACCTCTGCCACTGCTGCTGGTAGCACTAGCATGCCCATTCGTACTTTTTATGGAAGAGGACGAGGGCAGACCAAAGGTAAACTTCCCATTGCACACACCTTTGTGCAGCCAAAGATGGAGATCTTGGACAGCATGCTGCAGCATGAGACATGTGAGGAGGCCCAGGCTGAACAAGCTCATGATGATGATATCACTATCAGCACTCCAGGGAGCTTCGAGATAAGCAAGCAGGAGCCTGAGGAGAGTCAGTTTACAACACATTGTAAAGATCATCAGTCTTCCCCTGGCAATGTAGAAGAGAAAGAGATGGAAACAAGCTTTCACATGGAGAACTTGGATTACCAACCATCGGCATCGGCATCTACCCATGTTGGCCCCAGCGACAGCCCAGGAGAATATATCTCCCCTGACTCCCCACTACTTTTCTCCCCTTATAAGTCCCCTGCCGTTATTTAAAAGCCTCCAGCATCATCGGCCAATGCAACCACAGCGACAGCACCCAAAATACCCGTCATGTTCAGATCACATTCTCTTCTTCATCCTGCTCCTCCTGCTGAACCTCAGAAAGAGTCCAACCACTGCAGTGGATGTGATTCCATCACCAGGCACTGCAGGCAGTGTCATTGGTGCTGGCTGCCGTTCCAGCGTTTGGCTGCATTTCACAAAAATTGGCGTTGGTCAGAAGGCCAAATGCAACCATTGTGGCAAGGACATCAGCCGGGGCCGAGACATAGGGCATCTCAGCAACAGTGGGATGAACCAGCACATGCGTGTGCACCACCAGGCTGTGCTGTTAGGGGAGAAAAGTATGGCCCCTCCAAACACCAAAAGAGGAACCAATACCAATAGTGGCACCACCACAGCCACCACCATAAGTACCAGCACCACCACCCCACATCCAACCCATACCAGCCACCAGGCCACCCTGGAAGATTTTGGTGGCTTTCACAGTACAAAAGGAATGTCTCAGGCACAGGTTAGGAAGATAACACGCCTGATCGGCCAGCTCATTGCAGTTGGAGGAGCACCATTCAATATGGTAGAAGGTGAGCCCTTCAAGCAGTTGATGCAGGCTGTTGCACCACAGTACCGTGTGCCATCACGAAAGACCTTTAGCCAAACTGTGGTGCCAGCCTTATACAGGTCTTGTGTTGGGGTGCTGAAGGAGGAGATTAGAAAGGCAGGTGGACAGGCAGTGCACCTGACCACTGACCTGTGGAGTGCATCTAGTGCCCGACACGCCTTCCTGTCCCTGACGGCACATTGGTGGCAGGGCAAGGTGTCACTGTCCCATGATGTACAAAGATCTGGATCCTCGTCATCAGCACTTGACAAAGAGGGGCACCGTTCCTTTCTCCTGCACGCTGAGGTGCTTGATGAAAAGCATACAGCGCAAAATATCCTGCAAGCCCTGCAGAAAATGTTGCTGCAGTGGTTTGGACAGGCAGACACTGACAGCAACAGCTACAGGATTGGCTATATTGTCACAGATGGAGGCAGCAACATGGTGAAGGCTGTAAGGGATGGCAGATTTGTGGGTGTGCGCTGCTCAGCCCACCTTCTCCACCAGGTGGTAACTGACAGCTTTCGATTGGTGGAGGCTAATTCTGGCGGCGATGGAAGGCTGTCCAAAGTGGTGGACTCTTGTCGTACACTGCCTAAAACAGGATGTGGGGACTAGGTGGAATTCAACCCTAGCAATGCTGGAATGCATCCTTGAACAGAAGAAGGCTCTCATGCCATGGCCTGCGAACATAATATTGGCATAGAGAGACCTTTAGGCAGGGAGGACTGGGCCATAATTGGGCAGATTGTGGCAGTCCTCAAACCATTCCTCTCTGTGACAGAACATCTGAGCCGCGAGGATGAAAGCATTGCTAATGTGCTGCCGCTTTTTAACCACCTTCAAAGTAAATTGGAGCGGTTCATGTCAGCTCAGGAACCTTTGCCTGGTGGTGGCCCTCAACCTGATGTGTTGGCTCTGCTCAACACATTTCTCTTGGAATTGGGCAGGCGCACGCAGGATTTGACCGCCTCTTGCCCAGAACTGATGCTGGCTGCCATGTGTGACCCTCGTGTCAAGGGCAAAATGGCTGTGCAGTGCAGTGCTCTCACAACATGGCGGGACAGACTTATTGACAGGGTGCGTCAGAGGGAAATGCAGCTAGTAAGGCCGCTAGAGCTGGGAGAGGAGGAAGAGGAGGAAGAAGATATTGAAAACCCCCTCTCCCATGCAACAGCATCTACTGAAGTGAGCAGCAGAGCTCCTGCCAGCGGTCGCGGAGCATCTTCTTCTGTCTTGACTGAGGCATTTGACACCCTAATGGGAACCTCCAGCAGCATAGTGCGCCCCAAGAAACGCATTTCATCAAAGGAGGTTGTCATGTCATATTTGTCATCCCCACCAGTGCACCCCACCACAGATCCTATGTCTTTTTGGCAGGAGAAGAGCGAGGAGTGGCCTGCCCTCACAGATATTGCCAAGGAGCTACTGTCCTGCCCTCCAACAAGTGTCCAGAGTGAGCGGGTGTTTTCTGTGACGGGAAACATCCTGTCACCCCAAAGATCACAGTTGTCCCCCCAGCTAATGGAGCAGTTAGCATTTTTGAAAATAAATTTGCCAAAGCTGGGGTACCCCTCCCTTACTCTGGACATTCCTTGAACTGACTGACTGTCTGCACTCTGCAGCAGAGATGGCCTCTTGGTCTTAGACTCTTTAGTTGGACCCTGTCCCTCCCCACAATCAAAGTTTCTTAAATGCCCAAAAAATATTTATACTCATTCAATTGTTGTTCAATGTGCCAAATGTAATTATACTAATCCACAAGCTGGTAAACGCTGTGGCCTGATGTTCCCCAATGTGCCCCAATAATATGCCATGTGCCCCAGTATGCCCTGATGTGCCCCAGTATGCCCTGATGTGCCCCAGTATGCCCTGATGTGCCCCAATATGTTTGGGTGGGGGAAGGGGAGTGTTTTCTGCCATTGCAGAAGGGAACTAACTACTGCTAAGTTAAGTTATTAATAATTTATTGTTGGAGTTGCTTTATGCTTTAGAGAGACCTAATAAACATTTCTATGTTCAGTTGTACAGTAGTGTCTGTCACCTTATTCTGTCCTATGTCTGCCTGGCTACCTTGGATGGGGAATGGGATGGGGCGGGGGACAGAATGTACAGCTCGCTTTGCAACACTCCTTTTGAGTTGCGGAGCAGGCGGAGGAGGGAACTTTTTATTTCTGTGTCAATGTGGCTTATCACAGTGTGTCTATGTCTAGTGTGCTGTAAACATAAACACCTCCCTCAACAAAATCAAGCACTAAAGACTGCTGGTTTTATTACTTCAAAACAACTTTATTTTTACACACAAAATAAAAGTATAAAATAATATATTAGATTTGAACAGAACAAACAAACAAAATAGCTATGGTCCTGGAGCACGCAGTGGATGCTGGTTTCATGATGGAGAGGCTTCTCGGCTGCTCATGGTGGTAGAGCTAGTACTAGTACCAGGCAATGGAGCATTGTGTCTGGAAATTGCTTCCAGCAAAGATAATTTGCAATGCTCCATTGCCTGGTTCTGTTGTTGGTTGAACCGGACCAACATCCTCTCCATATCATCAGTGTGGTTTCTGATGGCACGGTGGAGGGTCCGGTTCAACCTACGATTCTCCCTCTGCATTTTTTTGTTGGCTTTGGCCAGCCTCTGCATCTCTGTCAGCAGGACAGTTGTCTGACTCTGTGTCGGTGGTGGCAACTGCGGCACTGGCTGCTCCTCTAGAGGGTGAGGCAGTGGAGGACGTACAGGGGGGGCAGCTTCCTGTGGCCCTAGAGTCTGCTTCTGGGCCAAAGGGGGTCAGCTCGGTCTCATCCCGCATAGAAATCCCAGCATCTGACAGGTCTTGTTGATCTGAAATAGATGAGATAGCCAATGTTGATGCTAGCATTCAAAGAAATTGATTTCTAGAGATTATAATAAAAACATATTTTATTCCTTTTTATTTTGACATAGTCCTTTAAAAAATAAATACATTTTGTGTCACATATACATATATATTCCTATTACAAGGAATGTAAACATCCTTTGTAATAGAAAAAAACAATGACAGGTCCTCTTTAATGTGAAATCTGGGGTCAAAAAGACCTCAGATCTCATATTTACACTAAAATGCAATAAAAAAATTAATATAAAAAGAAATGTCATATTCTCCTCCCCCACCCAAAAAAAAACCCCTTTAAGATTGGAGGGCAGAAGTGGACCTGATCGTCTCCACCGCCTCTTCTGCCCCTGATAAAAGTGAACTTGCGGCAAGTCCGCCGCAGTAACCAATTTTATCTGAAAGAGGACCGCCCGCTGAAGAAGATACCGGGGTTATGGCAGCTATCTGCTGCCATAACAATGGTGGTCCTCTTCAAACAGCCGACATATAACTGCGGCGGGTGGTCCTTCCTTAAGTTTTTAAGGGTACAGGTTTCTTTTTTTTAGGTTAACAAACGCTTTCAATAAAAATAGGTTTGTTTTTCTCTTTATTATATAGCAAATAATTTATTTTCGCTACTGTTTTCTAAGTTCCACCCTAGTTACTAACTTACTGTTACTGGTGGCTGATTGTAGTGGCGTTTAGATACTAAGATCAGATGCATTTCCAAATATTGTAGTAATAGAATAAACAATTATAGGTTACAATACTAACAGTGGGGTCTATTTACTAAAGGAAAATACACTTTCCACTACAAGACAAGTGCACTTGGAAGTGCAGTCGCTGTAGATCTGAGGGGGACAGTCATGCAAGGGAAAAAAAAACAGAATGTTTGTTTGTACACGATTGGAAGATAAAATCAGCAGAGCTTCCCCTCAATTCAGAGTTTCTCCTCAGATTTACAGTGACTGCACTTCTGGGCACATTGGTTGTTAAAAAAACGGCACCGGACGGGTGATGTCTGCCGCTGCAAGCATCACCCGAGTACAACACCTTGAAGCACTATATTGGTAAGTTTGTCAACGATAACGATTATTACAAAAAAAGGGGCCACCAATAATCGGTAGACCCCTAGTTTGGGGTGTGTGTGTATGAACTTAAAAATGGATGGTTGTAGCTTTTTTTATGTGTTAGTGAACTTAGTGTGGATGATGGTGCCTTGTGTCCTGTTTCTTTATATTGGCAGCTTGCGTATTCTAGTACTTACGTTGAGGAGAAATGGGGCGTTGCTTCCTGGCAGAAGGAGCTGATGCTGGAGGGTCTGGGATATGGCGGCTCAGGCTTTCTGTTAAAGATAGAATAAAGAGTTATGGTAACCACTTCTGGACCAAGCCTATTTATGACAGTTATTGTTTACAATTTAAAATCAAAACTTTTTTCTAGACAATTACTGAGAACCACAAACATTATATATATATATATATATATATATATATATATATATATATATATATATATATATATATATATATATATAATGTGCACTGTGTATTTGCACAGCGGCCTTTCAAAAGCAATTTTAGGTGAAAAATTAACTGAATTAAAAAAATAAATTTACAGTAAATTTATTTAGCCCAATTTTTGGGGATATTGCGATAGACAATGTTACTCCAAGTAAAATAGATAGATATCGAAAATGTTATGGTTTAAAATTGCAAACGCTCTTGGAATCGCGATAAACTACGGTACTTAACTACTTCCCACCCGGCCACTGTACATAGACGGCCGGGTGGGAGCTGTCTACTTCTGATCGGACGTTCTGGAACGTCCTTCTGAAGTAGAGGGATCGTGCGCGTGCCAGCGCAGTGGCGCGATCCCGATGCGGCCGTGTCACCCGGACACGACGCATCTCGGATCGGCAGGAGGGCTCGGTGATTGGCCCTCCTGATAACATGACGGCCGTGTCGAATCACAGCCGTCATGTGATGTAAACAAACAGCCGTTTGCTAGGCAATCGGCTCTCCTCTCTTCAAACGGAAGTCGTCGGTGAGGAGAGGAGAGCGGATCGCTGCAGCCGGCTGGTGATCAGTGAGTATTAGCTGTTTTTACAGCTTTTTACTCACTGATCACCAGTGTAGTGTCCCCACAGTGTAAACACACATGTCCCCACACATGTCCCCAAAACACACATGTCACCTAATAAAAACACATGTCCCCAAATAATAAAAACACATGTCCTTCACATATGTCCCAGTAAAATAACATGTGCCAATGATTATCTGCACACATATGTCCGTGATCACCTGCACACAGTGATCTGTACATGATCATTTGCATACATATGTCCGTGATCACGCAAACCAATTGTTATACACTTAACGGAATTTTTTTTTACCAAAAATATGTAGAAGAATACGTATCGGCCTAAACTGAGGGAAAAAAATATTTATTTTTTATATTTTTTGGGGATAATTTTTATGACAAACAAAGTAAAAAATATAGATTTTATTTTAAAAATTGTTGCTCTTTTTTTGTTTATAGCACAAAAAATAAAAACCGCAAAGGTGATCAAATAAATACTACCAAATACCACCCTATTTGTGTGAAAAAAAGGACGCCAATTTTGTTTGGGAGCCACGTCGCACGACCGCGCAATTGTCACTTAAAGCGACGCAGTGCCGAATCGCAAAAAGTGCTCTGGTAAGGAAGGGGGGAAAATCGTCGGGGGCTGAAGTGGTTAAATAGATGTTTGTTATTATGTTTGCTTTGTGTTGGTTAGGTAGGTAGTATGTACTCACCACTGCCAGAATATTGAGGGGGGCATGAAGCAGAAGCAGAAGCAGCTGTTCCTGTTCCCTCCTCCACTGATGATGACATTGATCGATCTGGAAAACATGAATGTAAAGCAAAACGTAAGTCTCACATGCCGTAGTCATAAAAAATATAGTGAGCTGGAAACAACAACCATATAACTGCAATATATAATGATATATTTTATTTTACTCACCAGCTCTCAGTCTCTGGTGCTTGGCGGCGGATCTGGCACTGGCAGTGCTCACTCCAGGGGGCGGGGCATCTTCGTGAAGTAGGAGGCCATCCTTCAGCTCTGCCTCCCACTGTCTAAATAAGACAGTCTTGCCTCCAGTGGCCTGCTTCTCAATTTTTTTATGCACAGAGGCCCGACAATCATAAAACCTGCAAATGAAAATAGTATATTTAGTTAATACACACGTTAATATTATTTTTATTTTACATGTTACTTTTCTGTGTCTGTGTCAAATAAATATATTAAATATATTTGTGTTACGTTCAAATCAGTTTATTACTCAAAGCCTACTATACTGTGTGTGTTTTTTCACAAATATGGGGTGTGTTCTAAGAGTGATATAAAATTTGAATAATTATTACCTGTGCCTGACACCAGCGGTGGTCCTGCGAACCTTCGACAGGGCATTCACAGAGTCCCGGACTCGATCCCAGGCTGCTGTCTTCTGGGTAGTAGGGACGTTGAGGCTGAATAATGTGGCCTTGTCCCTCCTAACAGCAGCCACCAGAGCAGCGTTTTCCTGGGGGGTAAAGACTGGCCCCCTTGTTGATGACGTCGTCGTCTTCTGCTGCTGCTTGCGCTTGGTTCGCTGGTGGTCGCCGGTGTCAGACATTTCATCTTCTGATGTGGGGGGGGGGCATACGCCTCTTTTTTTGGCCATGCTCCCGCTCCCGCTCCACTCCACTTCCACCAATGCTCCCTTCCACTCTTCCTCTCCTCTTCACGCCTCCTCTCCCCTCCGCGCTTTCTCTCCCTGTCCCCTCTGCCCTTCCTCTCCCTGTCCCCTCTGCCCTTCCTCTCCCTGTCCTCTCTACTACGCTTCCTCTCCCTGTCCTCTCTACTACGCTTCCTCTTCTCTACTCTTCCCTCCTCTCTCCTCAACCCCCCACTGATCCTCCTCTCACCCCCACTCCTGTGCTCCCCTCCACTCCTGTGCTCCCCTCCACCCCCTGACCCTCCACTCCTCTCTCCTCCACTCTTCTCCCCTCCACTCATCCGGCGCTCCCCTCCACTCATCCGATCCCCTCCACTCATCCGGCGCTCCCCTCCACTCATCCGATTCCCTGAGTCCTCTCCACTCTCACTCACAACAACAACTTTCAAACCAACACTCTCACTCACACATCCATTCTCACTCCCAGACATTCTAATTCCACACAAATCACAAATTCAGTCCACACAAAAACAACCACAACTCCAACAATACCACTCTCTCTGCTCTCAGTCTCTGCTCTGCTCTCTGCTCTGCTCTCTGCTCCTCCCTCACTACACTACAGTCACACGGAGTCACACGGTCTCTCTAAATTACATACAGGGGCCGGCCTCTCAAAACTACATCCAGGGGCGGAGACTATAGGCACATGTCAAAAACGAAAGTAAAGAATAAACGAGATTTCGAATAGTTACGAATAACAGCGATGTATTAGAAAAGTACGAATCCATTCGAAGCATGCAGCGCCGCAGCGCCACTGTGTCAGACATGTAAATTTACGAATCAACGACCAAAAAAAAAAAAGTTACGAATGTACGAATCCATTCGAAGCGCGTTAGACAGCGCCATTGTGAGAGAGTCAGAGAGACACGTAAAATGACGAATCAGTAAACCAAAAAAAAAAAAGTTACGAATCCATTCGAAGCACGTTAGACATCGCTATTGTGAGAGAGAGACGCGTAAAATGACAAATCAACAGACAAAAAAAGTAACGAATTTGAGAATCCATTCGAAGCACGTTAGGCAGCGCCATTGTGAGAGAGTCAGAGAGACACGTAAAATGACGAATCAACAAACAAATAAAAAAAAGTTACGAATCCATTCGAAGCACGTTAGCCAGTCACAGCGCAATTGTGAGAGAGAGACACGTAAAATGACAGATCAACAAACAAAGAAAAGTAACGAATTTAAGAATCCATTCGAAGCACGTTAGGCAGCACCATTGTAAGAGACACGAAAAATGACGACTCAACAAACAAAAACAAAAAAAGTTACGAATGTACGAATCCATTCGAGGCACGTTAGACAGAGCCATTGTGAGAGAGACACGTAAAATGACAAATCAACAAACAATAAAAAGTAACGAATTTAAGAATCCATTCGAAGCACGTTAAGCATAAGCAGCGCCATTTTAAGAGACACGGAAAATTACGAATCAACAAACAAAAAAAAAAAGTTACGAATGTACGAATCCATTCGAAGCACGTTAGACAGCGCCATTGTGAGAGAGACATGTAAAATGACCAATCAACAAACAAAAAGTAACGAATTTACGAATCCATTAGAAGCACGTTAGGCATAGGCAGAGCTATTGTCTACACAGTACACACACACAATAGACTGTTGTTATGCAACCTTAATACGTTTTCGGATATTATTCGTAGAGTGTCGCTATTCGTTAATCAAATTAACGATTCTTACGATTCGTACGAAATCCGTATTTCGTACGAATCCGAATTAAATTCCGTATACGGAACACGAATTACGAATTTTTTCGAATACAAAATAAAACGGAACGAAACGAAACAAATTTTTTGACGGATCCCATGTCTAATGTGGACCAAGAATTGGTTGCTTCAGCGTGACCAATTCTCGCACATGCCTTTGCTTCGTGAGATCCGGAGAATAATCCTGATGATTTCAGGAACTTTCTCCGGATGACGGACCCCGTTTTTCACCGTCTTTTGGCTTTGATGACCCCTTTTATCAGCCAGCAGGATACCTGCATGAGACAAGCCATCACTCCAGAGCAGAGGCTGGTTGCCACGTTGAGGTACTTGGCGACAGGGAGAAGCCTTCAGGATCTGAAGTTCTCCACAGGTATCTCTCCCCAGGCTCTGGGAATCATTATTCCAGAGACCTGTTCTGCCATCATCCAGGTCCTGCAGGAGGACTATATTAAGGTAACATTTCTCCTTTACTATTCCCTTCTATTGTATGCTCTGTTTGCTAATGTCTTGTATTTTTGTCCTCCTTCCCTAATTACCATGATTGCAATATGCTCTAATATGCTGTGCCCCTTTTGCCCTTCATGCATTTTTCCCTTTCACTTACCTCCCAAGCATGCTCTTCTGGCCCAATAGACACCTATGGCCTAGTCACTTAAGCAATGTATTTTGTCTGCTCCATAGTATTGTTTTCCCCCAAACACCCCCTAAAATATGCACAAATGTTTGCTGTGTGTTTGACTTCATGCAGAGTCCCTTTGACTTTTTTTTTTTTTGTTGGGGTGCCAAACTCATTAGGAACCCCCCTCCCCCAACTGCTCTGTCAGATGCTACCAATCCTTTATCTGCTGGCTTTGCCGAGCTCAATACACACTATATACCTACCTCTTTATAGTGGTCATATTTAGGGATGAATTCAGCAAAGCATGTAGTGCAAGGGGCTGGCTCAATACTTTACAATGTTTTTGGTTTGGGGGGGGGGGGGGTTAGGAAGCTTCTTTTATCTTTCCTGTGGGCTGCCAATAGTGTTAAGCAAGGAGGGTCTGGCCAAACTAGCACACATTATTGATCCATTTGGCTATCAATGAAGTGGAGAGGGTTACCTGTCCAATCCCCCCCCCCCAAACCCATAGTTATTGTCAATGGCCCATCAGAAGTGGGGGGATTGATGGGGGGTGAGTAATATTCTAAGGGGACCTTGTACTTTGGGGTGCAAATTTCAAGGTTCCAATTTAAGTCTGATCTTGTTCCAAGATGTTAGTGTCTAATCTGCTTGCAATGTTTATGTGCAAAGTGACTATTTTTTTTTCTTGTTTGACTCCACAGTTCCCTTCCACGCCACAGGAATGGCAGACTGTGGCCTCCCACTTTGCCAGCCGTTGGGACTTTCCTAACTGCGGAGGTGCAATTGATGGGAAACACGTCCGCATTGTCCCACCCCCCAACTCGGGGTCATACTATTATAATTACAAGGGGTTTAATAGTGCGTGGTGTCGGCGACATACGAGTTTTTGTATGTGGACGTGGGGATGAATGGCCAGATCTCGGATGGTGGTGCCATTGCGCACCCAGAGTTCTACTGGCGTCTCCAGAGTGGCAGTCTGTGCTTGCCACCTCCAGAGGAGAATGCTAAAGGACTCCCCTTCGTCTTTGTCGCGGATGAAGCGTTTGCGCTGACAACCCATCTGATGAGGCCCTTCCTGATGAGGAGCCTCACCCCAGACCAGGGGGTATTCAATTACAGGCTGTCGAGAGCCCGCAGAGTGGTGGAGAACACCTTTGGGATCCTGGCCAGCCGCTTCCGCCTCTTTTTGACGGCTATTAACTTGGCGGAATATAAACTCAACCACATAGTTCTTTCCTGCTGCATATTGCACAACTTTCTCAAAAGACATAGCAGCAACTATGTTGTGCCCATTGGCCCGGATGTGGACGGGCCTTCCAATGCCGACCTCACAGCCCTTCAAGCTGCACGTCCTGGCTTGCCCCCTCTAAATGCCCGCGAGGCCCGTGAGAGATATATGGACTACTTTGTGGGTAGGGGGGCCATTGCTCTGCCTGACGATGTGTGAGAGGCATTTTTTAATAAATATATTTTTTAACCAGACCTAGGATTTCTTGTCATTTACTGCTTGTGTTTCTTGTAGTTGTGTTCTAGCTTATTTGTCTTTTAAATTTGGGCCCTTTATCTTCAACAGTGGGAATGCACTTTCTGGGCAAAAGGAGGTTACAGTCTCTTCTTCCCAAAAATAATCTTCTCATGTTGTGTGTGTGTGATACCTAATATTTTGTCTATATAAGGTTTGTAGTGCATAACTGACACCCAAAATACTCCTTTTCATCACCATGCCAGAAATGTGTGTATTCCCGAAAATGGTGTGCTACGTGTTTTATTACAAAGCACTGTGGGTGTCATTTACAGAAGCCAAATCCACTATGCACTACAAGTGCACTGCAAACTGGAATAGCCTTTAGTAAATAACACCCATTGTCACCAAAATCATTTACTTTTGACATAAATAATGCTTTTGTGTTTTGAAATAAGGAAGCCACACATTTTTTAGATGTAAAAATTTTACTTACAACACATTCACAAGTGCCTTTCAAAAATGCTTTTTGAAACTGAAAAGATCTTTGTTTTTTAGAACATTGTTTACTAACATTGCGCATTTGGGAAAACCAGGCATGTAGCAAAACATAACAGACTGAACATAGGAACTTGCAAAGTTCAACTTTCAAAAGTGAAGACAAGATCAGACATGACTATATGTTCAAAGTGTGTTTGATCGTGCCTTCATCACATGGGGTGTCACCCCTGGAAAAGTGAAATTTAGAACATGCACACAATTTGGGTATCAAAATGGGCATTTGATGGTAAAAAAACATGCCTAGAATGGTCAAATGTGCAATCTCCCATCATGGGGATCAATAGACGTGTTTTGGGGGGGGGGGGGGCAACCCCTTCACCTCACCCACTTTAGTAGTTAGTAAAGTGGTTGCACCCCCAAAACGTTGTCATTCAGCCACCATGATGGGAGCTAGCACATGTTGACACAATGTGTGCATCTTCAAAATTTGGCACAGTTATTAAGTTAAAATTTTTGTGAGAAACAGCCACAAATGTGTGATAATTACTTTGTGCGTTTTCAGATTTTCGCTAAAACATCAATGATATTCTTCATTTTTTGTTGAACATCATTGATGTTTTTCTTGATCTCATCTAGATCTCGATTGCACACCATTATCTCCCCGATGAGTACGTGTGCACTTTCAGTGGTAAAGTGCGATTCTTCTTCCACAACATCCACATCACCTAAAAAAAAAAAAACACAAAACAAAAAAAAATGGCTATTGTAAAAGAGGCAGGCATACATTGATTAGCTTACCAGTAGCTGGGTTCTCCCACACTCACCTGTTGTGGTGACAAGTTCTCCAAGTTCGATGATCTCTCCTTCCTCCTCCTCCTCTGCTTCTGGTGTTGGTATTTCCCCTTCTTTGGGAGGTGTGGGTTTCCTGGTGTCCTCAGACGTCCCGAGTCTTCGCTCCCCTATGAGAATGTACAAAAGGAATATTTAGCACAACAATCTATTGAGGGCAGAAATAGGAAATGTCAAACATTGCTTGGAAGTGACGGACAATAGTTGTTTGTGGCCAGGTTAAAATGACGACAACAACATTAATGTAGTCACTTTGTAAAGGTGCAAAACTTACTACCTTTTTGGTTGAAGTTTGTCAGATGGAGACACCCCTATAGTATCCACTGGAGCATATGTGTGGAACAACATAATAAAAAGGGGGTTTGGGTGTCTTAGCACTAGTGCTCTAGAGTCCAGATGGGTAAACAGCTACTGAGTGACCTCTCCTTTACATTGAAGAAATTTGCTTTACATTCTTGATGACATCTCTATTGACAACAAACTTCCTTTCACTAAAAACGTCACCAAACATCGTATTATAAGTGGCCGAGTGTCATGAAGATCCTGCCAGAAACTTAAACCCGGGCCGTCCCGGCCCTCAGGTTCCACTGCGCATGCGCGCCCGGGCGCGTGCACGAGTGCAGCCGTGCACAGGGAGACGGGCGCGCGCTCTAGTTAGCGCCAGCCAGCCTATTTAAACTTGACCTGAGCAGACGGTCTTTGCTGTCTGCTCTACAGCGTTGTGGTGTGTGTAATCTGATCCTGATTTATCTGTCCTATTGACCCGGCTTACCAGTGACTACCCAGCTATCTGCCTGTACCCGACCCCGGCTTGTTGTGACCATCCTTCTGCCTCATCCATTGTACCTCAATACCAGTTTGATTCCTGACCTGACTTCCTTGATGAACTCTGATTACCTGCATTGTCCCTGTCCGGTCTGCAGTCTGATCCCTGTAATGAACCTGATCATTTGCACTGCTCCAATCCATTCAGAGGTTCTGTTTCCTGCTCTGCTGTTCAGTCTGCTAAGCTGTTTGTCCAGATCCAGCCAGCTCTGCTATCCTGTGTACCTGTGAGCCTGCTTACCTGTTCAGTTCCGGCCTGCTCTGCTGTCCAGTCTGCTAAGCTGTCCATCCAGATCCATCCTGCTCTGCGGTCCAGCCTGCTAAGCTGTTTGTCCAGATCCAGCCAGCTCTGCTATCCTGTGTACCTGTGAGCCTGTTTACCTGTTCAGTTTCGGCCTACTCTGCTGACCAGTCTGCTAAGCTGTCCATCCAGATCCATCCTGCTCTGCTGTCCAGTCTGCTAAGCTGTTTGTCCAGATCCAGCCAGCTCTGCTATCCTGTGTACCTGTGAGCCTGCTTACCTGTTCAGTTCCGGCCTACTCTGCTGACCAGTCTGCTAAGCTGTCCATCCAGATCCATCCTGCTCTGCTGTCCAGTCTGCTAAGCTGTTTGTCCAGATCCAGCCAGCTCTGCTATCCTGTGTACCTGTGAGCCTGCTTACCTGTTCAGTTCCGGCCTACTCTGCTGACCAGTCTGCTAAGCTGTCCATCCAGATCCATCCTGCTCTGCTGTCCAGTTTGCTAAGCTGTTTGTCCAGATCCAGCCAGCTCTGCTATCCTGTATACCTGTGAGCCTGCTTACCTGTTCAGTTCCGGCCTACTCTGCTGACCAGTCTGCTAAGCTGTCCATCCAGATCCATCCTGCTCTGCTGTCCAGTCTGCTAAGCTGTTTGTCCAGATCCAGCCAGCTCTGCTATCCTGTGTACCTGTGAGCCTGCTTACCTGTTCAGTCCGGCCTACTCTGCTGACCAGTCTGCTAAGCTGTCCATCCAGATCCAGCCAGCTCTGCTATCCTGTTTTCCTGTGGTACAGCTCATCCGTCTGTATCCAGTCTTCTCTGCTATCCAGGCCTCCACCGTGTCCGCTGAGTTGACTTGGTCACTCCACCGGTCTGTTGATCCTGCCAGGCACCCGTGCTCCTCCTCACTCCTGGGTCTCCTGTCCCCACACCAGGGAACCAGGAGTGGGAGACGCAAGGGAGGTCTCTCTCTGCAATTTCGGGCTCGCACCACCAGGTACGTGACACAGAGCGATCGAGGTTGAGTACGATCGAATGGACACACGAACATGAAAGTGGCCATTTGCAAATGTACAACATTGAAAAAAACAACCACATGGAGCAGTATGCAAGCTAGAAAAAAAAAACACAAAACACGACAACTGCTTACTTTTTTGAAGAACTCGCTTGATCTTTCTGTACTGATCGGGCTCCCTCAGTTTCAGGTCTGACCAGCGTTTCCTCAGTTGTTCCTTGGATCGTTGTACCCCAAAATTATTGTACAGCCTCCTCACAACTTTAGACATGATCTTGGCCTTTCTGACATTTGGGTTGAGGTAAGGCCTATACTTCCCATCATAGTCGCTCCTCTTCAATATGTCCACCATCTCCAACATTTCTCCAAATTACATATTGGAGGCCTTAAATTTAAGCCTCCAGGATCGGGACGTTTCTGCCTCCGGCCTTTCTACGTCCTCCTCCTCGTTGCTGTAATATTTAGGGCGCACCTGCTGTGTCCCCGCCATGTGCTCTCCCCACTGCGCTGTAAAGAGAAGGGGTGGGTAATAGACGAGAAAGATCGTCAGGGGTGGGCGGAGTTTCACGCATGCGCACTCTATATAAAACGTCACACGCGTGTGTCGTATCGACGATCTGTGAGCCGAGGGGAGAGAGAGCTGGCGCACAAGATGATTGCTATAACGAAGGTACAATTTGAACTTGGTACATCACTAGCCTAGACTGCTTAGACCTTGAGGCTTATTTATGGAGAAGATTAGGAGAGTTTAGCCTGACATTATTTAGTGTTTTGTGTGGTGTTGTGTTTTGCAGAGAAGATGGATGGCTTCAATGACGTCAGTTTTCTCCCCCTCTTCATTGATAAATATCGGGAATTGACCCTTTTGTGGCAGGCAAAACACCCGGAATACAGCAACAAACCAAAAGAGGTACGCAGCGATGAAGAAACTTCTTGAATTTGTAAAGCCGGTGATCCCCAAGGCAACCATTGAGAAGTTAAGAACAAAAATTGGCAGCCTGAGGAGTACGTATTTCAGGGAGCGCAATAAGGTCCTGAAGTCCCAAGCATCTGGAGCTGGAGCAGATCAGGTCTATGTCCCCAGGCTCTGGTACTACGACAGGCTCCATTTTCTCAAAGACCAGGCTGATGTCAGGGAGTCACTCTCGACTCTTCCTTCCACGCATGCCACCCCTGATGAGGCTTCCAAGGAGCAACCTGGGCCTTCCAGTCAGGAAGAGGTGGAGGAGCCCAGCTTGAGCCAGGTATAGTAGTTTTGTACCCATTTTTGTGAAAAATGAATGATGTTCACTTAATTCAGGATCCCCAATTGCTTAGTTCCTAACGTGTTTGACATATCAACAGACAGTAGTGTTGGAGACATTTGGGGCAAGAATCTAAACTGCTGGGCTGAGAATTGTATGGTTTTCTATTTGTAAACATTTTGCAACAGTCAATAGATGAAAATTGTGTGTGTTTGATGAACAAATAACTCAAACTATGTCCCTTTTTCATACACAGGAAAACCTTAGCCAGAGGTGGCTGTGGAATGTGGCAGTCAGGAGGGGGCAGGGGTTAGTGGCAGCCAAGAGGTGGGTAGGCCTAGGAGCCTGATTGTATCCCAAGTCCCTCCCCTCCTCCTTCCCTACAAAAGGGCGAGAAAGGGGGGGATGTGGGGGAGTCAGCGCTCCGGCTGATAAGAGAGGCTTCAGCGTCACTACATGCCACACCCACCTACGACGAGGCCTTTGGCTCCTTGGTTGCCACTAAACTCAAGGATATGGAGGCGGGGCAACGCATGTGTGAGGAGGTCATCCTCAAGGTACTAAATAAGGGGGTGGCTGGGGAGATGACCCCAGCAACACATGTTTGCGAGAGTCACCATGCTCCGCCTCCTCCTCCTTCTGCCACACCTCCAGCACCACAGCCACAGCGTGCAAGGAAGCGTGGAAGGAAGACCAGAGTGTGACGACCTGGATTCAGTCTGGTCTGAGAGAAGATGGAGCCTCTCGTATGACCAGAGCCTGGGGACCTAGATGGCATCTGCTGCAGTTCCGGATGTTTTGGACTTCAGGACCAGATTGCACTCCCTTATTAAGATACGTACTCCTCAGGCCACCAATTTTTGAACATAAAAAAATGATGTTTGCCTTGGGGGTCCAAGGCTTTGCAAATTTCCAAAGTTTCTCCATCGCTGCGTTCCTCTTTGGTTTGTTGCTGAGACCTAAATAAAGGTATTTTTGATTTCAACAATGACAGTTTATTTGTGAGTAGGCAGGTACATTTCACAAATCATAAAGTCCAATTAACAAGGGGCACCAACAACAAACAACCTCCTAGTGAATTTAGGCTACAAATACAAATGATAATAATGGTGTTTGGATAAGTTGAGACACACAACCCCCCTCAAAAAAAAAAAAAAAAAAGTAATAAAGGAAATATGTATTAAAAAAAAAAAAAATTGAAATGACAAATCCTCCAAAAAATATAAAAAACATTCTTAAGATCTGACGAATAAAAAACATCTAGCCAATAAATCATGAAAAAGAATAAAGAAAGAAGTTTGTGAGAAGTCAGTGTGAATAGGAGCAGCTAAAACACGTCATTCTTTTTGCATTGTAAAGAAAAAGAGAATGCGCTGCATTAAACACATTTTAACATTGCAGCGTGACAAATGTGCTGTGTCGATTAGGAACGGTAGTTTTACCTGACCGAGCGCTTCCGTCACAGAATTTCTTCTGAGCATGCGTGGCACTTTGTCCGTCGGACTAGGCTACACACGATCGGAATTTGTGTGATCGGGCTTTGTTGTCGGAAAATTTGACAGCAGGAGATAAAACTTTGTCCGTCGGAAAATCCGATGGAAAATGTCCGATGGAGCCTACACACGGTCGGAATTTCCGACAACATTGTCCGATAGGACATTTTCCATCGGAAAATCTGACCGTGTGTATGGGGCTTAACAGTGTTATGGCACCAGCACCACCACCAAAGGCCCAATTTTTCTACCACTGTTCAACAATGGCATGTAATTATTGATATAATAGTTCACAGCAGGGCGTTCCAGCGCCCACCAAGAGTCACGTGGAGGGCTTACAGTGTTGGGGCAACACCAACACCTTAGGCCCAAATTTCTGCAGAGCATATAGGGCAGGCCCCCTACTTTCAAACATCCAACTTACAAACGTCTCCTACTTGCAAACGGAATAAGACAACAGGAATTGAGATGAAATCTACACCTAGGAAGGGAAATTCTCTCCTGTAAGAGTTGATATGGGAAAAACGTGTCTCCTCTGCACTTTGTCCCAATCCTTGTTTTACTAAAAAAAACAAATTTTCAAAAACATTGGTCATTGGGACATAAAGTTAGGTGAAATCTTCTGAAGAGGTGCACAGACAAAAAAAAAAATGTTACAGGGGTGATAAGCCTTCCCTATGTTTTCCAAAAAGCTTAAAAATAATTTTTTTTTGACTGGAGCTACACTTTAAAAATGTACCAGTTCAAAATTAAACAGATTCTACTTAACAACAAACCTACACAGTCCCTGTCTTGTTTGCACCGCCTGTATACTGCTGTTCTGAGTATATAGGGCCTGGGGGCCCCACGCCTTTCCTTTTTTTAATTTGGGTATGGGGTTCCCCTTAATATCTGTACAAGACCCAAAGGAGCTGGTAATGGGCAGGGGGGGGGCTACCCATGCCATTTTTCTCAATGATTTTCATCCATATAGCCGGGACCAGACATTACATTAAAACCGCAAGCAGTTTTAAATGACTTTTTTTTCCGTTAGAAATGTCATTCTGTGCAGGGACTGTTCTAAACACGGGAAACACATGCCACTTCACAGGCATACTATAGACACCCCCAGGCACGATATTTAAAGGAATATTTCACTTTTTTTTCACTTTAAGCGTCATTAAAATCAGTACTTTTTTTGCATTGATACATGTCCCCTGGGGCAGGAACCAGGTCCCCAAACCATTTTTAGGACAATAACTTGCATATTAGCCTTTAAAATGAGCACTTTTGATTTTGAACGTTCGAATCCCATAGACTTTAACGGGGTTCTAAAGTTCGCATAAATTTTCGGTCCGATTGCAGGTTCCGATGCGAACTGAACCGGGGGTGTTCGGCTCATCCCTATTGGTAGCTGTAGTCAGTCTGTGAAGTAGTGAAGCCTGATTCTGGCCCATACGCTGCAATTCTTCTTTTAACTGCTGGCGGTCCTGAGCTTATTGGGTCAAGTTTTGCTGTAAGAGCTGCAGTGTCTTTCTACATAATTAATTTATGTAGAAGGCCTCCCTTGGTCCCATAATCTATCCGCCTGGGCAGCCAACCTTTCACCAACTTCGATTAGTCAGCTTTGGCCAGGTGGCAGGGGCGCTGATCCTGCTGCATCCAATGTGGGCTGGAAAGCAAAAAGCAAAAATAATCTACAATTTTAAAAACAGTGTTTGCATGGCTGAAAACACGAACAATAGTATAAGCGGGTGCCATTTGCCAAAGTACTAGAACACGTTCATGTTGTCAAGGCTGGGTTACTTAGCACAGGAGACTTCAACATAACATTTCAAGTTAACTTAGAAAGATAGCTGAAATATGTACACACCATCCAATTTGGGGACACATTCACACACAAACAAAATGCAGCTTACATAGTTTGAAAGCTAAGTTCACACCTATGCAAATTGGATGCAGGTTTCCCTGCATCCAATTTTCATGACACGAGAGTGTGACCGGCTCTCTATGGATCGGTTTCACATAGCTCTGGGGCAGCTGCGTAGTGTCTTGCAGTGGTGTGGGAACCATTGCAATTGCAGAACCGGCTCCCACATCGCATCTCTCCCACAGGCGGTTTACAATGCTTTCTGTGAACTGCTGCAGGTGTCAATACAAAGTTAATGACACCCCCAGATCGGATTGCAGTGCAAACTGTATTTGGCCGAAATATAATTGCATGGGTGAGAACACCCATGCGATCCAATTCCAGTGCAGGAAAAGTAAAGTCCTTTTTAATGCTAATCTAATGCAAGTTGAGCCATACAGTTTGTATGCCTGAACTTGCATTGCACAGACATTGCATGTGCTCAGCACAGCAGTGTGCTTGAATCACATGCAAAGTGTGTGTTTGCTATTGTGTGAACTTGGGCTGGGCAGAATTCAGGACAACATTTTTCAGATTTGGTCATAAAACAGAGTACAGAGACACACCGGACCCCCTGCTGCAAGCCACTCAGCACAGAGGTGTGAACCCAGCCTTAGGGTTTTAATTTCCTACAACTGCTGATTGGAAAATATGGTGCAGCTCTGCATACAAAACAAAATTTCCATTTTTTTTGCCTCCAATATTTTTTATTAAGATGAAGTTTAGAATATGATTGACTAACATGCATGCACAGCTGCACCAGATTTGACACTCTCCAGTTTAAGTAAATCAACACCTTAGTTTCCAGGGCTATGCTAAGCCTTCATTTTGGAAAGAAACAAGAACTTCAAAGCAACTCGATAGATCAATTAGCAATGTATATTTGTGCAAAAGCACAAAAGATGAAGGTTGTGTGCAAACACTTGTGGCAAAGAAGATTAATTATTTTAACTTACCAGATGTAGAGGCAACTCAGTAGGAGCTGTGAAAGGGGGCAAAGATGGAGCAGCTTCATTGTCTGCAAAAGCCTGAAAAAAAAACCCACAAATGTATGGCATGACAACAAGCACATAAGACTCCTTTCAATGCCCCCCCCCCCCCACACACACACACACATTTTAGTAGTCCTTACACATACCCTTACATTGGATGCAGGATCATCCCCAACTCAGCTGCAGGCATGATATTAAAATGAGGGGCTGCATTTCCAAAAAAGTAAGTAATCCTCAAACTATTCTTTCATTAACAACAAGCATTTTGCCCAGTTTGGATACTTGAAACATGTGGCCAAATAGTTAAATTTGACCTAGCTTGGCAGAGATTTAAAATGCAAATTGTGCCACTGGCAAACCATCACAAACACACCAGTGTAGTGGTAAAGAGGCCTTTGCCCTCAATATATGTGTGAGTGTGTGCCTGGCAATGGAGGTCTTGCTAGCAGGACACACTATTGTAAAAGCCATGTAGTCAATTCTGGATCTTAAGCAGGAGAACCCACCTAACGACCCCCCCCTGCCCCCCAAATGTAGGAAAATCAACAAGCATATGGGGTGTTGCCAGTTAACTTATGTGGTTGATGTGTTTGTGCATCATTGGGCCTTTATTGGCCTACCACAAACCACTATGTTCTTATTTTAATTATGCCTACACTGTTTTCTGTTCCTGTCCTTTTCCCATATAAAAATGTTTGTCTCAAATGTAGCCAGCTTTAAAACATCCTACCTAGATCTTCCTCCTGGCTTCTCTGCAGTGGGATGGTGTCTGACGCCGCTGCCTCTCCTGCTGGTGTGTTGCTGTAAAGATATATTTGTAAAGTTAATTTTAGTTTCCTCTTACTATTGTATTTTTGGCAAAGAAACAAAGCAGAGCTCATTTCATTACTTACCAGGAGGGATCTGAGATTCCACATCAGCATGTGTGTGGGCCTCTTCAGCATGTTGCTGCTGGCCAGAGGGGCTTTCAGGGGTAGACGACCCAGGATTTGATAAAAGGGCTACAATTCAAGCACGTAAAGTTTTTAGAATTTCATCATATTTAGGGGCGGCACAGTGGTGAGGGGCGGCACAGTGGTGTAGTGGTTAGCACTCTCACCTAGCAGTAAGAAGGGTCGCTGGTTCGAATCCCAACCACGACACTACCTGCCTGGAGTTTGCATGTTCTCCCTGTGCCTGCGTGGGTTTCCTCCGGGTACTCCGGTTTCCTCCCACAATCCAAAGACATGCAGGTATGTTAATTGGCTTCTGTCCAAAAAAACTGGCCCTAGTATATGAATGGGGACCTTGGATTGTGGGCTCCTTGAGGGTAGGGACTGATGTGAGTGTGCAATATGTACAGGGATAGGGACAATTGTAGACACTCACTCAGGTTGAACTGGATGGACTGATGTCTTTATTCAACCTTACTAACTATGAAACTATATTTCCTCATCAAGACACACTTGGCATAAAGCATTAAACACAAACAAGCAACCTCCTTCACATGTAAAATTGTACATGTGATTTTTACTTACCATGCTGGATAGCGTCAGTGTCATCCCGAGAATCCACACCAAGAACAGTATCCAGACTGATGATATGCAGCAGTGCCCGTTGATAATCTTTCTGTTGGCTCAGGTGAGATGGAGCCACACCCAGCCTGGTCACATACCCATCACGAGCCTACCTGCCTAGCAACCTCTTGGTCCACTCCACCAGGTCATTCAGATGCTTCTCTACTTTCTCAGCAGTACGGCCAGCATGGCCTCCCACTGCATTTACTGCCATAGCGATCTGATCCACAGTAGGTCTCTTTGAAGGGCTCCTGTGTGGGAGGTGCCCAGGCCCTGGATTTGGGAGTAGTTCTCCAAATATTTGGACACCAGGACCCAGTTTTCCTCACAGAACGCAGCCTGTGAGGAAAACGCAGCCTGCCTGGATGAACCCTCCCTTGGTGACTTCCAGGCTTGGGGACATCCTTGAGGCTGGAAGTCTCTGTGCCCCAGCCACCTGCCATCCTCTGGTGGAAGATTCCCCCCTCCCGTCTACAGCTGGAGTCCTAACCGCACCACGGCCAGACAATCTTGAACCCCTGGGCCATCTGGTGGGGGCCATGGCAAAACCAGAAAAGGAGGCAGGAGGTCTGGATAGTGATAATGAGAAACAGCAGCAGGCAGGTAACAAAAAAACAGCAGCAGGCATGTTGTGTGGGGATTAAGGATGAGCTCTGGCGTGTTCGAATACTCCACGTCCATAGCCTGCCAGGAAGTTGGCGCAGCTCTGCGCTAATCACAGGCAGTGAGACATTGCCCCGATGCGCGGCTGCAGAGATCGGGCAAGGTCTCACTGCCTGTGATTAGCGCTGCGCCAACTTCCTGGTGGGCTCTGCACGTGGAGTATGCGAACACGCCTAAGCTCATCCTTAGTGGGGATATATTAAACCAAGAGGCAAAATTAGGGTATCTGAAAAGAGAAAAAAAAGGAAACATGGTTATAAGGAAAGGGAGTCCTCAACACAACATGCCAGCTTGGAGAGAGAATCAGGAAATACTTACTTTGGGCATAAAATGGAGCTGCCAAGCAAGGGAAAGGTCGCAATTTGGTGTGCCGCCCCAGAGAAACGAGATTCTGTAATAAAAAATAAAAAGAGGGCAACAATGGATTCCTACAAATGCAACCTGCCACCAAGGGGGTGGAGGGGGGGATGATACTCACATTTCCAAAGAAAGGGAACCACCAATAAAGGGGAATAGAGAATTTAGGAGGGGGAAAACCAAACCAGATTGTGCATTTTAACCAGAGGGTGTTTGCCAGGTGTTGGCCCCAACAAACACCCTGCAATACACTAAGAACTGCACAGTGCATTCTGTGCCCTGATTGTGCAAAGCAATCAGGGCGCAGTGTAAGATGGTTGTTAAGGGACAGGGCCAGGAAGCTGGCCACCACAACCTTAACAACTGATGAGTCAGCAGCTGTCAATGTGTTTTCTCACTGACAGCTGAATCCCAAAAATGAAAAAATGTCCTTCAAAAATAAAAATAAAAAAATGGCATGGGCTCACCCCCAAAATCCATACCAGACCATTATCCAAGCATGCAGCCCAGCAGGTCAGGGAAGGGATGAGCAAGTGCCCTCCCCCTACTGAACTATACCAGGCCATATGTCCTCAACATGGGGGGTGGGTGCTTTGTGGCAAGTGCCCTCCCCCTACTGAACTATATCAGGCCACGTGTCCTCAACATGGGGGGTGGGTGCACCCCCCTCACCCCAAAGCACCTTGTCACCATGTTAATGGGGACAAGGGCCTCTGTCCGACAACCCTGGGCTGTGGTTGTGGAGGACTGTGGGTTGAGGGCCTCTAAGAATCTTTAAACACCCTTTATCAAGAGGGTGTCCAGATACTGACCCCCCCCCCCCCCCATGTGAATCGGTATGGGTACACCATACCCATACACCTTCACCAACAAAAAAAAAGTCAACAATTTTGGAAAAACACAAGAGACAGTTTTCTAAATCGTTAAGTCTAAATTGTAATTTCCAAATAATAAAAGTGTCCCTCAATGTTGAACACCTGGACTGGGGGGGGGGGGGGCATATTTTCTTGTGGTTGGAATTGCTGGCTGCCAGCAATTGGACCCACAAGTAATTTTAAAGGGGATTTTACTCTTTTGGTTTGCTTTACAAATGTAATTTTTGCTGTAGCATGTTGTGTATATGCCCCAAATGCACCAAGTTACATGCACAGTAAGGGGGCCCACCATGCATTATAATTTCAAATAAGATTTCCTTCATTGTTGCACTTTAAGCATCATTAAAAACACTGATCATGATAAATAAACAATTTTTAATATATGAATTTAGACCCAAACCCACAATACTACTTTTTCTTGACAATTACTTGCATATACACCATCAAAGCCTTTGATTTTTCCTGTTTGACTCACATGGACTTCAATGGGTTTTGCTGTTCAGGTTCAAACATTTCCCCTGTTTGGTAGTTTTGCTGTCAACCAAACAGGGGGGTGTTCTGCCCATCCCTGTAATAGACTCAACATGCCACATCTGGGGGAAGGCTGAGTCTAATGGTGTATAATGGTGTGCTTGTTTGAACATATTTCGGACCAAAAGTGCAAAGCTCATTTGACAACATGGTGATTCAATTTGCAGGCCACATGCCACACATGTGAGTTCAGCCTGGGGCATACAGAAGTAGCTTGCACATATTATGGTGGGATGGTGGAATGGTGGGGGCGGGGGAGGTGCAGGGAATGCCATGTCTCTCTAAATTTTGAGAGCAGAGGGGACCCATGGGGATGCTTAAATAAGCACACCTAAAGGGATGTCAGAGAAGACACCATTTGAAGAGGGTATGCAAACAGCTCAAGGCCAAATTCTAATGAACACCAAGGCAGAATGGCCACAGGGAATAATTGAGGAAGGTGTATTAGAGGGAGTAGGTAATAAGGTTGGCTACACCATAGTGTAAGCAAGTTCATAAACTCCATGGCGCCTTCCCCCTCAGCTGCTGCAAGAACCATGAAACTGCATGTTTGATAATAGGGATGAGCTTTTGGGGCGTGGCCTGGACGGAGACCGAGATGGCCGCATAATCTCTGAGCTCCTGCAATCCGGGGACGAAACATTGCCTTATCGGGAGCCTACCCTCCTTTCTGGCTATGCACAGATCCACCAGGAGCTTCTCCACCCCCCGCTTTCCCAAGGACCCCCACATCCATCTGGGCAGAAATATACCAAAGATATTCCGGTCACAAAAACTACAGGCCCACGCGGCAGCACAGGCCCAAGCCCCGGCCTCGCCTGACAGACCTCCAGCCGCAAGTATGCCGGGAACCCTATTCCCTAGCTCCAGTGGAGCTCTTCCACCCAGCCTCTTTGATCTGGAGAAGGTCGCTGTAGACATCAAGAGCACCGTTACAGCAGCCATCACAGACCTGAAATCGGATCTTCAAGCTGTAGCCCACCGCATTGACAATGTTTAGCAGACGACCCAGACACACGCGGCGGCCATTCGCCAGGTACAATCTGCGTATGATGCACAGCTATCTCAGGTCTTTGAGCTCCATAGGCACGTGGAGGACCTTGATAACCGGGGAAGGAGGCACAACATCAGGGTGAGAGGAGTACCTGAAAGCATTGACCCGGGCGCAGTACAACAGACCATTTGCGCCATTTTTAATGACCTTATTGAACGCCCCTGCAGATTCCCCCATTGATATGGAGCAGGCTCATCGTGCCCTCCGCCCCCCTCCACGAGACAACGAGCTGCCTAGAGACATTATGTGCTGCATCGTTAACTTCACCCTCAAGGAAGAGATCCTTCGCAAAGCAAGAGCAAAGGGCCGTATAATCTTTAATGGGACAGAGGTGAAATTGTTTCAGGATCTCTCCCAGATAACCCTTCAGAACAGAAGGGCCCTGCGACCACTACTTGACGCTCTTCGCGCCATAAATATTCAATACCGCTGGAAGTCCCCGTTCACACTATCTGCCTCCACCAGGGGGCGCTCTGCCCTCCTCCGCACTCCTGAAGACCTTCATGACTTCTGCGTCCAACTCGATCTTCCCAACATTGTGCTTCCGGATTGGTATGCTCTATACTTCCCCGTGGAACCGTGGCTTCCTGTCTCCCTCAACCCATCACCGAAGGCTGCCCGACAGAGATCCCGCAGACGTAGACCCGGGCCTATGTCATCGAACCCCCGTTCCTCCCACCGAGATCTACACCAACGGAACCCTGACTTCTCACCACCTCCGCCCGCCAGAAGAGATGCGATGGAGGACTGAGAACATTCCACTCCAAAGATCATCCGCTGTCCGTGAGTAACCTTCCCCCTACTACTGGCCTACCTCACGACTCCCCACCCCAAATGTACTATCCGAGACTTCCTACCCCCCTACTCACCATTACCATCATGATCCTGGGACCAACCTGACCGCAGACCACCCTCTGAGGACTATCGCAAGTATGCATCAGGCTCCCTGCACACACGCTCTGATAAAGCGCGCCCCGCACCCCTTTACCCCACCTCGCCACTGTGCCTTATGCCGCGTACACACGTGCGGACTTTTGAAAATGAACGGACTTGCCGCTCATCGGCAAGTCCGTTCATTTAGCATGTGACTTCAGATTACGTAGCTAGCGTAGGCAGTAAATGCCGCCGCGCTAGCTCCGTAAGCTGGCATGGATTTAAAGGGACTCCCCACGCCGAAAAAACGGCGTGGGGGTTCCCCCCAAATCCACGTCAGACCCTTATCCGAGCACGCAGCCTGGCAGGCCAGGAAAGGGGTGGGGACGAACGAGCGCCCCCCCTCCTGAGCCATACCAGGCCGCGTGCCTTCAACATGGGGGGTGCCCTGGGGAAAGGGGGGCCGTGCGGCCCCCCCACCCCAAAGCACCTTGTCCCCATGTTGATGAGGACAAGGGCCTCTTCCCGACAACCCTGGCCGTTGGTTGTCGGGGTCTGCGGGCGGGGGCTTATCGGCATCTGGGAGCACCCTTTAATAAGGGGGCCCCCAGATACCGGCCCCCCACCCTATGTGAATGAGTATGGGGTACGATGTACCCCTACCCATTCACCTAAGGTGTAAAATGTAAAGTAAAAAAAACACACACACTTTTGAAAAAATAGTTTATTGCACTGCTCCGGGGGTCTTCTTCCGTCTTGGGGGTCTTCTCGCCGGACTCCCCCGCCATTTACCAAGCTCTTTTACCGAGCGGGGGAAGTCCGGCTACCTTCTTCGTCGTCGCCGCCGTCTGGGGGTCTCGATCCGCCTTCGGGGGTCTTCCGAGGGTCTCTTCTGTTCTTGCGGCGGTCGTCGTCTTCCGCGCCGCCGGCGCCTTGTCCTTCTTCTTGTCCTTCTTCTTTTTTTTTTTTATACAGTAAGTTTTTATAAATTTTTCAGAACAATACAGTGTACAATTAAACATTGTACGTCGCGCAACGACGTTGAGAATATCAGAAAAGTTGGGTTGAACAATCAAACACTTGTTCAGTAGCATGAATCAAACAGTATGCAGTATAAACAATTAACATGTAGAAAAGTCGAACAAGGGGAAATATTTTCAAGTATAACAACCTGACCACTCGAGTGGCACCCCAAACGGGTTCATTAGTGCCACAGGAGTGGACCGGTGCAAGTGTGGATACAAAAATTCAGTAGTAGTTGGGTGTATATAATATGGCAGTCTAGGTGAAAGAGAGGGTAAGGAGGGTCCAGTAGTGTTGCTCGGTCAAGAGTAAGTCGTCGGTCTATGTAATGAAGTCATTAAGAACTAGTAGCAGCTGATGTCCAGTTAGTCCAGGGTTGCCAGTGGAGGGCTGTTTTGGTGGATTGAGTGTTGTTGGATGCCGTCACTGTTTCGTAGCTGTGATGTAGGTTTACCAAGTCAACAACTTGGGATAATGTCAGTGCGGCATCAGATTTCCAGTGTCTGGTAATGTTAAGTCTTGCTGCAAGAAGAATGTGTGTTGTCGTGTATCTTGAGGGGCAGGGAAGGTCTTCAACAGTTAGATTAAGGATTGCAAGTGCCGGTGACGGAGGGGTTACGCGTTTGGAAATATTCGTGATGAGCTGGAATATGCTATTCCAGTAGTTTTGTAGTTTGGGGCAGGCCCAGAAAATGTGGAGCATATCTCCAAAGTTTGAATTGCACCTCCAGCAGGTGGAGGGTGTACGTGGGTCAAAGGAGGATAGTTTGGACGGTGTGAGGTACCACCGTAGTGAGATTTTCTGTGTGAGTTCCCATAGGGCAGCACATTTAGTGGACTTGTAGATAAACTTGAGTGCACTTTGCCATTGAGAATCAGAGAAGGTGATTGCGAGGTCTGTTTCCCATCTGTGATGAGGGTCAAGTTTGATAAAGTCGGTTTTACTGCGTAGTTGGTTGTAGAAATGGGATATGCCTCTAGTTCTAGAGGTGGGGTTGGTAAGGTAGTCCCAGGATTTAACATCAACAGTGTATAGGGGGAGTGATATAGTGTGCAGGCAGTGTTGTATACGCAAATAATTAAAGTGTTCCGAGATAGGGAGGTCGTATTCAATCTGAAGTTGTGGGAAAGGTTTGAGGTGATCGACTTGGATGAGGTTCTGTAGGGAACGGATCCCTTTGAGAGTCCAGCTCGCGGTTGGTAGGTCTGGCGATAAAAATGATAAGGTACCGAGTGGAATATTAAATTGGGGGGTGGGTGGGGAAGGGTTTGGTAGAGCTGTCAGTTTTTTCCAAGCGTAAGCCGAGGCTTTCATGGTTGGAGGGATGGAGGTTGGGATTGGAGTGCCTAGGGGGGTGCTCATGAGCCAGTCTTTTAGGTTGGGTCGAGTGAGAGTGAAGCATTCTAATTGCGTCCAAGACGAGCTCGGACCGGGTTGAAACCATTTGGGCAATTGGGCTAGAATGGCGGACAGGTAGTAATCCTCAAAATCTATGGAGCCCACTCCACCTGCAAGTTTGTGTTTGATTAATTTCTGGTGTGCGCACCGCGGCTTTTTATTTTTCCATAGAAATTTGTTGAAGATGGTTCGAAGGATTCTAAAAAAGGAGGAGGGGAGTGGGACGGGAAGGGTTCTGAAGAAATACAGTATTTGGGGAAGACAGATCATTTTAAAGGCTGCTAGCCTGCCAGACCAAGAGAGTTCGTGTTGCGCAATCGATTGGGATGTTGATTGAATAGTTTGTAGAAGTGGCAGGAAGTTGCATGAGTATAGATGCCTGAGCGTTCTTGGTAGTGTGATTCCTAGGTAGGAGATGTGTTTGTCTGCCCATGTATACGAATATTGTAGTTGTAGTAAGTTTCTGATGGTAGCATCAATGTGGATGTCGAGTATGAAAGATTTAGTAGTGTTCACCTTATAATATGAAATTGAGCTAAACCAGGTTAACAACTTTTGTACTTCGACCAGGGAAGAAGTCGGGTTAGTAAGAATTAGAATGACATCGTCAGCAAATAAACTGATTTTGTGGGAGATTGGACCGACTTGGAGACCCGAGATAATGGGATTAGAGCGGACATGTTCAGCCAAGGGTTCCATGAGTAAGTTGAATATAAGGGGGGATAAGGGGCATCCCTGGCGTGTGCCATTGGTGATGGGGAACGGACGTGAAAGCATGCCTTCAGTGAAGACTTGGGCTTCAGGGTTAGAGTACAGTGCCATAATGGCGTTTAGTATACGGCCTTCGAATCCGAATTTCCGGAGGGTAGTTCGGAGGTATGTCCAATGGACTCTGTCGAACGCCTTCTCTGCGTCCAGGGATAGAAGCAGAGAAGGTGTTCCTGTAGAGTCAGCATGGTGTATGATATTGAGCATCCGTCTGGTAGCATCTGAGGCTTGTCTGCCTTTTGTGAAACCTGTCTGGTCGTTATGTATAAGGGTGGGCATGATCTGGAGTAGTCTCGTAGCTATTGTTTTTGCATAAATTTTGAGGTCAAGGTTGAGCAGGGAGATTGGGCGGAAGTTTTGGGGGACATTCGACTCCTTCCCTGGTTTCGGTATTGTTATTACAAGAGCATTTAAGTATTCTTTAGAGAATCCAGAAGAGGAGGCAGCGTTGTTGAAAAGTTCAGTCAGGTGTTGTAGTAGTTGGGGAGAGTATTGTTTATAATATTCTCCCGATAGCCCATCTGGGCCCGGTGCTTTTCCCGTAGGAAGGGAGTTGATAGTCATCTGTATTTCTTGGTCTGTGAACGGGGCGTTGAGGGCCAGTAGTTGTTCTGAAGTCAAAGTGGGTAGGTGTAGGTGTTGTAGAAATTTGTCAATCTCATGTTGGGAAGGTTGAGGAGTGTGTGGGTCTCGGTTTAAATTGTAGAGGTCGCCATAGTAGGTGCTAAATGCGTCAGCTATATCTTGTGGATTGTGCAGGGGTATGCTTGTATGTGGGTGTAGGAGTTGGGAAATTTTGGTCTTTGCGCGTCTGCCTTTGAGTCGTTGTGCGAGGTATTTCCCCGCTTTGTTGGAGGTAGAGTATGTGGTCGCTTTTAGTTTTTTGTGGAGAAATTCATATGAGTGGAGTAGTAGGGTTCTGAGTTCCTGTCTTAATGTCAGTAGTTGGTCAGCTAGTGTGTCTTTGGGATTACGTTTGTGGTTTGATTCTAATGCGGCTATTTGGGCCGTTAGTTCGTCTAAACGCTGCGTCCTCTTCTTTTTGTGAAGAGAGCTTAGTTTGATCAGCATCCCTCTTATGAAGGCTTTATGAGCACTCCACACCACGCTAGGGTCAGACACTGTGCCTTTGTTGAGTGAAAAAAAATCTGTGATATGGTTAGATATCTCTGGTATGTAATTGCTGTGCTGGATTATATAGTTGTTCACACGCCAGAGGTAGGTATTGCGTTGGAGCTTGGAATCATCTATAGTAATTGTAAGTGGGGCGTGGTCCGACCATGTCGTGGTGTGGATCTCAGAACTGGAAATTTTTTGCAGGAGCCATTTATCAGACAAGAAAAGATCAATTCTCGAGTACGATCGATGCCTGGGAGATAAAAAGGTATAGTCACGTTCGGAGCCGTGGTGGCACCTCCAGACATCATATAGGGCTTGAGAGGAAATAAAGTTCTTCAGAGGTGAACTGTGCCTTTTTGCAGTAGATGTGGAGTCCAGGTCGACATCAGGAACTATATTGAAGTCTCCGCATATGATCAGATGGCCCTTCTGTATGGGGTTCACAGTGCGGAGCACTTTACGTAGAAAGATTAGTTGGTGGGAATTGGGGGCATATACGTTGATGATGGTGTACGTTACTTGGTTCAAGTTGCAGACAAGAATTATAAAGCGACCGTCAGGGTCTGATATGGTGTGTAACATTTGGAAGTCTACGGAGTCTTTGATTGCTAGCATTACACCTTTGGTTTTAGTGGAGTGGGAAGCAAAGAAGATGTGTGGGAACTGGTGACTTTTGCAGAGGTGGGTGTCCTCAGGTAGAAGGTGAGTTTCCTGTATGCAAACGATGTCACTGTGGAGAGCCTTGACAGTCTTCCACAGTGAGTGACGTTTAGCTGGGTGGTTCAACCCGTTAACATTAAGCGAGAGAATGTTGAGTGGCATCTTGTGTGTGAGGTGTTTGCAGGAGTGCAGGTTAACACTTACAGTTAGTTGTTAGAGGTGAGTCTGGGTAATGCTTGCGGCGATAGGATGATGTTCGGTGGTCCAGATAACTGCTGGGAGAGCGGAGTAGATAGCTGCGGATAGAGCAACACTATAAAGCCAAGTTAGTTATGCGGATAAAGTGAGAAATTGTAAAAAATAAGTAATCTTAAAAAAGACAAAAGGTATGGTGGGTGTTAAAAGGTGAAAAGTATAGAAAAAAAAAAACTGGAGTAGGATGTAAGGTTCCGTCTGATAGTGGTTGATGTGGTGGGTAAATGTATCCTCGTGGGAATCAGTCACTTATAACGATCAAGGCTAAACCATGCCTAAGATAGCAAAATAAAGAAATAAAAAAATAAAAATAAAAAATAAAGATCGCAGAGGGGGTGCATAGCACCACAATAGCCTCCGTTGGGGGTGTAAAGAGTCAGTAAGGCTGGAGATTGTAAACAGGGGTAACAGGGCGTCAGCTCGCAGGGGAACTTGCAAAACATTACGTTGTCGGCCACCACAGTTGTGCGGTGTTGGTCTAGTTAGACTTTGGGATGGGCTGGATGTTTGAGGGACGAGTGAGGTCCTCTGGCGTGAGAAGGAGGCGTAGGAGGTTCAAGAAGGATACCCCAGGTGTGGAGAAGTCGGAGGCCCTTGTCTAGATCACTAACAGTGTGAGTTTGGCCATTGCGGGTGATGAGGATTGTGGCTGGATATCTCCATTTATACTGTATCTTGTGATTCTGTAGGCCTTTTGTGACAGGGTTCAGTAGACGTCTCAGTTGGAGGGTATATTTGGAAAGGTCTGGGAAGAGTTGTATCCCAGTATAAGGTGCTGGTAATGGTGTTTTGCCTTTGACCCCCATCAATAGCTTCTCCTTGATATGGTAAAAGTGGACCCTCATGAGGACATCTCTGGGAACTGAGGCTGCCAGGTGGGGTGGTTTAGTAATCCTGTGGATCCTGTCTATTATGACATCTTGCGGAGATGCTTCAGGTACAATTATATACATTAGGTCTTTCGCATAACGGGATAAGTCCGCAGGGGGTATATTCTCGGGGACTCCCCTCAGTTTAACATTGTTCCTGCGGGACCTATCTTCTAAATCGGCTAGTTTACCGCGCATCCATGCCTGTTCTTCTTTAATCTCATCATAAGTGTCAATGATGTCGTTCACCGTATGGGTGCAGTCGGATAGGCCTTTCTCAGTGTTGGTTATTCTGGTATCCAATGTGCGGATGTCAGAGGTGAGTGTTGAGAACATAGTGGAAAGGTCCGTCATGAGGGAGGTTTGGAGGGAGAGCAGCATGTCCTTCAGTGTCGTGTCTATGACAGGTTGGCCTGAGGTGGGGAATGATGCCATGGAGGATTGCAGGGCCTGATCAGAGAGGAAGGGCTGTAGAGCTTGGGTCTCATTTTGTGAGTGTAGCGGTCGCTGCGGCGGAGTATCAAGCCGCATTTTAGCTTTGGCAGGGCTGCCAAGCAGGGGGACACTATCCTGGTTGACTGGGGGGTCTGTGGAGGTACCTGATGGAGGATGTTCTTCTGGAATGGCATCCGGGAGGTCCGTATATGCCTCGCTTTGTGCAATCGAGCCGGCGCCATTTTGGATTGATGTGATCCGCTCTGCGGGTTTGTAGGCAAATTCGGTTAGTTTTTGAGGTACTCGGTCTGTGTACCTCTTTCTGGATTGCAGCATTTTGTTCTCCGAGTACGTCTGAGCAAGGGTGGCTGTGAGTGGAGCAGTGAGTGGGGCCTGCGGCGTTAGGTTATGTCCCCTGGCTGACGAGCATGCGGTTCAGGTGTCCATCTTATCCTCCGACCAGCTCACCGGTCGTAGAGGGCGTATGTAAAGAGTATTAAGATGGTCGCTATATGTCGGGTTGGCGTTCCTTTTACAGGTTGTTATGGGTAAGTGCCACTGGGTGATAGAGGTAGCCGTAGGTGGATGAGCGCAGATGTTTTATAGAGGGATAGATGATCTGTGGAGCCAGGTTGTAATGGTGTTGTGACTCTGGGTGGAGTAAGATGGCCGCCAAATATTAAGCCTGAGGTAATGTTTTCCTTGCAGGCCTTTGGGGAGAAATATCCGTGGGTGGTACTGGTGGTGAGCAGCAGGAGAGCAGGCTGAGGGTGTTTTGGGGTGTCTAGGCCGTCCTGGGGGGCCCAGATTGATAATGTAGTCCGAGGGCGGGTGTACCAAGATGGCCGCCGCTACCTATACTAGGCCGGAGCCGCGGTCTTTCCTGCTGGACGGCCGCGGGCGTTTACACCGCACGGCTCCGATTTCTCCCAGGACTTTAATCTGCCTCAGCGTGGGTGGATAGGGGCCCTCCCGTCCCGCCGATTGCAGAACTCGAGCCCGGGGATGACGGACCTCCGCTGTGTGGAGCCGATCCCGGCCCGTGGGTGCGCCTAATCGGGTGGACAGAGTGTCCAATTTCTCCAAAGGATGGAGCAGTAGGGACCTGGTAGTGGATGGGGGTAGTTTGCAGGCTCACCCGAGTTTCCTGGTCGTCGGATGGCAAAGGATTAGGAATGGGACAGTGGAGCTCATCAGGAACACGTCCGTTCCCTTCTACTTCCGGACACGCCCCCTTCTTGTCCTTCTTCTTGTCCTTCTTCTTGTCCTTCTTCTTGTCCTTCTTCTTGTCCTTCTTCTTGTCCTTGTTCTTGTTCTTGTTCTTGTTCTTGTTCTTGTTCTTGTTGTTCTTCTTCTTCTTCTTCTTCTTCTTCTTCCGATGTTGACCCGACGCTCTCTCTGCCCGGAATACCTGTGCCGCTCTGCGCTAGGACTTATATAGGGGCATGGAGACAGGGTCACATGTTCATGTCACATGGTGACCCCGCCCCCTTGCGATGTCACAGTCCCAGCATCCTCCGGGACTGTGACAACACAAGGGGGCGGGGTCACCATGTGACATGAACATGTGACCCTGTCTCCATGCCCCTATATAAGTCCCAGCGCAGAGCGGCACAGGCATTCCGGGCAGAGAGAGCGTCGGGTCAACATCGGAAGAAGAACAAGAAGAAGGACAAGAAGAAGGACAAGGCGCCGGCGGCGCGGAAGACGACGACCGCCGCAAGAACAGAAGAGACCCCCGGAAGACCCCCGAAGGCGGATCGAGACCCCCAGACAACGGCGGCGACGACGAAGAAGGTAGCCAGACTTCCCCCGCTCGGTAAAAGAGCTTGGTAAATGGCGGGGGAGTCCGGCGAGAAGACCCCCAAGACGGAAGAAGACCCCCGGAGCAGTGCAATAAACTATTTTTTCAAAAGTGTGGGTGTTTTTTTACTTTACATTTTACACCTTAGGTGAAGTTACGTTCGAAATGAACGGACTGCTCCGTGTGTGGGCAAGTCCGTTCATTTTCAAAAGTCCCGCGGACTTGCCTACTAACGGCGGGATTGTCCGCTGGACTGCCAAGTCCAGCGGATAATTTTAAAACCAAACTTAAAACTTTGGCGCCAAAAAGTCCGCCGGACTTTGGCGCCAAAAAGTCCGCCGGCGCCCACACACGAGGGGATTATCCGCTGGACTTCAGTCCAGCGGATAATCCCGCGGGATTGTCCCTTCGTGTGTACGCGGCATTAGGAATCCCTTTGACCTCCTTTCTCACCGAATACCGTCTCCTTGGCTGCAGCCAAACTACACCCAGACGCTCCGGTCAGCCTGCGATATTAGGGACTGTGCCAAAGCAGCATGCCTAGATACCATAAACGCCTTGCCTTAGCCCGCCTCCAGAGTACCCCCGGTTCTATCACGCCGCGGGCAATTGTTACATATGCGGTTGGTGAACCGTAAGATGACTGACCTGCCACCTCAGAGATGTCAGCCTGAACTGTAAACTGGATACACCGGACCCTTTGATACATGCAAGTAAACCCGCAGCACCCACTGATTGAAACTGAGGATGTGGACCAATTTGTCCCCTCCCGGAGATACCCTCCATTATTACAGCCTTCACCCTTGAGTACCATTGCCTCTATTTATTTTATTGCACTTTATTTTATTTTATTTCATTCTCTCTCACTGTACAGTATTAGCCTTTCTACCTAAGCTACTTTATTTTATGATTTTCTACTGTAGCCACTACCACCCTACGCCTATGATACGTGACCTGCTGCCCACCCTTGTGGACTCGTCACCTTTATTTGTGGGTCCTGTGCAATCTATGCCCCTAGCTGCATCACAAGGCACCCTTACGCTCCTTTTGTGCACTTATCCTAGGCCTACCACTAGGGATGGGCCCGGTGCTCGATGCGAACCCATGTTCGCATCGAGCACCGGGCGTTCGCTCGCTCGGCGAGCCCAGAACTATTTGGTCCGTTCGCATCACATTCGTGTGATGCGAGCGGCCCCGCAATGCATTGCGGCCGGCGCGGCCGGCGCAGTGCATTGCTGGCTGATGATTGGCCAAGCATGCACTGTGACCCCGCATGCTTGGCCAATCACAGCGCCAGAAACTCGGAGAGCCATAATTGGCTACAGGCAGGACGCCTGTAGCCAATTACAGCTCAGGGGCTTTAGTACACGCCCCCTCATTTAAAAGGCCGCCACGCCGTCGGCGCCGGTCACATGAGTTCCGGCTTTAGGAGAGAGCAGGCTGATTCTGTGTCACTCTTTGCTAGATTCATTTAGAAAGATTTGCTCTACTTTGCTAAACCATTGCTACCTGTCATTGATCGTCCATTGCTGCTGCTGGTTAGTGTGTTTTTAGCTGCTGCTGGGGGTTAGTCTGGTGCATGTCTTACTGTTAGTACAGTATTTCAGTAGTACCAACCGCAGTGCTGTTAGTACAGCACTGCACCCATAGGACTTGTAGTGTGTTAGTGGCAGGCACTGGCAGCAAACAGAGCTCCTATATTTTCTTCCCAGAAGCACCCATAGGACTTGTAGTGTGTTAGTGGCAGGCACTGGCAGCAAACAGAGCTCCTATATTTTCTTCCCAGAAGCACCCATAGGACTTGTAGTGTGTTAGTGGCAGGCACTGGCAGCAAACAGAGCTCCTATATTTTCTTCCCAGAAGCACCCATAGGACTTGTAGTGTGTTAGTGGCATCACACAGAGCTATATTTTCTTCCCAGAAGCACGTATAGGACTTGTAGTGTGTTAGTCCCATCACACAGAGCTATATTTTCTTCCCAGAAGCACGTATAGGACTTGTAGTGTGTTAGTGGCATCACACAGAGCTATATTTTCTTCCCAGAAGCACGTATAGGACTTGTAGTGTGTTAGTGGCATCACACAGAGCTATATTTTCTTCCCAGAAGCACGTATAGGACTTGTAGTGTGTTAGTCCCATCACACAGAGCTATATTTTCTTCCCAGAAGCACGTATAGGACTTGTAGTGTGTTAGTCCCATCACACAGAGCTATATTTTCTTCCCAGAAGCACCTATAGGACTTGGAGTGTGTTAGTCCCATCACACAGAGCTCCTATATTTTGTTCCCAGAAGCACCTATAGGACTTGTAGTGTGTTAGTCCCATCACACAGAGCTATATTTTCTTCCCAGAAGCACCTATAGGACTTGTAGTGTGTTAGTCCCATCACACAGAGCTCCTATATTTTGTTCCCAGAAGCACCTATAGGACTTGTAGTGTGTTAGTCCCATCACACAGAGCTATATTTTCTTCCCAGAAGCACGTATAGGACTTGTAGTGTGTTAGTCCCATCACACAGAGCTATATTTTCTTCCCATAAGCACCTATAGGACTTGTAGTGTGTTAGTCCTATCACACAGAGCTATATTTTCTTCCCAGAAGCACCTATAGGACTTGTAGTGTGTTAGTCCCATCACACAGAGCTCCTATATTTTGTTCCCAGAAGCACGTATAGGACTTGTAGTGTGTTAGTCCCATCACACAGAGCTATATTTTCTTCCCAGAAGCACCTATAGGACTTGTAGTGTGTTAGTCCCATCACACAGAGCTCCTATATTTTGTTCCCAGAAGCACCTATAGGACTTGTAGTGTGTTAGTCCCATCACACAGAGCTATATTTTCTTCCCAGAAGCACGTATAGGACTTGTAGTGTGTTAGTCCCATCACACAGAGCTATATTTTCTTCCCAGAAGCACCTATAGGACTTGTAGTGTGTTAGTCCCATCACACAGAGCTCCTATATTTTTGTTCCCAGAAGCACGTATAGGACTTGTAGTGTGTTAGTCCCATCACACAGAGCTATATTTTCTTCCCATATTTTCTTCCCAGAAGCACCTATAGGACTTGTAGTGTGTTAGTCCCATCACACAGAGCTCCTATATTTTGTTCCCAGAAGCACCTATAGGACTTGTAGTGTGTTAGTCCCATCACACAGAGCTATATTTTCTTCCCAGAAGCACGTATAGGACTTGTAGTGTGTTAGTCCCATCACACAGAGCTATATTTTTTTGTTCCCAGAAGCACCTATAGGACATGTAGTGTGTTAGTCCTATCACACAGAGCTATATTTTCTTCCCAGAAGCACCTATAGGACTTGTAGTGTGTTAGTCCCATCACACAGAGCTCCTATATTTTGTTCCCAGAAGCACGTATAGGACTTGTAGTGTGTTAGTCCCATCACACAGAGCTATATTTTCTTCCCAGAAGCACCTATAGGACTTGTAGTGTGTTAGTCCCATCACACAGAGCTCCTATATTTTGTTCCCAGAAGCACCTATAGGACTTGTAGTGTGTTAGTCCCATCACACAGAGCTATATCTTCTTCCCAGAAGCACCTATAGGACTTGTAGTGTGTTAGTCCCATCACACAGAGCTCCTATATTTTGTTCCCAGAAGCACCTATAGGACTTGTAGTGTGTTAGTCCCATCACACAGAGCTATATTTTCTTCCCAGAAGCACGTATAGGACTTGTAGTGTGTTAGTCCCATCACACAGAGCTATATTTTTCTTCCCAGAAGCACCTATAGGACTTGTAGTGTGTTAGTCCTATCACACAGAGCTATATTTTCTTCCCAGAAGCACCTATAGGACTTGTAGTGTGTTAGTCCTATCACACAGAGCTATATTTTCTTCCCAGAAGCACCTATAGGACTTGTAGTGTGTTAGTCCCATCACACAGAGCTCCTATATTTTGTTCCCAGAAGCACGTATAGGACTTGTAGTGTGTTAGTCCCATCACACAGAGCTATATTTTCTTCCCAGAAGCACCTATAGGACTTGTAGTGTGTTAGTCCCATCACACAGAGCTCCTATATTTTGTTCCCAGAAGCACCTATAGGACTTGTAGTGTGTTAGTCCCATCACACAGAGCTATATTTTCTTCCCAGAAGCACCTATAGGACTTGTAGTGTGTTAGTCCTATCACACAGAGCTATATTTTCTTCCCAGAAGCACCTATAGGACTTGTAGTGTGTTAGTCCCATCACACAGAGCTCCTATATTTTGTTCCCAGAAGCACCTATAGGACTTGTAGTGTGTTAGTCCCATCACACAGAGCTATATTTTCTTCCCAGAAGCACCTATAGGACTTGTAGTGTGTTAGTCCCATCACACAGAGCTCCTATATTTTCTTCCCAGAAGCACCTATAGGACTTGTAGTGTGTTAGTCCCATCACACAGAGCTATATTTTCTTCCCAGAAGCACCTATAGGACTTGTAGTGTGTTAGTCCCATCACACAGAGCTCCTATATTTTGTTCCCAGAAGCACCTATAGGACTTGTAGTGTGTTAGTCCCATCACACAGAGCTATATTTTTCTTCCCAGAAGCACGTATAGGACTTGTAGTGTGTTAGTCCCATCACACAGAGCTATATTTTCTTCCCAGAAGCACCTATAGGACTTGTAGTGTGTTAGTCCTATCACACAGAGCTATATTTTCTTCCCAGAAGCACCTATAGGACTTGTAGTGTGTTAGTCCCATCACACAGAGCTCCTATATTTTGTTCCCAGAAGCACGTATAGGACTTGTAGTGTGTTTGTCCCATCACACAGAGCTATATTTTCTTCCCAGAAGCACCTATAGGACTTGTAGTGTGTTAGTCCCATCACACAGAGCTCCTATATTTTGTTCCCAGAAGCACCTATAGGACTTGTAGTGTGTTAGTCCCATCACGCAGAGCTATATTTTCTTCCCAGAAGCACCTATAGGACTTGTAGTGTGTTAGTCCCATCACACAGAGCTCCTATATTTTGTTCCCAGAAGCACCTATAGGACTTGTAGTGTGTTAGTCCCATCACACAGAGCTATATTTTCTTCCCAGAAGCACGTATAGGACTTGTAGTGTGTTAGTCCCATCACACAGAGCTATATTTTCTTCCCAGAAGCACCTATAGGACTTGTAGTGTGTTAGTCCTATCACACAGAGCTATATTTTCTTCCCAGAAGCACCTATAGGACTTGTAGTGTGTTAGTCCCATCACACAGAGCTCCTATATTTTGTTCCCAGAAGCACGTATAGGACTTGTAGTGTGTTAGTCCCATCACACAGAGCTATATTTTCTTCCCAGAAGCACCTATAGGACTTGTAGTGTGTTAGTCCCATCACACAGAGCTCCTATATTTTGTTCCCAGAAGCACCTATAGGACTTGTAGTGTGTTAGTCCCATCACACAGAGCTATATTTTCTTCCCAGAAGCACGTATAGGACTTGTAGTGTGTTAGTCCCATCACACAGAGCTATATTTTCTTCCCAGAAGCACCTATAGGACTTGTAGTGTGTTAGTCCTATCACACAGAGCTATATTTTTCTTCCCAGAAGCACCTATAGGACTTGTAGTGTGTTAGTCCTATCACACAGAGCTATATTTTCTTCCCAGAAGCACCTATAGGACTTGTAGTGTGTTAGTCCCATCACACAGAGCTCCTATATTTTGTTCCCAGAAGCACGTATAGGACTTGTAGTGTGTTAGTCCCATCACACAGAGCTATATTTTCTTCCCAGAAGCACCTATAGGACTTGTAGTGTGTTAGTCCCATCACACAGAGCTCCTATATTTTGTTCCCAGAAGCACCTATAGGACTTGTAGTGTGTTAGTCCCATCACACAGAGCTATATTTTCTTCCCAGAAGCACCTATAGGACTTGTAGTGTGTTAGTCCCATCACACAGAGCTCCTATATTTTGTTCCCAGAAGCACCTATAGGACTTGTAGTGTGTTAGTCCCATCACACAGAGCTCCTATATTTTGTTCCCAGAAGCACCTATAGGACTTGTAGTGTGTTAGTCCCATCACACAGAGCTCCTATATTTTGTTCCCAGAAGCACATATAGGACTTGTAGTGTGTTAGTCCCATCACACAGAGCTATATTTTCTTCCCAGAAGCACGTATAGGACTTGTAGTGTGTTAGTCCCATCACACAGAGCTATATTTTCTTCCCAGAAGCACCTATAGGACTTGTAGTGTGTTAGTCCCATCACACAGAGCTCCTATATTTTGTTCCCAGAAGCACCTATTGGACTTGTAGTGTGTTAGTCCCATCACACAGAGCTATATTTTCTTCCCAGAAGCACCTATAGGACTTGTAGTGTGTTAGTCCCATCACACAGAGCTCCTATATTTTGTTCCCAGAAGCACCTATAGGACTTGTAGTGTGTTAGTCCCATCACACAGAGCTATATATTTTGTTCCCAGAAGCACCTATAGGACTTGTAGTGTGTTAGTCCCATCACACAGAGCTCCTATATTTTGTTCCCAGAAGCACCTATAGGACTTGTAGTGTGTTAGTCCCATCACACAGAGCTATATTTTCTTCCCAGAAGCACGTATAGGACTTGTAGTGTGTTAGTCCCATCACACAGAGCTATATTTTCTTCCCAGAAGCACCTATAGGACTTGTAGTGTGTTAGTCCTATCACACAGAGCTATATTTTCTTCCCAGAAGCACCTATAGGACTTGTAGTGTGTTAGTCCCATCACACAGAGCTCCTATATTTTGTTCCCAGAAGCACGTATAGGACTTGTAGTGTGTTAGTCCCATCACACAGAGCTATATTTTCTTCCCAGAAGCACCTATAGGACTTGTAGTGTGTTAGTCCCATCACACAGAGCTCCTATATTTTGTTCCCAGAAGCACCTATAGGACTTGTAGTGTGTTAGTCCCATCACACAGAGCTATATTTTCTTCCCAGAAGCACGCATAGGACTTGTAGTGTGTTAGTCCCATCACACAGAGCTATATTTTCTTCCCAGAAGCACCTATAGGACTTGTAGTGTGTTAGTCCTATCACACAGAGCTATATTTTCTTCCCAGAAGCACCTATATGACTTGTAGTGTGTTAGTCCCATCACACAGAGCTCCTATATTTTGTTCCCAGAAGCACGTATAGGACTTGTAGTGTGTTAGTCCCATCACACAGAGCTATATTTTCTTCCCAGAAGCACCTATAGGACTTGTAGTGTGTTAGTCCTATCACACAGAGCTATATTTTCTTCCCAGAAGCACCTATAGGACTTGTAGTGTGTTAGTCCCATCACACAGAGCTCCTATATTTTGTTCCCAGAAGCACGTATAGGACTTGTAGTGTGTTAGTCCCATCACACAGAGCTATATTTTCTTCCCAGAAGCACCTATAGGACTTGTAGTGTGTTAGTCCCATCACACAGAGCTCCTATATTTTTTCTTCCCAGAAGCACCTATAGGACTTGTAGTGTGTTAGTCCCATCACACAGAGCTATATTTTGTTCCCAGAAGCACCTATTGTAGTGTGTTAGTCCCATCACACAGAGCTTATATTTTGTTCCCAGAAGCACCTATAGGACTTGTAGTGTGTTAGTCCCATCACACAGAGCTATATTTTCTTCCCAGAAGCACGTATAGGACTTGTAGTGTGTTAGTCCCATCACACAGAGCTATATTTTCTTCCCAGAAGCACCTATAGGACTTGTAGTGTGTTAGTCCTATCACACAGAGCTATATTTTTCTTCCCAGAAGCACCTATATGACTTGTAGTGTGTTAGTCCCATCACACAGAGCTCCTATATTTTGTTCCCAGAAGCACGTATAGGACTTGTAGTGTGTTAGTCCCATCACACAGAGCTATATTTTCTTCCCAGAAGCACCTATAGGACTTGTAGTGTGTTAGTCCCATCACACAGAGCTCCTATATTTTGTTCCCAGACGCACGTATAGGACTTGTAGTGTGTTAGTCCCATCACACAGAGCTATATTTTCTTCCCAGAAGCACCTATAGGACTTGTAGTGTGTTAGTCCTATCACACAGAGCTATATTTTCTTCCCAGAAGCACCTATAGGACTTGTAGTGTGTTAGTCCCATCACACAGAGCTCCTATATTTTGTTCCCAGAAGCACCTATAGGACTTGTAGTGTGTTAGTCCCATCACACAGAGCTCCTATATTTTCTTCCCAGAAGCACCTATAGGACTTGTAGTGTGTTAGTCCCATCACACAGAGCTATATTTTCTTCCCAGAAGCACCTATAGGACTTGTAGTGTGTTAGTCCCATCACACAGAGCTCCTATATTTTGTTCCCAGAAGCACCTATAGGACTTGTAGTGTGTTAGTCCCATCACACAGAGCTATATTTTCTTCCCAGAAGCACGTATAGGACTTGTAGTGTGTTAGTCCCATCACACAGAGCTATATTTTCTTCCCAGAAGCACCTATAGGACTTGTAGTGTGTTAGTCCCATCACACAGAGCTATATTTTTCTTCCCAGAAGCACCTATAGGACTTGTAGTGTGTTAGTCCCATCACACAGAGCTCCTATATTTTTTCCCAGAAGCACGTATAGGACTTGTAGTTTGTTAGTCCCATCACACTGAGCTATATTTTTTTCCCAGAAGCACCTATAGGACTTGTAGTGTGTTAGTCCCATCACACAGAGCTCCTATATTTTGTTCCCAGAAGCACCTATAGGACTTGTAGTGTGTTAGTCCCATCACACAGAGCTATATTTTCTTCCCAGAAGCACCTATAGGACTTGTAGTGTGTTAGTCCCATCACACAGAGCTCCTATTTTCTTCCCAGAAGCACCTATAGGACTTGTAGTGTGTTAGTCCTATCACACAGAGCTATATTTTTTTCCCAGAAGCACCTATAGGACTTGTAGTGTGTTAGTCCCATCACACAGAGCTCCTATATTTTCTTCCCAGAAGCACCCATAGGACTTGTAGTGTGTTAGTCCCATCACACAGAGCTCCTATATTTTCTTCCCAGAAGCACCTATAGGACTTCTAGTGTGTAAGTGGCATCACACAGAGCTCCTATATTTTCTTTGCAGAAGCACCCATAGGACTTCTAGTGTGTTAGTGGCATCACACAGAGCTCCTATATTTTCTTTGCAGAAGCACCCATAGGACTTCTAGTGTGTTAGTGGCATCACACAGAGCTCCTATGTTTTCTTCTAAGCAGCACCCACAGGACTTCTAGTGTGTTAGTGGCATCACACAGAGCTCCTATATTTTCTTCTAAGAAGCACCCACAGGACTTCTAGTGTGTTAGTGGCATCACACAGAGCTCCTATATTTTCTTTGCAGAAGCACCCATAGGACTTCTAGTGTGTTAGTGGCATCACACAGAGCTCCTATATTTTCTTCTCAGCAGCACCCACAGGACTTCTAGTGTGTTAGTGGCATCACACAGAGCTCCTATATTTTCTTTGCAGAAGCACCCATAGGACTTCTAGTGTGTTAGTGGCATCACACAGAGCTCCTATATTTTCTTCTCAGCAGCACCCATAGGACTTCTAGTGTGTTAGTGGCATCACACAGAGCTCCTATATTTTCTTTGCAGAAGCACCCATAGGACTTCTAGTGTGTTAGTGGCATCACACAGAGCTCTATATTTTCTTCTCAGCAGCACCCACAGGACTTCTAGTGTGTTAGTGGCATCACACAGAGCTCCTATATTTTCTTTGCAGAAGCACCCATAGGACTTCTAGTGTGTTAGTGGCATCACACAGAGCTCCTATATTTTCTTCTAAGCAGCACCCACAGGACTTCTAGTGTGTTAGTGGCATCACACAGAGCTCCTATATTTTCTTTGCAGAAGCACCCATAGGACTTCTAGTGTGTTAGTGGCATCACACAGAGCTCCTATATTTTCTTCTCAGCAGCACCCACAGGACTACCGACTACAATGGCTGGAAGACCGCCAAGGGGAGGCAGAGCGTGCAGAGCCAAGAACACAGGGCAGGCAGGCTCTGTTTCTAGTGGACGTGGCCATGGACGTGGTCGTGCATCGTCATCAGCACGTGGCCATGGGACACGCGCGTCTTTGTTTTCGGCAGCTGGACATGTGGAGCCGCATCATGCTGAAGGCTTGGTAGAATGGATGACCAAGCCCTCCTCATCCTCCTCATCCTCTCTCACCCAGGCTCAGGGTACTGGCAGAGCAGCTGCCAATGCGTACTCAATGGCATCATCAGCCACCCCTTCCCTAGACCCACCATGTCCTCCTGAGGAGTCCCCCGAACTCTTTGAGCACAGTGTTGGGTACATGCTCCAGGAGGATGCCCAACGATTCGAAGGCTCGGATGATGATACCCAGCTTGAGGAAGTCAGTAGTGTGCGCGCAGAGAGAGGGGATGCTGAAGGACAGCAATCTGGCAGTACTGTTCCACCAGCTGCAGCTTACTGCCAGGTTTGCTCTAGTGGTGAAGAGGGAGGGGATGATGAGGTCACTGACGCCACGTGGGTGCCTGGAGGGAGAGAGGATGAGGAGGAGGAGGAGGAGGATGATGCGGCGTCACATGTCCAACGAGGCAGGATGCCCCCTGGAGGTCAGATAGAGGCCAGCACAGCAACTGTACAACACCGCAGAGCTCCGCCTGTGCAGGGCGCTGCCTCTGCACGTTATCAGAAAAGTTCTTTGGTGTGGGCCTTTTTTGAGACGAGTGCATCAGATCGCACCACTGCTATTTGCAATATTTGTCTCAAGCGTATCTCGCGTGGCCAAAACATCAGCCGCTTGGGCACCACAAGCATGAGCAGACATATGTCGACCTGCCATGCAGCTCGTTGGCAGGCACACATAAAAGACCCACACCAAAGAACTAAGCGGACCTCTCCTTGCTCCTCATCAGCTGGGATCTCCATCCCCACTACATCTTCAGTCCTCTCTGAAAGCTGCTGTGAGAGGACTGAAGGTGTAGAATTAGGTGTGTCACAACCAAGTACTTGCAGTACACCGACGTCCGATAGTAGCAGGCAAATTTCCCTGCCCCAGCTGCTGGACCGTCGAAAGAAGTACACTCCCAGCCATCCACATGCCCAGCGGTTGAATGCTAGCTTGGCTAAATTGCTAGCACTTCAACTGCTGCCTTTTCAGTTGGTAGACTCGGCCCCCTTCCGTGAGTTTGTTCAATGTGCGGTTCCTCAGTGGCAGGTTCCCAAACGCCACTTTTTCTCACGGAAGGCGATTCCGTCTCTCTACCGGCATGTGGAAGGCAATGTCCATGCCTCGCTGGACAGGGCGGTCAGCGGTAAGGTGCATATTACCGCTGACTCATGGTCCAGCAGGCATGGACAGGGACGTTACCTTTATTTCACGGCCCATTGGGTCACTCTATTGGCAGCTGGGAGGGATGCAGGACAAGGTGCAGTAGTGTTGGAGGTTGTTCCGCCACCACGCCTCCAAAACGCTACTACTGCTACTGGTTGTGACACACCTCTCTCCTCCACCCCCTCCTCTTCTTCTTCCTCCAGTGCTCTGTCCTCGGAACCAGCGGTGCTCCGTAGGCGTACAAGGGGCTACGCAAGTGCGCAGGCAAAAAGATGCCATGCCGTGCTTGCGCTGGTGTGTTTGGGGGACAGGAGCCACACTGGGCCAGAGGTTCTGTCAGCTCTGCAGGGGCAGGCCGAGAGGTGGTTGACGCCACGTCAGCTTAAGCCAGGAATGGTCGTTTCTGACAATGGCACCAACCTCCTCTCCGCCCTGCGACAGGGGCAGCTCACCCATGTGCCCTGTATGGCTCACGTCCTCAACCTGGTGGTGCAGCGGTTCTTGGGCAGGTTCCCAGGCTTACAGGATGTCCTGAGGCAGGCCAGGAAAGTCTGTGTGCATTTCCGCCGATCTTATAATGCCAGTGCTCGGCTGACTGAGCTGCAAAAGGAGCTGAACCTGCCCAAGAACCGCCTAATATGTGACATGCCCACCAGGTGGAACTCAACGTTGGCCATGCTGCAGCGACTGCACACGCAGCAGAGGGCCATCAATGAGTACCTTTGCGACTACGGCACCAGGACAGGGTCAGGGGAGCTTGGTTTTTTTTCCCCACGTCAGTGGAGCATGATCAGGGATGCATGCACTGTCCTCTCACCATTTGAGGAGGCCACGAGGATGGTGAGCAGTGACAGTGCATGCATCAGTGACACTGTACCTCTTGTCCACCTGTTGGAGCATACGCTGCGTGGGATAATGGACAGGGCACTTGAGGCAGAACAGAGGCAGGAAGAGGAGGACTTCCTTGCCTCTCAAGGCCCCCTTTATCCGGACAGTGTTCCTTCTGTCCCACCCATCACACAGGAAGAGGATGAGGATGAGGAGGAGGAGGAGGAGGAGGAGGAGGGGGAGGAGGAGGATTGTGTGAGCATGGAGGTGGAGCCTGGCACTCAGCATCAGCAGCAGCAGTCTTTTAGGGATGATGTACAGTCCCAACAAACCAGTGGACTTGTACGTGGCTGGGAGGAGGTGGCTGGCGATCATGTCATCCTCAGTGACCCAGAAGACTCCGGACCGAATGCCTCAGCTAACCTACGCTGCATGGCCTCCCTGATCCTGCAAAGCCTGCGGAAGGATCCTCGTGTTCTTCGGATCAAGGAGAGGGACCATTACTGGCTGGCCACTCTCCTTGATCCACGGTACAAGGGTAAGGTTGCGGACCTTATCTTGCCGTCGCAGAGGGAGCAGAGGATGAGACATCTCAGGGAGGCCTTGCAGGAAGGTCTGTGCAACGCGTTCCCAGAAACTGGGAGGTTTCAAACTCCTGGTCCTGGGCGACGAGTTGCTGAGGCTTCGGTCAGTAGCAGAAGGAGCGGTGGGGAAGGTGGACGTCTGACCGATGCGTTCAGACAATTTTTTAGTCCGCAGCCCCAAGGTATGATCGGTTCCAGCAACCATCGCCAGCGTCTGATATACATGGTGCAGGAATACCTTGGGGCAAGGTCAGACTTGGACACCTTTCCCACCGAAAATCCTCTGGCTTACTGGGTCCTGAGGATGGATCACTGGCCAGAGCTTGCACAGTATGCAATTGAGCTACTGGCCTGTCCTGCCTCCAGCGTTCTTTCCGAAAGCACATTCAGTGCTGCTGGAGGATTTGTCACCGATCATAGGGTGCGCCTGTCCACCGACTCGGTTGATCGACTGACCTTCATCAAAATGAATCAGTCTTGGATCACCACCAGCTACCAGGCACCTGAAGCGGATATAACGGAATAATTTATAATGTCACATCCCTTCAAGACTGCCTATGCTGATGCTGAGGGACTGTCCTGTTATGTTCACTGACTATCCTCTTCCTCCTCCTCAATGATCCATGCCACCACACCAGTGCCTAAGGCAAAATTTTTCAGCCCCTGTATAACAGGGGCGTGTAATTACAATTTTTTTAAAAAATGCTTCGCAACACCTGTGACTGCTGTGCTCCAAGTACAGTATCTGTGAGGGGTTGCAGTGTTGTGGCACCAGCACCAGTGCCTAAGGCACAATTTTTCAGCCCCTGTTTAACAGGGGCGTGTAATTAAAATTTTTTAAAAAAATGCTTCGCAACACGTGTGACTGCTGTGCTCCAAGTACAGTATCTGTGAGGGGTTGCAGTGTTGTGGCACCAGCACCAGTGCCTAAGGCACAATTTGTCAGCCCCTGTTTAACAGGGGCGTGTAATTACAATTTTTTAAAAAAATGCTTCGCAACACGTGTGACTGCTGTGCTCCAAGTACAGTATCTGTGAGGGGTTGCAGTGTTGTGGCACCAGCACCAGTGCCTAAGGCACAATTTTTCAGCCCCTGTTTAACAGGGGCGTGTAATTACAATTTTTTAAAAAAAAATGCTTCGCAACACGTGTGACTGCTGTGCTCCAAGTACAGTATCTGTGAGGGGTTGCAGTGTTGTGGCACCAGCACCAGTGCCTAAGGCACAATTTTTCAGCCCCTGTTTAACAGGGGAGTGTAATTACAAATCTTGATCTAATAGTTCACAGCAGGGCCCATTCCTGCGCCCACCAAGAGTAACTATGAGGGCCTACAGTCTTGTGGCAACACCGTCCACCACCACCGCAAAAGGCCCAATTTTTCTGCCCTGTTCATCAGGTGCTTGCAAATACAAATCTTGATCTAATAACTCACAGCAGGGCCCATTCCTGCGCCCACCAAGAGTAACTGTGAGAGCTTACAGTCTTGTGGCAACACCGTCCACCACCACCGCCAAAGGCCCAATTTTTCTGCCCTGTTCATCAGGTGCTTGCAATTACAAATCTTGCTCTAATAACTCACAGCAGGGCCCATTCCTGCGCCCACCAAGAGTAACTGTGAGAGCTTACAGTCTTGTGGCAACACCGTCCACCACCACCACCACCACCACCACCGCCAAAGGCCCAATTTTTCTGCCCGGTTCAACAGGTGCATGCAAGTACAAATCTTGATCTATTAACTCACAGCAGGGCCCATTCCTGTGCCCACCAGTCTTGTGGCTACACCAACATCTAATAGGGCAAATTTCTGCAGAGTATATACGCCAGGCCCCTACTTTCAAACATCCAACTTACAGACGACTCCTACTTGCAAATGGAAAGAGAAAACAGGAAGTGAGAGGAAATCTACCCCTAGGAAGGGAAATTCTATCCTGTTAGATTTAATTTGGGAAAAAGGTATCTCCTCTCTACTGATACTTTATCACCAATCCTTGTTTCAATTAAAACCCCACTTTTCCAAAAACATTTGTCATTGGGACGGAAAGTGAGGTGACATGTTCTGAACAGATGTGCAAAGACAGCAAATGTTACAGGGGTGATAACCCCTCCCTATGTTCTCCAAAAAGCTTAAAAATAGATTTTTTTGGGATGGAGCTACACTTCATAATGTACCTGTTCAGATTCTACTTAAGAACAAACCTACAGTCCGTGTCTTGTTTGCACCACCTATATACTGCTGTTCAGAGTATATAGGGTTGTAGGTATAGGGTTTTATTTTGGGTGCGGGGTCCCCCTTAATATCCATACAAGACCCAAAGGGGCTGGGGTGGGGGGGGGGTGATGGGGTAGCCATGCCATTTTTCTCAAGGATTTTCAGCCATATGGCGGCCAGGACAAGACATGACATTAAAGCCGCAAGTGGTTTTAAATGGCTTCTTTTTTTCCTTTACAAATGTCATTTTGTGCAAGGACAGTTCTAAACACGGGAAACACATCACAGGCATACTTTAGACACCCCCCAGGTACCATATTTAAAGGAAAATGTCACTATTTTTTTTTCACTTTATGCATCATTAAAATGACTGCTCCCGAAAAAACGTTAGTTTTTAAAAGTTCTTTTTGCATTGATATATGTCCCCTGGGGCAGGACCCGGGTCCCCAAACCTGTTTTATGACATTAACATGCATATTGGCCGTTGTAATTAGCACTTTTGATTTCGAACGTTCGCGTCCATTATAACGTATAGGGTTCGAAAATTTGCGCGAACTTTCGGTCCGTTCGAAGGTTCTGGTTCGAACCGAACCCGGGGGTGTTCGGCTCATCCCTACCTACCACTACCCAATATTTCTCCACAGATGTCTTGCACATATCCCTTAGGTTTCTGACAATGATTTACATATCTAACTGTATTGCCCCCTGGGACGCTCGTTCTATGCTATTTTATAGTGTTTTGTTTTATTTTATTATAATTTTGCCTTCTCTCTTTTGTACTGCACGGTCTATTATCGTTTTACACATTTTATTGCCTATACTTGCTGATGTCTATTATAATTCATATGTCCTAATGCCTGTGCCCTACAACTACACCTTTTATGATGGTAGCCAATTCCTTAGCATCCCCTACAGGTATTACTCCTTGCACCCTCCCCACAGTTAACCCAGGCTTTTCAACCTCCAATCCCTATTATCCATCCCCCCCATCCTACCTCCTCCCCCTCCAATTCCCCCTCCAATTCCCCCTCCAATACTCCTCCCCCACCCCCCCCAAATTCCCTTCTCTGTCCCTTCTCCCCTTCCTGCTCCCCCCCTACTTTCCCTTCCTTTCTCCCCTCTCCCCCTCTCCCCCCCATATCAAGCTGATGGTATACTCCTCGAGGGCCCCATCCCTTACTCCCTCTATGGGGAGTGGTGAGACCCCCTTGACAGGTGTCTGTTACTTACTCTGTATGTCTTAGATAAGAATTTTGCACAAGTAGTTAAACTTTTTATTATTAACGATCTCTGTTTAGCATGCTATGCTCCTTAGGTTGTAAAAGTTGTATATTTCTCCCTTTTTAGACTTGTTCTACTCCTGATTTACGTATGCTCCCGCACGTTGGTAGGCTCCCTACTCCACTACGAGTGATCCCACAGACAATGGGGTCTCTACCTCATACCTACAGATCCCCGGCTCGCGACCATTCTGTGGTCCCCGTTCTTTCTACTTCCCCCACACAGCAGTCTCTGTGAGACTACGCTGACTTTCCAGATCTCTCTTCCCCCCTCTCAGGTAAATAGCTCAGCTATCTTCACCTCTGGTTTACTACCCTCCCTGTAGCTCTCTTTACGTCCTCCCCTCCTTTCGCCTCCTCTTCGTCCCCTTACCCATACTCCTAACTCTCTCCCCCTCTCCCTTTCTTTTCTAACCCTACCCTTCCCGACCCTCCTCTCTATCACCTTCCTCTACTCTCTTCCTGTAGGGTGTCCCTCGCCCTCGCACGTCACAAGGCCTGTGTCTTACCTGAACGAGTGACCACACTCGTCACGGACTTCTCTGTCACAATGCAATTCAAACCCCAAGCTAAAAATCCACTGACACTGAAATGTGTTTCATTAAACGTAAAAGGTCTTAACTTGCCTGAAAAGAGATCCCAAGTCTTGGCATCTCTTACCAAATTCAAAGCACAATTCATCTTCTTGCAAGAGACACACTTTAGATCTGATGCCATTCCGAAACTCTCCAACCACATTTATCGCTCTGCCTTCCATGCCACTAATCTTGAAGCTAAAACGAAAGGCGTTTCTATCCCAGTATCAAAACATGCTGATTTTCATTTAACTGACTCCTTGATAGACCCTGAAGGAAGGTTTATTTTCCTTAAGGGATCATATGCATCTAAACCAATAACTCTGGCAAACATTTACTGCCCCAATGCCCATCAGGTCACCTTCATCCGTAAAACATGCTAACTATTATCCACCTTCCGTGATGGTCTGGTTCTCCTGGGTGGCAACTTTAATGTCCCCTTAAACCCCTTGCTGGATACATCCACGGGGACATCGTCCTTGCCCTACAAGGCCTTTACGCCAGATAAAAGCACAACTCCAGGAACTGACCCTCCATGATGCATGGCGAACTTTATCCCCTTCGACCAAGGAGTACTTATTACTCGGCCCCCCACCAAAAATATTCCAGGATCTTTCTCTCCCAGACAGACCTCTCTCTACTACGGCAGTCCACTATAGAACTGATGTTCCTCTCGGACCATCACCCCATAACAGTGACATTCACCTTCCCTGAAACACTCTCTGATCAAAGACCCAATAGAACATGTACGCTCTCGCATCCAACTATATTTTCAGGAAAACTTAAACCCTGACATCTCTCCTGTCTCTATTTGGGAAGCGCACAAGTGCGTCATCAGGGGGGAATTACTGACCTTAAACACGCAAGCCAAAAAACTTCACCAAAAGCAGATCAATACCCTTCTGGAACAAATCAAAAAATTAGAAATGGCTCATAAACAGACGCACGCACAAAGTACCCTACAGGAGCTAATTCAGGCTCGCTCTCTCCTGTCGGAGGAACTGGGCAAGCGTACCAAACTGCGCTACGTCCTTTGCCAAAGGATCTTTTATGAACACGGCAACAAATGTGGCCGTCTCCTAGCACGATCGGTCCAATCAGCTAAGCTGTCTTCCACGGTTCATAACATACGTGGCTCTAATGGTTCCTTACTGGCCAAGAACGAAGATATAGCCAAAGAGTTTGAAAGTTTTTACTCCAAACTCTACAATCTCCACCCAAACCAACCCTCTCAGACCTCATGCGCAACATGCAAAACAGCCATCGCTGACTTCCTAGCTCAGCACAGCCCCAAAGCTATCTCCCCCCAGCTAACACAAATTTAGCTGGGGGGCAAACTACAGACCAATCTCTCTACTGAATATAGACATTAAAGCGTATGCTAAAATTCTTGCCAACCGGCTACTGCCTTTGATACCCAGCCTTATCTGCCCGGACCAAGTGGGCTTTGTCCCAGGCAGAGAAGCCAGGGACAATACCATACGCACTCTGAACTTACATCACTGTCTTTCTTCATCTAAAACGCAGGGCTTCTTCCTCTCTCTTGATGCAGAAAAGGCATTCGACAGAGTGGCCTGGGACTACATGCGGGCGGTCCTGGAGGCATTAGGCCTAAAGGAACGCATGCTCGCCTCCATAATGGCACTCTACTCAGGCCCCTTGGTAGCTGTGCGAGTCAACGGCCACCTGTCGAACGCATTCCCTATCAGCAACGGCACATGCCAAGGGTGCCCCCTTTCTCCACTAATCTACATTCTAACTTTGGAACCCCTCCTAAATAAACTTAGAGGAAATCAAGACATTAGGGGACTTACAGTGCAAGGCAGGGACTTTAAAGTTGCGGCCTTTGCAGACGACATTCTGCTGTCTCTAACATCCCCTCGTACCTCATTGCCATCACTCCTTAAAGACTTGACTGCCTTTGGGGAACTATCAAATCTTAAAATTAACTATTCTAAGTCCCATGCCCTAAATGTCACCCTCCCCCCTCAGGAAGTTGCCCACTGCCAATAATCCTTCCCGTTTCACTGGGAAAAGACGGCAATCACTTACCTTGTTATACGGATCACACCCCTCCTTTCAAACTTATACTCAGCCAATTTTCACACTGCATTGCTTAAAGCCCAAATCTACCTTAAGGACTGGCTGAACCTAAACGTTTTGTGGTTTGGCCGTTCAGCTCTGATCAAAATGATCATCCTACCTCGCCTCCTCTATTTGATCCAAACCATCCCGATAGCTCTTCCTGCTGGGTTCTTCTCTACCTATAGGAAAATCTGCTCCTCTTTTATCTGGAAGGACTCTCCTCCACGGATCAAATACTCCCATCTCACCTTACCCAAATCCAAAGGAGGCATTGCTCTCCTGGACCTACAAAAGTATTACTCTGCCTGCCATCTCACAAGAATAGCAGATTAGCAGATTGGAACATACATGCCCGGGAAAAAGTGTGGGAGAACACTTTCTCACCCATCCCCTTACACCTTCTTCCGTGGCTACCCCCGAAACACTGGCCACCAACGCTGACCCCACATCCCCTCATCTACACATCCTTACTGACATATAGGAAGGCCTCAGCTGACAAATCTATTGCTCCGATTCCGGGTCCGCTGACCTCGCTGAGAGGCAACCCAGACTTCCCACCTTAAACAAGAATGGCCCTTCGATGACGTCCACTCCTCCCACTTTTACCCAGAAGGTAAGCTTATGTCTCCAAATGAACTTCGAGCTATCTCAAAAACCTCTAGCTTCTCTTTTTGGACATATAGACAAATTTGCCATTTCCTCTCCACCTACACCAATCAGTGTAACTGGACCAGACATCTCACCCCCTTCGAAACCCTCTGCAACCGAAAAGTTCCTCAAAGACATCTGATTTCCCTCCTCTATGCCCTGCTACAAGACTCTCCTGACCTGACTCTCGCACCATCACAAATCTCATGGAACAGAGACCTACAAAACCCCCTAACACCCACTGAATGGACCAAAGTCCATGAATATGCTCATGGGGGCTCAGTGAACATCGCCATCCAGGAGAACGGTTACAAGGTGCTCACGAGGTGGTATAGAACCCCTTCTCGCTTAAATAAATTCTCACCTACCACACCTAACACCTGCTGGAGATGTAACTCTGAAATAGGGACAATGCTACACGTATGGTGGGATTGCCTCAACATTCAACCTTTTTGGAGGGAGGTTCACAACCTCATCTCTTTGATCACCACCTACACTATACACCAGCACAATTCCTCTTGCACCACACTTCACTTTCTAAGAAAACCTACTACAAATCCCTAGCTATGCACATGGTAAACGCGGCCAGACTGTGCATCCCCAAACACTGGCGCTCAAACCACTCTCCAACAATTCGAGAATGGTTCAACAGCATCTCTAGGATTAGAGACATGGAAGAGCTGATTCATATCACTCAGGAGAGAATGCACAAATTTCCGCTTACCTGGGCCTGCTGGTCCGACTTCATGACCACCCAAGGATACAAACAACACATCCCCTCACCTTAGGACAAGCTTTCATACTTCAGCACAACATTCCACCCCACACCCCTCTCTGTCTCCCCCTCTCTTCCTCCTTCTAACACCGCTCTCTTTCCCCCCCATCTCTTTGCTCTTTCCCACCCCTCTCACCCCTCCCTTTATTTTCTCTGTGTACTTCCTATGAAACAGGTGTCCTTTGGTAAACACATGCCGCACCCTACCTGTAAGCAACGTTTTCAGAGCTTTGTAATGTGACTATGGATTTATTGAATGCAGGTCTCAGTTTGCTACCCTGCCCCTAAGGGCACACTTATGACCCATCCGGTTCTTGTTTTGCGGTTTACATTTGTTGTTTATATTTGTTGCCCTGTATCTTTTATTTGTACTAGAAGATATCTTGTACAGCACCGATTGTATTAACCTGTACCTGTTCTTACTGTTTTACTAAATAAAATCTTTATGGAAAAAAAAAAATAGGGATGAGCTTTATGTTCGGGTCTAACATGAGTTAGACTCGAACATTGGCTGTTCGATCGTTCATCGAAATACAAACATTATAGGGCGTTTGTGCCAAATTCGAGTGGTGTGTCACGTCCCATAATGCACTGTGACATCGCAGTGCATTGCTGTCTGATGACTGGCCCGCATGACCCACATGCTTTGGCCAATCACAGCGCCGTCAGCAAAGAGAGCCATAATTGCCCAAAGGCAGGGTGCCTTTGGCCAATTATGGCTCAGGGGGTTAAATCTATGCCCCACAATATATAAGGCCACCTGCATGTCAGCCCTGTGTAGTGTTTTGCTGGCGTTGATACACACACACACACACACACACAGACACACACGCACACATACAATGTACCCAGTTTAGCTAGAGCTGACTGCAGGCTGTTCCTGGTGTACTGTTTCTTTTTTTTTTCCAAAGTTTTTATTGAAGTTAAGCATGTAACAAGAAAAGTACAATACAGTATTGAGAAAGTACAGGAAAAACACGGTCTGAATGCATATCATACAAATACAGTATAATAGAAAACGGTTCGTAATCAATAAACTGCATAACCAAGATGAAGAACCGAATCAAAGAAAGGAGCAAATAAAGAAGTCGATAACCAAGGTAGGAAGAAGACTCCACTGGCGGGTATCGGAGTTGGGAACTAGGTCTCGTATGAGTAATTTGATGATGTGTAATGACAGGTGTACTCCTACATGTTCCCCCGTCCTCCAAACACCCCTATCGGGCTCTAACTGTGTCTGGATTTGGGGAGGTATGGATCTCGCCAGATACTTTCGGTAAAAGGAGAAGTTTACCTGTACATTAGTTCGTTATATGTTGTGCCAGTGGGACAAGAGGAAGAAATAAAAAATTAATTAATTAATTAAAAAATAAATAAATAAATAAATAATATTGGAAGTTGCGCTCCAGAGGGAGTGTAACTGGAGAGGTATCCATGATACTAAAAGACAATACAGTGAAGGATAATGAATCTCAAAGAGACTCAATGTCATCAAGACAATATAGGACTACATCGGGTTAGGGTAGTAGGCAAAGGTGGGTAGGGAATGTAAGATAAAGTATCACTCAAGTGCATAGTACAGGCAGGTATCGTTTTGTGGAATACCCCGGATTGAGTAACAATGTGTCATGGTAGAGAATCACGGTAATCAGCAGAGTCTTTAAAGTGTGACCAGCATGCCCAGGTTTTCTGAAACTGTGTTGGGTTCTCTCTAGCCTGATAAATGAGGGCCTCCATATCTGCTATGCTTTCAATACGGCGAAACCAGTGTGAAGTGAGTGGGGGGTTAGTCTGTCTCCAGAAAAAAAGGGATGCATTGTTTGGCAGCATTGATGAGGTGGAGGGTGAGGGATTTTTTGTAGGCTGAGTGGGGTATAGAGGTGTGGTGAAGCATGTATTGGGCGGGTGTAAAGTCCGGTGTGTATGTAGTTATTTGGGCGGTGAGGCGGTGTACTTCCTTCCAGAAAGGTTGAATAAGCGGGCATTCCCACCAAATGTGGAGCAGGGAACCTGGAGATAAATTGCATCTCCAGCAAAGAGGTGAAATGCTGGGGTGGTATTTATGTATTCTGGTCGGGGTCCTGTACCATCTGGAGTACAGCTTGTATCCATTTTCTTGTGCAGATACGTTGATGGAACCTTTATGAATGTGTTCAAAGATCCTTTCCCATTCAACGTTAGTTAAATCTAAGGAGAGGTCTCTTTCCCAGTGTTGGCTAATTGTGTTATCTTTGGGGCTGCAGTCCATGAACAGGAGTGAGTACATGGTCGAAATCAGATGTCTTTGGGGTTCAGTTGCAGTGCAAATAGCTTCGAAGGGAGTATGAGCTCTATGCCAATTGGCCAAAGGTTTGAAGCTGTGGATGAAATGCCTAACCTGTAAATATTTAAAGAAGGGGATGCGTTGTTCAGGAAAGCGAGAAGATAGAGTCGTATATGTTGTGAATTCATTGTTATGGAAGAAGTGTTCCGCTCTAAGAGAGGGTAGCCGTCGTGGGGATACAGTGTTGGGTTCCAAGAGGGAAGTCAGGATTTTGATCGATGGGTATTAAGGGTCCAGGCGAGGATGCCAGGTTGCGTTTAGTACATGCCGTACGAAAGTGGAGGAGGGTAGAGTGAATAAGTGGATGTCTCGTACATTCTTTGGGGGTCGCTTTTTGTGAAATCCACGGTAAATGTGAGATTGGGATCCCTGCAAATAACTCTTCAAGCATAACCCAGTCCTTAGTGTCTGCGTGTATATGCCAGTCAACTACTCTGGTCAGGAGGCAGGCCCAACGATATTTGTAAATATCCAGAAGTCCAATACCTCCTTTAGATTTAGGTAGGGCTAATCTATCCCAGCTCAATCTGGGTGCTTTGGAGGACCAGATAAAGTTTCTGCAGAGTCGTTTGCAAGTCGTGAAGAAGGTCGAGGGGACATGTATAGGGAGGGTTTGAAAGAGGTATAGGATTCTGGGTAGGATATTCATTTTTATGACAGATGCTCTTCCAAACCAGGAAAACGTACCCACTTGCCACCTTTGGAGGTCTTGTTGAATAGATCGGAGAATAGGAGGGAAGTTTCTGGAGTATAGGTTCGATAGGTTTTTGGGGATCTGGATACCTAGATAGGTGATGGCGTGGGGTTCCCATTCAAAGGGAAAGTTTACTTGACACTGTGTCACAGTGGCGGTAGGTAAAGTGATGTTTAATGCTTTAGATTTTGAGTAGTTAATTTGGAGATTAGAGAGTGATTTAAACATAGTGAGGTCTTTTAGTAGGTTAGGTAAGGAGGTGATTGGGTCCGTGAGGAAGAGTAATACGTCATCTGCGTAAGCTGCGAGTTTATAATGCTTGTGTTTAATGTTGATACCCTTGATGTCAGGGTTTGCTTTTATTCTACGGAGGAGGGGTTCCATAGTCAAAATGAAGATAATGGGTGATAAGGGGCATCTGTCAAAGCTGTACTTACCGAGGCCGAGATGCCGAGAGCGGTTCACCCTTGCGACCCGGCGCAGGAAGCCCCTGGAGATGGAACAGGGAGCGAACGGCACCAGGAGGCACAGGCCACCTCCGATACGTAAGCAGGAACTGACGGGGCACCTGGAGGTGATGAGGACCTGGCCCGGGTGGCCGGCAGATGGCAGGGTAGGGAGGCAAGGACCAAACGCCCGGCTGGGGTGCCGACACTGGGGGATCTGGTAGAGGTCTGGTAGACAAGCCAGAGGGTCAAGCACAGGAGATATCAAGGAAGTCCGTAAGGCAAGCCAGGGGGTCAAACACAGGGGATTATCAAGGAAGTCCGTAAGCCAGGGGGTCAAACACAAGAGATGATCAGGAGAAGTCCGTAAGGCAAGCCAGGGGGTCAAACACAGGAGATTATCAAGGAAGTCCGTAAGCCAGGGGGTCAAACACAGGAGATGATCAGGAGAAGTCCGTAAGGCAAGCCAGGGGGTCAAACACAGGAGATTATCAAGGAAGTCCGTAAGCCAGGGGGTCAAACACAGGAGATGATCAGGAGAAGTCCGTAAGGCAAGCCAGGGGGTCAAACACAGGAGATGATCAAGGAGAAGTCAGGCAATCCGGGTCGGCAACAGTAGTTCAAGTCAGGGGTATCTCAGAAACACAGGACGCACAGGCACTTAGCTGGAGAGACAGACCAGCAAGGTGCCTGTGCGTCAGGGCGCTTTAAATAGGCGCCCGAGTGACGCTAATTGCGCGTCACCGCCGCCAGGTGGGCGCTAGTGCGCATGCGCCGGCGCCGGACCGCCGAGCCGCGAGTGCGCATGCGCCGGAGCGCCGAGCCCCCGCGCATGCGCACTAGAGAGCGGGCCGTCCGTCCGGCGCCGCTCTCCTGATAGCATCCTTGGCGTGTGCCGTTCGAAACAGAGAAGGCGTCCGACAGGTGGCCGTTGACTCTAATTCTAGCTGATGGTGTGGAGTATAATGCGAAAATTAGTTGAAGCAAGCGGTTTGGGAATCCCATAGCCATTAGTGTAGCCATCATGTAGTCCCATGCCACTCTGTCGAACGCCTTCTCCGCATCGAGGGATAGCAGAAAGCCTGGGGTCGAAGAATGCGACAACCAGTGATGTATGTTAATGGCTTTAATGGTATTGTCCCTAGCTTCTCGTCCAGGGACAAAACCTACCTGATCTAGTGATACTAATCTAGGGAGTAGAGGGAGAATACGATTTGCAAGAACTTTTGCGTAAAGCTTTACGTCCACATTCAGGAGTGAGATGGGCCTATAGTTTGATACCAAAGTAGAGTCCTTGCCAGGTTTTGGTATAAGTGTTATGTGGGCGGACAAAATATCTTTGCTAGCTTGAGGCGAGGAGGGTAGAGAGTTGAACGCTGTAAGGAATCTGGGGATTAAAATGTCAGTTAAGGATTTATAGTAGCCGACGGAGAGGCCGTCAGGACCTGGGCTCTTGCCCGTATTTAATTGTTTCAATGCTATTATAGTTTCTTCTTTGGTAAGCAGATGATCTATGCTAGCCGAATCATCTGGGGTAATAGGAGTGGGACTATACTGAGCTAGAAAACTTTCGATAGCCAGTGTTCTGTCAGGGGTCTGATCATTCGGTTTCGTAGAGGATAGGTTATAAAGTTTTGAGAAATATTTTACAAATTCGTCTGCTATTCCGTCGGACGTGACAATTGAGTTTCCTGAGGGGTCTTTGACAGTGTGAATGGTAGAAGATGCTTTTTTTAATTGAAGGGCTCTAGCTAACATTTTCCCGGACTTGTTCCCAAATTCATAGAATAGTCGTTTTGTCAGTGCAAATTTGCATTTCAGCGTTTTCCCTAGCTCTGCCAAGAGCTCTTCTCTGGCCTTTAGTAAGTCTTAAAGGGATTTTGTGGCCAATGTTTGCTTATGTATTTTTTCAAGTGACTGAATGCGCTTAGATAGATCTTCAATATGTGCTTTCCTAGCTTTGCGTCTTTCCGCAGCTAGACAGATGAGTGCACCCCGGATGACGCATTTGTGTGCCGCCCAGAGAGTGGTAGACGAAATGTCTGCGGAATCGTTCTCATGGAAATAATGTGTAAGGTGTGTGGTGATTTTCTGCGTAATGTCAGGGTCCGTCAGTAACGAGTTGTCAAGGCGCCAGTTGGGAGTGTTTGTCTGTGAAGTCGGGATGGTCAGGGTCATGGAGATGGGATTGTGGTCTGAAAGGAGCATGGGGTCAATGGCAGCTGCAGTAAGTAACGTCAGGTCATTCTGTGAAATTAAGAAGTAGTCCAGTCTGGAATATTTATTATGAGGTGAAGAAAAGAAAGTGTAGTCTTTCCCTTTGGGATGGAGAGTACGCCAAGTTTCATGAAGGGTTAAGTCACTTAGTTGGGTCTTGATTGCTCGGAGAGCTCTGTATGTTAGGGAAGAGGATCCTGCAGATGTGTCGTGGGATGGTGCTAGCGCTACATTAAAATCACCCCCTACTATCAGGATACCATTCTGGAAGGATGTAAGCTGGTGTAAAGTTTTTCGGAAGAAGGGTACATGATGTTTATTGGGTGCATACAAATTAGCCAGTGTAATGGGTCTGTTGTGTAGTGATCCCTTGAGGAATAAGTATCTGCCCTTGTCGTCTCGTTCGATATCTTGTATTTGAATGGGGCAGTGTTTAGATATTAAAATGGAGACGCCCTTGGTTTTTGAATCTATATTTGAGGCATGGTAGGCTATTGGATAGCAATTACTATACAACTTTGGGATGTTAGCAGACTTAAAATGGGTCTCTTGTAAAAAAACTATGTGAGCTTTAGTCCTTTGAAGGTGTATTAGTAGTTGGGATCTCTTTTCTGGGGTATTAAGTCCGCAAGTGTTTAGTGAGTAAAATTTAACATAGAGTGTAGGTGGTACTGTAGTCTGTTGCGCCATGGTAGGGTTTGGGGAGTAATCTATTATCGAGGGGAGCGAGAGCAGGAGCGATGAGGTAAGGGAAGTAGTCTATATATGGTAGTCTGTGGATTAGATGGTAAGGGATACTCTTAGTCAAGTCACCAAAGAGAGGGGGAACCAGCCCGCTCGTCTCAGAATCGGGGAGTTTCGGTGAAGTACGGTGCCCAGTCAGCGTATACTAACCTAATGGTGTTCTACACTGAACTGTAACGCCGTGGGGGGGTTTGCGAAGATCTAGCGAAGGAGAGTTACTAAAAGGTAGTGTCTACCCGCTGTTGTAGGGTAGAGGGACTTATAAGTGGAGGTAAACTGTGTGATTAATGGGTGTTCAACAACAGGGTAACAATCCAACCGGTGTGTAAAGGAACACATAGTCATGTAACAGAGAACGATAACAATTCGTAACAATTATTTGTCTAGCGGTCAGCCGTCTGGAGAGATAACCAACCATAAGGGCCATGGATCGATTGATCATCAATTAGTTGCCCACCTACCATGTGAGTGGTGAGAGTATACTTCTTGTAGAGCTATTCAATATGGAGAGCAGAGACAGAGGTAAACCACAGTAATATGAAAGGTGGGAAGTGAGTAGTTAGAAAAAGGGGTGGAAAATACATATGAGGATCTTGAGTGGTCAGATGAGGTAAGTATTTTTCAGCAACTAGCAAGGTATGCGATAGTGAAGTACAGCCAGGCTCGTGCCAGGCAGGTAGTTATACCCTCCAGTAGTGGTAGCCCGTATTCACAGTTATCCCAAGGATAGTTATATTTGTGAGCTCACTGAGACAGAAGGGGGTATACCTAACGGGCATCTATTAACTTATTAAGGCATGATCAAAGCCCAAGGGGGCTCTGTCGCTATGTGATTTCAGAATAAAACAGCTGCAAAATACAAATGAACACGTATCGGCTGGAGCCAATGAATGCAATTATCTTCCAACTAGTGTAGAAATAAGCCTTATGGCCCATACACACCATCGGACTTTTTGACAACCAACATGCAAATTAGCTGTTTTGGACCAACATCCGACCGTGTGTACGCTCCATCGGACCAACTTTTTCCAGGTTTCATGGGACTTTTGTTGACTGTGCGAATGGACCAACTTTCTGCCAACAAAAGTCCGATGGACCAAAGTCCGACCGTGTGTACACAAAACCAACGGACTTTTGTACAAACCAATGCAAAAGATCAGACAACAATACAGAAGTTGACCAAAGGTGGCGGTAAAGAGCAGAAAAACCAAGTGATTTGGTGAAAGTTGGCTGAAAAAGTCCTGCCGTGTGTATGCAATACCAACATGGGGCCAACGCCCTTTGGACAAAAATCCACGGGAAAGTTGGTCCACGGTCCGATCGTGTGTATGAGGCTTTAGAGAAGAGAACATTCCATACCACGTATAGATATATATATGTATATATCCATACATACAGGGGCGGACTGACAGGTCGGTGACTCGGGCGCCGCCCGAGGGCCCGGGGCCATTAGGGGCCCGGACTCGGCCACATGAGGGGCCACTTGAAACGGCTGTATTACATGCCGCGATGCCGCTAACAATACTGCTAGCGGCGCGCGGCTCCCCGCCGGCCCCTTCTTCCCTCCCGTCCGTCCCAGGTGCTTCTACTGTATGCGTCGTGACGTCACCTGGGACGGACGGGAGGGAAGGAGGGGCCGGTGGGGAGCCGCACGCTGTTAGCAGTATTCGCGGCATGTAATACAGCCTGCCGAGTCCGGGCCCCTAATGGAAGAAAAGAGTGGAGGGGCCGGTGTATCGAGGGGGGAACCGTTTTCGGCACAACACCGGCGGGGAGCATCGGAATCGGCATCGGCATCGGTGAGTCACGGGCCCCGGGTCCCCCCACCCCACAGTGTCACCCCAGCCCGCAGTGTCACCCCTACCCCACAGTGTCACCCCAGCCCGCAGTGTCACCCCTACCCCACAGTGTCACCCCCCAGCCCACAGTGTCACCCCCCAGCCCGCAGTGTCACCCCTACCCCACAGTGTCACCCCAGCCCGCAGTGTCACCCCTACCCCACAGTGTCACCCCCAGCCCACAGTGTGTCACCCCCCAGCCCACAGTGTCACCCCCCAGCCCGCAGTGTCACCCCCCAGCCCGCAGTGTCACCCCTACCCCACAGTGTCACCCCAGCCCGCAGTGTCACCCCTACCCCACAGTGTCACCCCCAGCCCACAGTGTCACCCCCCAGCCCGCAGTGTCACCCCTACCCCACAGTGTCACCCCTACCCCACAGTGTCACCCCAGCCCGCAGTGTCACCCCTACCCCACAGTGTCACCCCAGCCCGCAGTGTCACCCCTACCCCACAGTGTCACCCCCAGCCCACAGTGTCACCCCTACCCCACAGTGTCACCCCCCAGCCCGCAGTGTCACCCCTACCCCACAGTGTCACCCCAGCCCACAGTGTCACCCCTACCCCACAGTGTCACCCCTACCCCACAGTGTCACCCCAGCCCGCAGTGTCACCCCTACCCCACAGTGTCACCCCAGCCCGCAGTGTCACCCCTACCCCACAGTGTCACCCCTACCCCACAGTGTCACCCCAGCCCGCAGTGTCACCCCTACCCCACAGTGTCACCCCCAGCCCGCAGTGTCACCCCTACCCCACAGTGTCACCCCCAGCCCACAGTGTCACCCCCCAGCCCACAGTGTCACCCCCCAGCCCACAGTGTCACCCCCCCAGCCCACAGTGTCACCCCCCCAGCCCACAGTGTCACCCCCCCAGCCCACAGTGTCACCCCCCAGCCCACAGTGTCACCCCCAGCCCACAGTGTCACCCCCCAGCCCACAGTGTCACCCCCAGCCCACAGTGTCCCCTTGTGTGCATGTCCCCCCTGTGTGTGCACTCTCCCTCCAGTGTCCCCCTGTGTGTGCGCTCTCCCTCCAGTGTCCCCCTGTGTGTGCGCTCTCCCTCCAGTGCCCCCCTGTGTGTGCGCTCTCCCTCCAGTGTCCCCCCTGTGTGTGCGCTCTCCCTCCAGTGTCCCCCTGTGTGCGTTTCCCCCCTGTGTGTGCGCTCACCCTCCAGTGTCCCCCTGTGTGTGCGCTCACCCTCCAGTGTCCCCCTGTGTGTGCGCTCACCCTCCAGTGTCCCCCTGTGTGCGTTTCCCCCCCCTGTGTGTGCGCTCACCCTCCAGTGTCCCCCTGTGTGCGTTTCCCCCCCTGTGTGTGCGCTCACCCTCCAGTGTCCCCCTGTGTGTGCGCTCACCCTCCAGTGTCCCCCTGTGTGTGCGCTCACCCTCCAGTGTCCCCCTGTGTGCGTTTCCTCCCCTGTGTGTGCGCTCTCCCTCCAGTGTCCCCCTGTGTGTGCCCCCCTGTGTGTGCGCTCTCCCTCCAGTGTCCCCCTGTGTGCGTTTCCCCCCCTGTGTGTGCGCTCTCCCTCCAGTGTCCCCCTGTGTGCGTGTCCCCCCCTGTGTGTGCGCTCTCCCTCCAGTGTCCCCCTGTGTGTGCGTGTCCCCCCCTGTGTGTGCGCTCTCCCTCCAGTGTCCCCCTGTGTGTGCGTGTCCCCCCCTGTGTGTGCGCTCTCCCTCCAGTGTCCCCCTGTGTGTGTGTGCCCCCCTGTGTGTGCGCTCTCCCTCCAGTGCCCCCCTGTGTGTGCGCTCTCCCTCCAGTGCCCCCCTGTGTGTGCGCTCTCCCTCCAGTGCCCCCCTGTGTGTGCGCTCTCCCTCCAGTGCCCCCCTGTGTGTGCGCTCTCCTTCCAGTGTCCCCCTGTGTGTGCGTGCCCCCCCCCCTGCGTGTGAGCTCTCCCTCCAGTGTCCCCCTGTGTGTGTGTGTGTGTGTCCCCCTGTGTGTGCGCTCTCCCTCCAGTGCCCCCCTGTGTGTGCGCTCTCCCTCCAGTGCCCCCCTGTGTGTGCGCTCTCCCTCCAGTGCCCCCCTGTGTGTGCGCTCTCCTTCCAGTGTCCCCCTGTGTGTGCGTGCCCCCCCCCCTGCGTGTGAGCTCTCCCTCCAGTGTCCCCCTGTGTGTGTGTGTGTGTGTCCCCCTGTGTGTGCGCTCTCCCTCCAGTGTCCCCCTGTGTGTGTGTGTGTCCCCCTGTGTGTGCGCTCTCCCTACAGTGTCCCCCTGTGTGTGTGTCCCCCCCCTGTGTGTGCGCTCTCCCTCCAGTGTCCCCCTGTGTGCGTGTCCCCCCCTGTATGTGCGCTCTCCCTCCAGTGTCCCCCTGTGTGCGTGTCCCCCCCCCTGTGTGTGCGCTCTCCCTCCAGTGTCCCCCTGTGTGTGTGCCCCCCTGTGTGTGCGCTCTCCCTCCAGTGTCCCCCTGTGTGTGCCTCCCTGTGTGTGCGCTCTCCCTCCAGTGTCCCCCTGTGTGTGCGCTCTCCCTCCAGTGTCCCCCTGTGTGCGCGCTCTCCCTCCAGTGTCCCCCTGTGTGTGTGCCCCCCTGTGTGTGCGCTCTCCCTCCAGTGTCCCCCTGTGTGTGCCTCCCTGTGTGTGCGCTCTCCCTCCAGTGTCCCCCTGTGTGTGCGCTCTCCCTCCAGTGTCCCCCTGTGTGCGCGCTCTCCCTCCAGTGTCCCCCTGTGTGTGTGCCCCCCTGTGTGTGCGCTCTCCCTCCAGTGTCCCCCTGTGTGTGTGTGTGTGCCCCCCTGTGTGTGCGCTCTCCCTCCAGTGTCCCCCTGTGTGTGTGCCCCCCTGTGTGTGCGCTCTCCCTCCAGTGTCCCCCTGTGTGTGTGCCTCCCTGTGTGTGCGCTCTCCCTCCAGTGTCCCCCTGTGTGTGTGCCTCCCTGTGTGTGCGCTCTCCCTCCAGTGTCCCCCTGTGTGTGCGTGCCCCCCCCCTGCGTGTACGCTCTCCCTCCAGTGTCCCCCTGCATGTGCGCTCTCCCTCCAGTGTCCCCCTGCGTGTGCGCTCTCCCTCCAGTGTCCCCCTGCGTGTGCGCTCTCCCTCCAGTGTCCCCCTGTGTGTGCGCTTGGTCCCCTTGAGTGTGGGGACCAAGGGGGCCCCATGATCTTCTATTGCCCGGGGGCCCCATGAGTTGTCAGTCCGCCCCTGCATACATATAAATACATAAATACAGTCAGACATGCAGACACACATACAAACACTCATTTACAGACATACATATATACATACAAGTTTTAGGAAAAGATGTTGGGTTTAAGTGCGTTATTAGTTTGTTGTATAACCTGAGGGCTCTGTCCCTATGTAAGATAAGTCATAGCACTAGGAAAACAATGAAAATTTAAAAAAAAAAAAAAAGGGAGAAAAGACATAAACATTAGTACGAGTGGTAAGTAATGTACCCCTATAGTCTCTCATAGCAGGGATGATTAATAGGGTTGCTACTGCAGTCCAGGTGAACAATGTAGTACATGCTAGAAAAAAAGGATACAACCTAAAGCATGGTAGGTGAACGATCAGTCAGTGTCCACTGGACAATCGTAGCCCAAGGTCAGGGAGATGGTGAGGGTGAACAAAGGAGGTCAGTTAGTGCCAAACGGGTGATGACGAGTGTCTCGTACGTGGTCTCCACATCTCCATGTCGTCATGGTACGTTCGAAATAGGAAGATAGATCGATAGCTGATGGCCGTAGTATAGCAGGGGTAGCTGGACAGTAACGAGCTCCAGACGGTGAGCCAGTGAGAACAGAGTATGTCATGGAAAACAGAACAGCAACTTAATGAAGGAGTAATATTCCGTGTTCCTGTAAATGAAAGAGTGCTTCAGTGATCCCTTCTAGCTCTGCGGGTGTGCGGAGGTTTCGTCGGGCTGTAAATGGTGGCTGGGTGTTGCGACCTATCCTCTGAGGGGGATAGGTGTCTGCGGTAGCGAATCTCCTGTGTTTCCATCGGTTCCGCACCAGAGAGAGGAATGTTAGGCATAGGAGAACGTAACTCTGCATACCAATCCGGTACTTCAGTGTGGGGGATCTCCAGCGTCTTGCAGAAATTATGTAGGTCTTCCGGGACCCTAAGGAGGGCAGAGCGGCCCCGTACTGTAGCTTCAAGACCGAAGGGGAACTTCCAACGATAGGTGATCTCCTTCGTACGGAGAACTTCCAGCAGGGGTCGCAATTCCCTTCTGCGCTGCAGCGTTATGGCAGAGAGATCTTGGAATAGGCGGATCTTCGTACCGTTGTGCATTAATGGCGCCAAAACACGGGCTTTCCTCAGCAGCTCTACTTTGAGGCGGTAGTCCACCATGCAGAGTATCACATCTCGCGGCAGATCATTCTCCCCTCACTTCGGTCGCAAAGCACGGTGTATCCGTTCTATGTTGATTGGAGTGTCTTTGGGTCTTTCTAGCATATTATTAAACAGACTGCCGACTTCTTTTTGTAGATGATCCGCATCAATGGTTTCTGATAGTCCTTTTAAACGAAGATTATGGCGTCTGCCGCGATTGTCTAAATCTTCTAAATGACGGTTCATATCCCTCAGTTGCCTGGTGTGGGTGTCCAAAGTCAGATGGTGTCTTCTGATCGCTGTAGAGTGTATAGCCAATGTTTTTTTCCACTGACTGTACTCTGCCCGTGATTGCCTGTATGTCAATCCTCAGCTCCGTGATGGCTGCCGTTAAGGTGTCCTTTATGTCGGCTGCCACAGAACGAAGATCGTTCAAACTGGGTTGTTGATGAGGGGTGAGGACGATTCCCTCATTTAAGGTTGCCGGCTGTGCAGATGTTGCGGTCCCATTAGTGTCACTCACTTGTCTCCGTGTTTCTTGTGTGGAGTGCGCCAGAGCCATATTGCCCGCCTGAGCTCTAAACATTTCGGGTATATTCTGGGTCTGTCTGTCAGGTAACTCACGAGGCGAACGGGACCGAGAGGCCGAAGAGCTTCTAGAAGCCGTTCCCATATTTTGCGGTAGGTATGTGCTTAAAAATCCTCCGTTGTGAGAAGAACAAAATCCCTGTCAGCGGGAGCTCTGGAATTAAGCTGCCGTCTTCCCCAAGGTCAGGCCACGCCCCCCTGGTGTACTGTTTCTAATACACTTCAGGCAGGCAGGTGATTCAGCTAGCTGCAGTGCATTTTTTATATATATATATATATATATATATATATATATATATATATATATATATATATACACACACACACACACACACACACACACACACACACACACACACACACACACACACAGTCTCTTATATATATATCCATCCACTGTATCCAGTGTAGCTAGATCTGACTGCAGGCTGTTCCTGGTGTAATTTTTTTTAATATACTGTCAGGCAGGCAGGTAATTTAGTGAGCTGCAGAGCATAAAATATATACAGTCTCCTACATATATATATCCACTGCATTTGTAAGAGAACTGTCAGAATACGTTCTGTGCACACACTTACGGGCAGCAGGCGCACACTTACGGGCAACAAGCGCACACTTATGGGCAACTGGCGCACACTCATGGGCAACAGCAGATCCTTGCGCGCCCTGACTCCTGAACGGTGCTGACTGGTCTTTCAGCTGTGTTCCTGATACCCTGAACTTGTGATTTCCTGTCTGAATACCAGTTGCTGACCTTGGCTCGTGTTTGACCCTGCTTATCTGATCTCTGGCTTTTGCCCCCGGCTCTCCACTGACCTTGCTTCTGGACTGTGTTTACCTGATCCCTGGCTCCTGATCCCGGCTTCTCATCTGACCTTGCCTTTGCCTGATATCCTGGTACCTCGCTGCCTGCCTGTTATCGAACCCGGCTTCCTTTGTGACCTCACTCCTCCAGTGTCCTGTTGGGCTCAGCACTTCTGCAACTACAGTCCTGCGACTTCCTGCAACAGGTCTCCGGCTCTTCTCCTACGGGTTCCTCCTGGCCCTTGGCTCCAGCTCCTTCTGTTCCACCCTCAGCGGGACCTCAGCTGGAGATACAAGAGAGACCAACCTTGTCAATTCAGTCTCCCTTCAGGTACGTGACAGTACCAGTCAGCCAGAGATGGAGTCTGAAAGGGAGGTCTCTCTGCTATAAACCCTTTGTCAGACTGTTACCACACTCTCCCCTGTAGTGCAAGGGTTGCATATGGACTTAGCCCGCATCCATGACCAACTACTGAGTGCATCCAGCTTGACCTGCACTCAAGCAGTCCTACCTTATCTTCCTAAGCCCAGGATACCATTGCCCAAATGTTTTTCTGGAAATCGTAAGAAGTTCAGGACTTTTCAGAATTTCTGTGAGCCTTGCTTCCCCGCACATTTCCTACTGAAGAAGTGAAGATGGGATTTCTCATTTCCCTGTTGTTGGAAGAACCCCAGGCCTGGGCATATCAGCTTCGGGAACAGCATGACCCTGTCCTGGCTTCAGTCAACTCCTTTTTTGCTGCCATAGCCCAACTATATGCTTACCCTTTTCGTCATCAGACTGCTGAAACCTCATTAAGCCACCTGCAACAGGGCCCCAGGCCTATGGAGGACTAAGTCTCTGACTTCCACCTGCGGAGTGCTGGTACTGAATGGAACAATGCAGCCCTACATTTCCAATTTCGCCTTGGCCTATCTGAAGCCATCAAGGATGAGCTAGCCAGGGTGGAAACCCCCACTTCTCTAAATGACTTGATCCTTCTTTGTATTCAAATTAACCGCTGCCTGCGTGAAAGGCAGTTTGAAAAGACTGGGAATCTTTACTTAATACCTGTCTGCTTCGTGGACCCTCCACCGGGCTCTATTTCTCCTAAAGCTGCATCTGTCGTCGAGAAGGTTCCTCATGCCAGTTTTCCAAGACCTTCTCTGTCTAAACAAGAACGGGCCCGACGTTGCTTTAATAACCTGTGTCTCTACTGTGGCGATGAGGGGCATTTCCTACAGACTTGTTCCTGGAGACATCGTAGGAGACCTCTTCCTCCTACTGTTGCCACACTAAATTCCAGCCAGAACCACATCTTGCTGCCAGTTTCTTTTCAGTTAGACGGAACAACTCTCTCTGTTTCCGCCATTTTGGACTCTGGGGCCTGTAGCTGTTTTGTGGACTTATCCTTCACTACCCTGCATAATCTCCCCCTGTGTGCCAAACGAAACAGCTTCACGCTCCACCTGGCGGATGGTTTGAGCATTAGATATGGGCGCCGTCAAAAAATTTGTTTCGTTTCGTACAAAAAAAAATTTGTATTTTGTAATTTGTGTACGAAATTCAATTCGGATTCATACAAAATACAAAAGCCGCACACCCAGAGATCAACAGGCAGCAGCTAGAGTCCTGATATTCATCCACGCCCTTATCCAGGCCTCCTGCTGCCACCTGTTTTTCTCAAAACCCTGAATCTTCCCAACCTCACCCAGAATGTCCTGCATCACCACTTCGACAGGGAGGATTTTGCTCCGTAAGGATACCTGACACCGTGCACTCCATGTGAAATAACGGACTACTAGTCTAACTAAAAAAAGTGTTTACAAATCATAATTCCGAAGAGTCTGGAATGCCCCATACACCCACTCTGCATAACTCTATATTAAAAGGGCACTGAAGTAGAAAGTGATCCATGGGATCCACCACACTCCACTCTCGGGCAGCCCCGATCACTCATGGAAAGAGTTGCCCTTCACATATAGTTTTCCATGAAAGGCAAGCCAAGCCTGATCCCTAAATTTTATTGGGATTCTCTCTAAATTAATCGCAAACCCACCCCCAAAACCAGGCTTGGGAAATCCCTCAAGGCCAGTGGCTCGCAAAAAGCAGAGCTCATGATCCGCTTCTCAAGAAGTTTCCTTGGAAGAGATCTGACTTCTCATGCTGTTACTTGCCACAGCCAAAGCATTTTCAAACACGGGGCAACATAAGCCGGGAGCTTATCATGCTTGACCTTCAGACTTTTCACTGGCCCACCATTTTCCCAGTCTCGCAGAAAGGGCCTAAATCAGGACTGGAAAATACCAACCCACCCAGGCGGTCTCTTTGCCAACATGCTACCAATATTATACTTCACAAACATCAGAGAGAAAAGGACTACAGGGTGGATCATCCCTAGACCACCCTCCCGCTTAGGAAGGTAAGTCACATTCCCTTTGACAAGGTTTATTCTGTTCCCCCATAACAGCTTGAAGAAACAACTATAGACCCTGGTATAGAGAGAAACTGGCAAGACGCAAAGAAAACTGACAGAATACAAAAAAATCGGAATCAGGTAAGTCTTGATCAGATCAACCTTTTCCCTCAAGGAAAGCCGGCAACCTTTCCAGCTTGCCACCTTGGCATCGGCATTCTCCAGCCTGTTCACCCAATTTGCATGACCATAGTCACCTGGGCCAAATTCAATGCCTAGAACTCAAATTTTTTGTTGGGGCTCTGGGAAGTCATCCGGAAGAACAAAGCTCTCACCTTCCACGCCCATCCAGAAAGCTTCACACTTGTCCTGGTTGACCTTTGAACCTGATGCCTCTGTATACTGCCTTATCACTGAGATCATCTCCTGTGCCTCCCCAGTCCCCAGAGACAAAAACAGAAACATCATCAGCATAGGCCACAACTTTCAAAGGAGGCTCACCAGTGATGCCCAAAGGTACCCCCACAATGGTCCACTCTCTAGCCGTCTGATGAAAGGGTTGATTGCAAACACATATAGCAAAGGACTCAATGGGCACCCCTGACACACACCTGAGCCGACCACAAAGGGCTGCCCGACCCAACCATTAACCAGAGGAAAGCTTTCAGCCCCTTTGTACAAAATCTTGAGTCATATTTGCCAAGAAGGAGCCATAAGTACTCATGATTAACTCGATCAAAGGCCTTAGCCTGATCCAATGTCAGCAAAAATGTACCCAACCAGCAGCCCTACAACACTCCAAGGCCTCCCGGACAGTTAACACTGCTGAGAAAGTGCTTCTACCTTGTACCGAGTAGTGCTGGTGGTGGGATAACAAACTGCCTGCCACTGGCGATAATCGCCAGAAAAAAATCTTTGCCAGTATCTTTCAATCGACATTAAGAAGGCTAATGGGGCGCCAATTGCCAATCATCAAAGGATCTTTACCCTTTGATAGAAGGATCACTGCAGATTGCCTCATGGAGGGAGGGAGAGAACCCTCATACAAACAGCCATTAAAAACCTCTGCAAGGTAGGGAGCCAGGATCGTCTTAAAACATTTATAAAATTCGGCTGTCAAACCATCTGGCCCTGGCGTTTTCTTGATGGCCAGTTTATCAATAGCCTGGATTACCTCATCTGCAGTGATTTCATCTGTCAAATTCATCAAAGAAACATTACTTTCCAGTCCTGGTGTAGAATCTGGTGTACGCTCTGTTTACAGTTCTGGTAAGGGTCAGGCGAATGGTATTTCCCGTAATCCCTCTCCTGAACCAAAAAGGCATGCCGGTCATATTGATATCTCCTAAGAAGGAGCTTCACCTAAGAGATCGCCCCAGAATCGCCTCCATTCGAAACAAGGCGGTCAAGTTTCCTACGCAAACGCTGGTAGGTGATATACTTATCTTGCTGCTTCTTTCTTCCTATGGCCTTGAAAAGCCCAACAGTCCGCTGTTTTACAAGCTCCCACCATTCTGACTTACTGTTGCATAAGTCTAGGATCGTTACCTGTGCTTGAAAAAAATCCTCAAAGGATTGTCTTATGCCGCGTACACACGGTCGGAATTTCCGATGGAAACAGTCCGATGGGAGCTTTTCATCGGATTTTCTGACGGGTGTATGCCCATCGGTCTTTTTCTGTCGGAATTTCCGACAGACTTTGGATTTAGAACCTCCCCCTAGGTGGCATGTCTGAGGCATTCAGAGTCACAGATAGAACACAGTGATCAGAAAACTCCACTGCCTGACACACAGGTGCCGAAAAAGCAGAGTCTCCCTTTATTCTACTCTGACTACTACCTCGCTGAAAAGTGAACCCTGTGCTGTTTTGGCAGCGCTTAATGTGCGCATCTACCAGACCTGCTTCCCTAACTATCGCATTGAGAAAAAGGGTGTCATAGCCCAGCTTATCTCCGAAACCTCTCCTGTCTTTAGACCTAGTAATGGTGTTGAAATCACCTCCAAAGATAACCTGCTGGGCCGTAAAAAGAAAAGGCTTAATCTTTGTAAAGAGGCATTTCCTGTCCCACTTCCTCTGAGGACCATAGATGTTAATCAGGCGCAGGTCCTGCCCCTTCACAGAGATGTCCAAGGCCATGCATCTCCCAATCTCTACCTCGATTACCCACCGGCACGTTACCATACCAGAAAAAAAGGACCGCAACCCTGCTGTAAGGCTTGGCTGCAAGAGACCAAAATGAGGGACCACGTCTCCACTTCTTCTTTGCCAGATGTATATCGCCCAGACTACTCAGATGGGTCTCTTGCAAAAACAAAATGTCAGTATTAGGGTTGAGCGAACCCGAACTGTAAAGTTCGGGTCCGTACCGGACTTTTGAGTGTCCGGGTCCCGGACCCGAACCTGAACTATTGACTGTATGTTCGGGTTCTGGTCCGGTGTTTGGCGATGTATTGGCGCCTTTTACAAGCTGCAGGGCAGCCAATCCACGCTAGTTTCACTAGTGTGCCCTTAAAAGCCATCACAGCCATGCCTACTAATGGCTGTGATTGGCCAGTGCAGCATGTGACCCAGCCTCTATATAAAAGGTACAGGCACACAGCACAGCACCTCACTCTGCTATAGACAGGTTCCTGTGCTGCTAAGAGAGGATTTCATTAGGAGTTAGTCTGATACAGTCAGTCAGTCCACATTCCTTAAATTTTCTTCAAATTAGTTATATCAGTGAGCAATCTACATAGCTAGAGTAGAGACTAGAGAGTGTCTTTATTAAGGAAAAGAAAGAGGCAGAGAGAATTATTCAAGAGATTCCTAAATCATTTGTACCCTGGCTGGGGTGCAGTGCACAGTCTTTTAACAGTGCCATGAGGCCAGTACCAGACAAAATATAACTTTTACCTGCAAGCTCAGTGCAGCATCACTGCACTGCATATTTTACTAAGAGATACACCATACTCTGTGTGTATTCTGCTATTGCAAAAACATTGCAAAAAAATAAATTATTTTGCTGTGATGTGTTCCTTTTTTTCTTTTTTCCAATAGCATTTTCTGCATGTTCATACATGCTTTAGACACTGTGCGTGTATTCTGCTATTGCCAAAAAATAAAATCTTTCAGTGCTTTGTGCATGTGTGCAGGAGTGTGACATACAATCGATCGATATTTCTTCTATTGTGCTATCCCAAAAAAAAAATTGTAGTGACATTTTTTTTCCCCAATAGCATTTTCTGCAGTTTAGCAGTTTTTGAGATACACGCTTTACATACTGTGGGTGTATTCTGCTATTGCAAAAACACCCATTTAGGGCGAGATCATAAATTTTGAAAATATGAGGAGATCATCAAAAAGGGGACGTGGCCCCGGTCGTGGTGCTGCTGGTGGAGCTCCTGTTGCAGGGAGAGGACGTGGTCGATCTGTGCCAGCTACACGCACTAGTGAAACACCTTCCTCAGGTGCGAGTAGGTGACAGAGCCTGCAGCTGTATTTCGGTGTGCCTAATGAGGCTGTATGAAAGTTGAGGCCAGGACAAGTACAGGCGATAGTAGATTGGGTTGCTGACAGTGCCTCCGGTTCCTTCACATTGTCTCCCACCCAGTCTCCTGATGAAAGATCAGAGTTGGCACCTGCAGTAGATGTCCATCAGTCTTTCACCTCACCCCCTTGCAAATCAGCCAAGCAGTCTGAGCCCCAAATCATGCAGCAGTCTCTTCTGCTTTTTGATGACTCTGTTAGCAGGGTTTCCCAGGGCCATCCACCTAGCCCTGCCCCAGAAGTGGAAGAGATTGTGTGCACCGATGCCCAACCGCTTATGTTTCATGATGAGTACATGGGAGGACCATCGCAGCACGTCTTGGATGATGACGAAACACAGGTGCCAACTGCTGCTGCTTTCGCCATTTTGCAGACCGACAAGGAGGGCAGGGGTGAAGACTGGGTGGAAGATGATGTGGAGGACGATGAGGTCCTTGACCCCACACAGAGCCACCACCACAGCAGAAGAGGCAGCAGGGTGCAAAAGCGGAGCGTCTGTCCCCTAGACAGTACGTCTGCTACTGCCCAACGCAGCAAGGGACCGAGCACACCAAAGCCAGATCCAAGGCGTTCCCTAGCGTGGCAGTTCTTCAGACAATGTGCTGATGACAAGACACGAGTGGTTTGCACGCTGTGCAATCAGAGCCTGAAGCGAGGCATAAAGGTTCTCAACCTGAGCATAACCTGCATGACCAGGCATCTAAGTGCAAAGCATGAGATGCAGTGGAGTAGACACCTCAAAAACCAAGAAAGGTCTCTGGCTCCTCCTGCTTCCTCTTCTGCTGCAGTCTCGGCCTCTTCATCCACCTCTGTAGTGACAGTGGCACCTGCCAACCCACAAACAGAGGATCTGACAGCAACACTACCACCTGGGTCACCAACCATCTCCACAATGTCCCATGGAAGCGTTCAGCTTTCCATTTCCCAAACACTGGAGCGGAAGAGGAAGTACCCCCCTAGCCACCCGCGTCCCTGTCCCTGAATGCCAGCCTTTTTAAAATTCCTCTCCTTTGAAATGCTGTCATTCCGTCTGGTGGAGACGCAGAGTTTTAAAAGGCTGATGTCATTGGCTGTCCCACAGTACGTCGTGCCCAGTCGCCACTACTTTTCCAGACGAGCTATCCCTTCCCTGCACAACCAAGTGGGGGACAAAATCAGGTGTGCACTGCGCAACGCCATCTGTGGCAAGGTCCACCTAACTACGGATGCGTGGACCAGTAAGCACGGTCAGGGACGTTATATCTCCCTAACAGCACACTGGGTAAATGTAGTGGCGGCTGGGCCTGAGGCGGATAGCAGTTTGGCGCATGTCCTTCCACCACCGAGGATTGCAGGGCACTTCAGTTTGCCTCCTGTTGCTAACTCCTCCTACTCCGCCTCCTCATCCTCTACCGCCTCCTCATCCGGTCAGCGTAACACCTTCACCACCAACTTCAGCACAGCCAGAGTGGCGTTACCTGCTTGAGGGGGCGGCGCACCCTATCTTTGTATTCACCGATCACAAAAATCTTATATCCTTGAGAACAGCCAAAAGATTAAGACCCCGCCAGGCCAGATGGGCCCTCTTTTTTGCAAGATTCTGCTTCCACATTACCTACCGGCCCGGATCTAAGAATGGGAAGCTGGATGCTCTCTCACGCATGTTTCAAGACACCCAAGTATTCTCTGAACCTGATACCATTTTACCTGCTAAGAATTTTCTTTTGTTATAGACCAATCTCGTCTCCCAAGTCAAGACAGCAGTCCTGGATCATCCTCCTTCTCTAGAACTCCACCTCCAGCTTAAAGAGGGTCTCTACTTCCATGGTGAGCAGATCTTTATTCCAGAACAGTTACGGACAGCAGTACTCTACATTTGCCATGATCATCCCCTGGCAGGGAATTTCAGAGCACATAAAACTTCTAAGTTAGCCCTTCATTCTTTCTGGTGGCCAAATTTGATACAAGATTGCAGGGACTGTAAGGTCTTGCACAATATGTCTACGGAGTAATGCCCCGAACACATGGTCGGAAATTCCGATGACCATATCCGTCGGATCATTTCCGTCGGATTTTGTCCGAAGCTGGTGTTGCGTTCACACGGTCGGACAACGTTGTCGGAATTTCCGGTCATCAAGAACGCCTTGACGTAAGCCGTCTACGACGGGACTATAATCAGTGACGTCACATGCCAAGCCATGCCCCCCTACAGTAAGAAAACACACACAGGGCTCACTTAACCCCTCCCTGCCCCCTAGTGGTTAACTCCTTCACTGCCAGTGTCATTTACACAGGAATCTGTGCATTTAAATAGCACTGATTGCTGTATAAATGACAATGGTCCCAAAAATGTGTCAAAAATGTCTGATGTGTCCGCCATAATGTCACAGTCACAATAAAAAAAAAAAAAAAAAAAAAAAAAAAATCGCTGATCGCCGCCATTACTAGTAAAAAAAAATATTAATAAAAATGCTATAACAACTATCCCCTATTTTGTAAACGCTAGAACTTTTGCGCAAACCAATTAATAATCGCTAATTGCAATTTTTTTTTACCAAAAATAGGTAGAAGAATACTTATTGGCCTAAACTAAGGGAAAAAAAAATTATATATTTTTTGGGGATATTTATTATAGCAAAAAGTAAAAAATATTGCATTTTTTTCAAAATCGTCGCTCTTTTTCTGTTTATAGCGCAAAAAATAAAAACTGCAGGAGGTAATTAAATACCACCAAAAGAAAGGTCTATTTGTGGGAAAAAAAGGACGCCAATTTTGTTTAGGAGCCACGTCGCACGGCCGCGCAATTGTCAGTTAAAGCGATGCAGTGCCAAATCGCAAAAAGGGGCCTGGCTGCAAATTGGTCCGGGGCTTCAGTGGTTAAAGTGAAAAAAAAGTGAGATATTCCTTTAAATATCATGCCTGGGGGATGTCTATAGTATGCCTGTTAAGTGGCGCATGTTTCCCATGTTTAGAACAGTCCCTGCACAAAATTACATTTCTAACGGGAAAAAAGTCAGTTAAACCTGCTTGTGGTTTTAATGTAATAGTTCTATCTATCTATTTATCTATCTATCACCTATCCATCTGTCTGCTATCTATCTATTATCCACCTATCTATATATGTATCTATCTATCTATTATCTATCATCTATCTATCTATCTAGATGGTTCCGGCAATATGGATGAAAATCATTGAGAAAAATGGCAAGGGTAGCCCCCCTGCCCATTACATGCCCCTTTGGGTCTTGTACCAATATTAAGGGGAACCCCGTACCCAATTTAAAAAAAAAAGGAAAGGCGTGGGGCCCCCAGACCCTATATAGTCAGAACAGCAGTATACAGGCGGTGCAAACAAGACAGGGACTGGTTTGTTGTTAAGTAGAATATGTTTGTAATATTAAACTGGTACATTTTTAAAGTGTAGCTCCAGTCAAAAAATCTATTTTTAAGCTTTTTGGAAAACATAGGGAAGGGTTATCAATGGTTATCATCCATGTATAATTTTTTTTGCCATCCGACTTTTTTTCTTCACACTTCCTGTTGTCAGGAGACGTTTGAAAATTGGATGTTTTAAAGTAGGGGCCTGCCCTAAATGCTCTGCAGAAATTTGGGCCTAAGGTGTTGGTGTTGCCACAAGTTAACACCATAGGCCCTCAAAGTAAATCTTGGTGGGCGTGGAGCGCCCTGCTCTGAACTATTATATCAAGAATTGTAATTACATGCCATTGTTTAACAGTGGTAGAAAAATTGGGACTTTGGTGGTTGTGGTGGTGGTGCTGGTGCCACAACACTGTAAATCCTCACAGTTACTCTCGGTGGGCGCTAAAACGGGCCCTGCTGTGAAATATTATATCAAGAATTGTAATTACATGCACCTGTTTAACAGGGGCTGAAAAATTGGGCCTTAGGCACTGGTGCCACAACACTGCAACACCTCACAGAAACTCTAGTTGGAGAACAGGAATGATCCCTGCTGCAAAGTATTGCATCAAAAATTGTAATTACACGCCCCTGTTAAACAGGGGCTGAAAAATATGGCCTTAGCCACTGGTGCTGGTGCCACAACACTGCAACCACTCACAAATATTGTAGTTGAGCGCAGCAACGAACCCTCCTGCAAAATATTGCATCAAAAAATGTTATTACACGCCCCTGTTAAACAGGGGCTGAAAAATTGGGCCTTAGCCACTGGTGGCGGCGCCCAGAACCAAAAATGTTCTTCCAAGCTATGAGCAGGATCATTAAGGAGGAAGAGGATAGTCAGTCAGAATAACAGGATAGTCACTCAGTATCAGCATAGGCAGTCTTGAAGGGATGTGACATTTCGAAAATAATTATTCGGTTACATCAGCTTCAGGTGCTTGGTAGCGATCCAAGGCTGATTCATCTTTATGAAGGTCAGTCGATCAATCGAGTCGGTGGACAGGCGCACCCTGTGACCGGTTACAAAGCCTCCAGCAGCACTGAATGTGCGTTCCGAAAGAAGGATGGATGAAGGACAGGCCAGTAGCTCAATTGCATACTGTGAAAGCTCTGGACAGTGATCCATCCTCAAGACCCAGTAACCCAGAGGATTTTCGGTGGGAAAGGTGTCCAAGTCTGATCTTGCCCCTAGGTATTCCTGCACCATGTAAATCAGATGGTGGCGATGGTTGCTGGAACCGATCATACCTTGGGGCTGTGGACTAAAAAAATTGTCTGAACGCATCGGTCAGACGGCCACCTTCTCCACCACTCCTTCTGTGACTGACCGAAGCCTCAGCAACTCGTTGTCCAGGACCAGGAATTTTTAACCTCCCAGTCTCTGGGAACGCGTTGCACAGACCTTTCTGCAAGGCCTCCCAGAGATGTCTCATCCTCTGCTCCCTCTGTGATGGCAAGATAAGTTCCTCAACCTTACCCTTGTACCGTGAATCAAGGAGAGTTGCCAGCCAGTAATGATCCCTCTCCTTGATCCGCTGAATACGAGGATACTTCCGCAAGCTTTGCAGGATCAGGGAGGCAATGTAACATAGGTTAGCTGAGGCATTCGGTCCGGAGTCCTCTGGGTCACTAAGGATGACATGATCTGCAGCCACCTCCTCCCAGCCACGTACAAGTCCACGGGTTTCTTGGGACTGTAAATCATCCCTAAAAGACTGCTGCTGATGCTGAGTGCCAGGCTCCACCTCCATGCTGACACAATCCTCCTCTTCCTGTGTGGGACAGAAGGAACACTGTCTGGATAAAGGGGGCCTTGAGAGGCAAGGAAATCCTCCTCTTCCTGCCTCTGTTCTGCCTCAAGTGCCCTGTCCATTATTCCACGCAGCGTGTGCTTCAACAGGTGGACAAGAGGTAGAGTGTCACAGATGCATGCACTGTCCTCAAGTGGTGACAGGACAGTGCATGCATCCCTGATCATGGCGTGGGGAAATAAAAGCTCCCCTGACCCTGTCCTGGTGCCGTAGTCGCACAGGTACTCATTGATGGCCCTCTGCTGCACGTGCAGCTGCTGCAGCATGGCCAACATTGATTTCCACCTGGTGGGCATGTCACAGATTATGGAGTTCTTGGGCAGGTTCAATTCCTTTTGGAGCTCAGCCAGCCGAGCACTGGCATTATATGACCGGCAGAAATGCACACAGACTTTCCTGGCCTGCCTCAGGACATCCTGTAAGCCCGGGTACCTGCCCAAGAACCGCTGCACCACCAAGTTAAGGACGTGAGCCACACAGGGCACATCGGTCAGTTGTACCTGTCAGAGGGTGGAGAGGAGGTTGGCGCCATTGTCACAAACCACCATTCCTGGCTTAAGCTGGCGTGGCGTCAACCACCTCTCAGCCTGCCCCTGCAGAGCTGACAAAATCTATGCCCCAGTGTGGCTCCTGGCCCCCAAGCACACCAGCGCAAGCACCGCATGGCATCTTTTTGTGTACTTGCGTAGCCCCTTAATCGCCTACAGAGAACCGCCGGTTCTGAGGACAAAGCACATGAAGAGGCCATGGAGGAAGAAGAAGAGGAGGGGGTGGAGGAGAGAGGTGTGGCAGAATCACCACTAGTAGAATTTTGGAGGCGTGGTGGCGGAACAACCTCCAACACTACTGCGCCTTGTCCTGCATCCTTCCCAGCTGCCAGCAGAGTCACCCAATGCGCCGTGAAAGATAGGTAACGTCCCTGTCCATGCCTGCTGGACCATGAGTCAGCGATAATATGCACCTTACCGCTGACCGCCCTGTCCAGCGAGGCATGGACATTGCCTTCCACATGCCGGTAGAGAGCTGGAATCGCCTTCCGTGAGAAAAAGTGGCATTTGGGAACCTGCCACTGAGGAACCGCACATTGCACAAATTCACGGAAGGGGGGGAGTCTACCAACTGAAGAGGCAGCGGTTGAAGTGCTAGCATTTTATCCAAGCTAGCATTCAACCGCTGGACATGTGGATGGCTGGGAGTGAACTTCTTTGGACGGTCCAGCAGCTGAGGCAGGGAAATTTGCCTGGTACAATCAGACATCGGTGTACTGCTACCAGAGTGCCCGCAAGTACTTGGCTGTGACACACCTAATTCTACACCTTCATTTCTCTCAGTGCAGCTTTCAGAGAGGACTGAAGGTATAGTTGGGTTGGAGATCCCAGCTGATGAGGAGCAAGGAGAGGTCCGCTTTGTTCTTTGGTGTGGGTCTTTAAGGTACGCTTGCCAATGAGCTGCATGGCAGGTCAACATATGTCTGGTCAAGCATGTGGTGCCCAAACGGCTGATGTTTTGGCCACGCGAGATACGCTTGAGACATATGTTGCAAATAGCAGCAGTGCGATCTGATGCAGTTGTCTCAAAAAAGGCCCACACCAATGAACTTTTGGAATAACGCGCAGAGGCAACGCCCTGCACAGGCGGAGCTCTGCGGTGTGATTCAGTCGGTGTGCTGTCCTTAAGCTGGCCCCTGGAGGGCATCCTGCCTCGTTGGAGATGTGCCTCCTCCTCTCTCCTATCAGGCACCCACAAGTAGTCAGTGACCTCATCATCCCCTCCCTCCTCATCACTGGAGCAAACCTGGCAGTATGCTGCAGCTGGTGGAATATGACTGCCAGATTGCTGTCCTTCTTGGGCATCCCCTCTCTCTGGACTCACGCTACTGCCTTCCTCTAGCTGGGTATCATCATCAGAGCCTTCAAAACGCTGGCCATTCTCCTGGAGCATGTACCCAACACTGTGCTCAAACAGTTCGGGGGACTCCTCAGGAGGACATGGTGGGTCTAGGGAAGGAGTGACTGATGCCATTGAGATAAAGGAAGAGGCCACATTGGCAGCTGATTTGCCAGTACCCTGAGCCTGGGTGAGAGAGGATGAGGAGGGCTTGGTCATCCACTCTACCAAGTCTTTGGCATGTTGCAGCTCAACACGTCCAGCTGCCGAAAATAAGGACAAGCCTGTCCCATGGCCACTTGCAGATGAGGATGCACCGCGTCCACGACCAGCACTGTTGCCTCTAGACACAGAGCCTGCTTGCCCTCTTTTATTGGCTCGTGACTGTCTGCCTCTTCTTGTTGGCCTTCCAGACATACTAATGGCCTGCAGGGAGATGAGAACACCAGCAATTGGGGTAGCTTTAGGTGCACGCTGAGCAGATGACACAGTACACCGACTGTAATTACTGCAGCTGCCTGCCTGTGGTATAGGAGCTGAAAAACACCAGCAATTGGGGTAGCTTTAGGTGCACACTGTGCAGATGACACAATACACCAACTGCAATTACTGGAGCTGCCGGCGGTATAGGATCAGCAGAACATCAGCAATTGGGGTAGCTTTAGGTGCACACGACACACTACACAGACTGTAATTACTGCAGCTGCCTGCCTGTGGTATAGGACCAGAAGAAGACCAGCAATTGGGGTAGCTTCAGGTGTACACTGTGCAGGGGGCACAATACACTGACTGTAACTGCTGCAGCTGCCTGTGGTATAGGACCAGAACAACACCAGCAATTGGGGTAGCTTCAGGTGTACACTATGAAGGGGGCACAATACACCGACTGTAACTGCTGCAGCTGCCTGTGGTATAGGACCAGAAAAACACGAGCAATTGGGGTAGCTTCAGGTGTACACTGTGCAGGTGGCACAATACACCGACTGTAACTGCTGCAGCTGCCTGAGGTATAGGACCAGAACAACACCAGCAATTAAGGTAGCTTCAGGTGTACACTGTGCAGGGGGCACAATACACCCACTGTAACTGTTGCAGCTGCCTATGGTATAGCACCAGAAAAACACCAGCAATTGGAGTAGCTTCAGGTGTACACTGTGTAGGGGGCACAATACACTGACTGTAATTGCAATAGCTTCAGTGGAAATAAACACACTGTCTCTTCGTCTATCTCTATGAGCCGCAACACACTACGCAAGGCCGCCTCGCAGGCGGCCTTATATAGTGTGGGGTGTGTACTAAACCATCCTGCCTGTGGCCAATTATTATGGCTCTCTTCGCTGACAGCGCTGTGATTGACCAAGCATGCGGGTCATAGTGCATGCTTGGCCAATCATCAGCCAGCAATGCACTGCGATAGTGCAGTGCGTTATAGGCCGCGAGCGCCACTCGAATTTAACGTGAACGGCCCATAATGTTCTTGTTTCTCCAAACGGGCGAACCGCCGGTGTTCAAGTCGAACATGGGTTCGACTCGAACACTGAGCTTATCCCTAGCGGAGATTATTGTATATAATCTCGGTACATGTATATGATCTGATCTCTCAGTAATGTGGGGATCATTATATATAATCTCGGGACATGTATGCGATCTGATCTCTCAGTAATGTGGAGATCATTGTATATAATGTAGCCGCCATAACCCCGAGGGGCGGTCTTGACTTTCTGGGCTTACCAATTACCTCCTTGTGGCTTGTCGGTTGTTTTCTAGGGGTTCCCAGGGTTAGTACCCAGTGACTTCAGATGCTGACACATAAAAGTCCTTTTCAAGGTTTTTATTTTGCAGGGGATAATATCCAACAAAAACTGTCTCTGGTGGGAATAGAGGGAAGGGGTGATAAAACTCAGGCACTTTGAACCACTAACATCCACTGAATGTCTCTAATTAACCCAGAGAGTAGCCACTCGCAGCTGGGTGCTTCACTGCCGGATAAACCTCTAGCCAGAGATCTAGCAGCAAACATGTGATCCGGAAAACTTTGCAAAGTCTCTGCCACAGACTAAATTGTAGCTGAAGATAAGTAGGAACCTTTCTCACAGTACCTGAATCTCTTAGCCTTCTTGGCTATACTGTGTAAAGTGTGGATTCTTTAGTGTCCAACTGTCCATACAACTCAGCTCCCAGGCTTTTACTGAGCAACCAGCTTGTTGGCTCTCCTCCGAAGAGTCCTCCCCTGGTCACTTGTATGAGTTGCCGTGTCCCTCCAATACCGAGAGCACACCGGGTCGCCTTTGAATCCTCCTTCAGTTACTGGGCTGGTCAGATTGACCATGCGTGCGGGATGGCAGACACTTCTGGGCCCGGGACCCCCTGGAACGGAACCAAAGCAGCAGCCGAACCCTGAACACATGACTTCAGCACCTTAAATACCCCTCCCAGACTACGCAGTGGGGCCAGACGTGCCCACTGATTGGCTCCGGGAAAGATTGGTACCTACACCATTTTTTTTTTTTTTTGGCCAGGGTTCCCCTTAATATCCATAGCAGACCTGAAGGGCCTGGTTATTGAATTTGAGGGGACCTCCACGCTTTTTTTTTTATTTTTATCAATGAATGACTGTTCTCTGTGTTACGGAGCCGACAATTCATTAGCCAGCAATAGCCGCGAGTGATTTTAAATAGCTTTTTTTCCTGCAAAAATGACATTTTGTCATTCGAATTCATTCGTTATATCCGCTATAATAATTTCCTTCGTATTAGTTGAAATTCAATATTTGGTAGTTGGATTCAAATTATTCTATGTGTTACGGGAACCGGCAATGCATTAGCCGCGAGTGATTAACGATTCGAACGGAATTCGTACACGAATTACGAATTTTTTTTTTTTTACGAATCGAAACGGAACAAATTTTTTGATGGTTCCCATGTCTATTGATGATACCCAGCTAGAGGAAGGCAGTAGCGTGAGCGCAGAGAGAGGGGATGCTCAAGGACAGCAATCTGGCAGTCATGTTCCACCAGCTGCAGCATCATGCCAGGTTTGCTCAAGTGATGAAGAGGGAGGGGATGATGAGGTCACCGACTCCACGTGGGTGCCTGATAGGAGAGAGATGAGGAGGAGGCATATCTCCAACGAGGCAGGATGCCCTCCGGGGGCCAGCTTAAGGGCAGCATACCGACTGAATCACACTGCAGAGCTCCGCCTGTGCAGGGCGCTGCCTCTGTGCATTATTCCAAAAGTTTTTTGGTGTGGGCCTTTTTTGAGACGAGTGCAGCAGATCGCACCGCTGCTATTTGCAACATATGTCTCGAGCGTACATCGCGTGGCCAAAACATCAGCCGCTTGGGCACCACATGCTTGACCAGACATATGTTTACCTGCCATGCAGCTCGTTGGCAAGTGTACCTTAAAGACCCACACCAAAGAACAAAGCGGACCTCTCCTTGCTCCTCATCAGCTGGTATCTCCAACCCCACTATACCTTCAGTCCTCTCTGAAAGCTGCACTGAGAGGAATGAAGGTGTAGAATTAGGTGTGTCACAGCCAAGTACTTGCGGACACTCTGCTAGCAGTACACCGACGTCCAATTGTACCAGGCAAATTTCCCTGCCCAGCTGTTGGACTGTCTAAAGAAGTTCACTCCCAGCCATCCACATGCCCAGTGATTGAATGCTAGCTTGGCTAAATTTCTAGCACTTCAACTGCTGCCTTTTCAGTTAGTAGACTCGGCCCCCTTCCGTAAGTTTGTGCAATGTGCGGTTCCTCAGTGGCACGTTCCCAAATGCCACTTTTTCTCACGGAAGGCGATTCCGGCTCTCTACCGGCATGTGGAAGGCAATGTCCATGCCTCGCTGGACAGGGCGGTCAGCGGTAAGGTGCATATTACCGCTGACTCATGGTCCAGCAGGCATGGACAGGGATGTTACCTATCTTCCACGGCCCATTGGGTCACTCTTTTGGCAGCTGGGAAGGATGCAGGACAAGGTGCAGTAGTGTTGGAAGTTGTTCCACCACCACGCCTCCAAAATGCTACTACTGGTTGTGACACACCTCTCTCCTCCACCCCTCCTCCTCTTCTTCTTCTTCCATGGCCTCTCCCTGTGCTTTGTCCTCGGAACCAGCGGTGCTCCGTAGGCGTTCAAGGGGCTACGCAAGTACGCAGGCAAAAAGATGCCATGCTGTGCTTGCGCTGGTGTGTTTGGGGGACAGGAGCCACACTGGGGCAGAGGTTCTGTCAGCTCTGCAGGAGCAGGTCGAGAGGTGGTTGACGCCACACCAGCTTAAGCCCAGAATGGTGGTTTGCGACAATGGCACCAACCTCCTCTCCACCCTGCCACAGGGACAACTGACCCATGTGCCCTGTGTGGCTCACGACCTTCACCTGGTGGTGCAGAGGTTCTTGGGCAGGTACCCAGGCTTACAGGATGTCCTGAGGCAGGCCAGGAAAGTCTGTGTATTTCCGCCGATCATATAATGCCAGTGCTCGGCTGGCTGAGCTTCAAAAGGAGTTGAACCTGCCCAAGAACCGTCTTATATGTGACATGCCCATCAGGTGGAACTCAACGTTGGCCATGCTGCAGCGGCTGCACACGCAGCAGAGGGCCATCAATGAGTACCTGTGCGACTACGGCACCAGGACAGGGGAGCTCGTTTTTTTCACCACGCCAGTGGGGCATGATCAGGGATGCATGCACTGTCCTGTCACCATTTGAGGAGGCCATGAGGATGGTGAGCAGTGACAGTGCATGCATCAGTTAGCGTCTGATTTACATGGTGCAGGAATACCTACGGGGCAAGGTCAGACTTGGACACCTTTCCCACCGAAAATCATCTGGCTTACTGGGTCTTGAGGGTGGATCACTGGCCAGAGCTTGCACAGTATGCAATTGAGCTACTGGCCTGTCCTGCATCCAGCGTTCTTTCGGAATGGAAATTCAGTGCTGCTGGAGGCTGTCACCGATCACAGGGTGCACCTGTCCACCGACTCGGTTGATCGACTGACCTTCATAAAGATGATCCAGTCTTGGATCACCACCAGCTACCAAGCACCTGAAGCTAATGTAACCGAATAATTTATTTTGAAATGTCACATCCCTTCAAGACTGCATATGGGGATGCTGAGTAACTGTCCTTTTATGTTGACTGACTAGCCTCTTCCTCCTCAATGATCCTGCTGATAGCTTCGAAGAACATTTTTGGTTCTGGGTGCCGCAACCAGTGGCTAAGCCCCAATTTTTCAGCCCCTGTTTAACAGGGGCATGTAATTACAATTTTTTTATGCAATGCTTTGCAGCAGGGCTCATTCCTGCACTCCAACTAGAGTATCTGGGAGAGGTTGCAGTGTCGTGCCACCAGCACCAGTGCCTAAGGCCCGATTTTTCAGCCCCTGTTTGTTTAACAGGTGCATGTAATTACAATTTGTGATATAATATTTCAAAGCAGGGCCCGTTCCAGCGCCCACAGAGAGTAACTGTGAGGACTTACAGTGTTGTGGCACCAGCACCACCAAAGACCCAATTTTTCTTCCACTGTTCAACAATGGCATGTAATTACAATTCTTGATATAATGGTTCACATCAGGGCGCTCCAGAGCCCACCAATAGTCACTTTGAGGGCTTATAGTGTTACTTGTGGCAACACCAACACCTTAGGGCCAAATTTCTGCAGAGCATATAGGGCAGGCCTCTACTTTCAAATATCCAACTTACAAAATGTCTCCTACTTGCAAACGGAAGGAGACAACAGGAAGTGAGATGAAAAAAGACGGACGGCCCAAAAAATTATACAGGGGTGATAACCCTTCCCTAGGTTTTCCAAAAAGCTTAAAAATAGATTTTTTGACTGGAGCTACACTTTAAAAATGTACCAGTTCAAAATTACAAACAGATTCTACTTAACACAACAAACCTACACAGTCCCTGTCTTATTTGCACCGCCTGTATACTGCGGTTCTGAGTATATAGGGCCTGGGGGCCGCACGCCTTTCCTTTTTTTAATTTGGGTATGGGGTTCCCCTTAATGTTCATACAAGACCCAAAGGGGCTGGTAATGAGCAGGGGGGGCTACCCATGCCATTTTTCTCAATGATTTTCATCCATATTACCGGAACCAGACATTACATTAAAACCGCAAGCAGTTTTAGATGACATTTTTCCGTTAAATGTCATTTTGTGCAGGGACTGTTCTAAACACGGGAAACATGTGCCACTTCACAGGCATACTAAAGACACCCCACAGGCACGATATTTTAAGGAATATTTCACTTTTTTTTCACTTTAATCGTCAATAAAATCTGTGCTCCCTAAAAAACAGCAGTTTTTTAAAAAAAATGTTGGCACTGATCCATGTCCCCTGGGGCAGGAGCCGGGTCCCCAAACCCTTTTTAGGACAATATCTTGCATTTTAGCGTTTAAAATTAGCACGTTCGAGTCCCATAGACTTTAATGGGGTTCTAAAGTTCACACAAACTTTCGGTTAAAACATGTACTCACGGCAACCGAGGTTCGAAGTGCCAATCACATCCTTCATCGGAGCCGGAGCCAGTCCATGAATCAGGCGACGACTCCCTGCGGGCCTATAATTCACAGCGGCAGCACCCGCGGTTCCCCCGGTGCTTTTCTGTGAAAACCTTCTTCCAAATATTCGGTCCGGGGATGCATGGGGATGGTCTGCCTCTACGGCGATGAGGAGCGCTGGGTGGCTCTCCTTCCTGGCAGACAGGCACTGCAGCAGCAACACTCACGGCTGGGGTCATGTCCACGATCTCTGGGACAGTTTCTGGAACTTCAGAGGGGGCAGCATCCCTTCTGGCAACACGAGCTCCAAAAGGATGATGCTGGGGCATAAATGACTGACTCCTCGATATGCCCGTGGCCCAGTTCATGTGGTAGGCCCAAGGTAGTTCGGTGGGCTGCTTCACTTTAAAGGCGTACTCTCCACACCTTCGGCATCTGGCGAACGGCAAGGGTTTACAACTAAGCCGCCACACTCCCTGCATAACATGCCGAGGGCCTCCGTGTCTCCTGTGGTATAAAGCAAAAACCGCCCCTGCGATAGCAGGGGAATGCCCGTGTCGGTAAGCACGGTGCCGGGCATCTGTATGCCTGTTGGACTCCTTTACTGTAGGCATCCTAGGTCCAGGTACAGGCTGCACGCCTGGAACACGGTACATTCTTCGAGAAGTTTTGATTTCTTTTCTCAAACACTGCGAGAACTCTTCTCCTTCCGCAACACACTCTTACGCGGTGCCTCATGTGGGAAAGAACAGCGCAGACTCCTCCCACTGGTTGCTTAAAAAAGATAAAGAAAATACCTGAAATTCGGACGGAAATGCAGTCGGACAAAAATGAATGCACATGTCTATTAAAAACCCCCTCCCAGATTACGCAGCGGGGCCAGACGCGCCCACTGATTGGCTCCGGGAAAGATTGGTACCTAACACGTCCAACCAGGCCTGGTTCTCGGCCTGTCATGAGTGAGACACTCATGGAGTTCTGAGGGTTAATTGTACAGAATTTACTTTGCCATCAGTCTGGCTGGGCTGTACTAAGGTTCCGCCTGGTCAAAGGTGCAGTGAGACACTGCACCTTTGACCAGGCGGAACCTTAGTACAGCCCAGCCAGACTGATGGCAAAGTAAATTCTGTACAATTAACCCTCAGAAACCCATTACAGTTCTGAGAAAAAAGTTTGCACTGATAGCGCACACTTCGTAAAGTGTGACCGCTACATAATCTTGGTACATGTATGAGATCTGATCTCTCAGTAATGTGGAGATCATTGTATATAACCTTGGTACATGTATGAGATCTGATCTCTCAGTAATGTAGGGATCATTGTATATAATCTCGGTACATGTATGAGATCTGATCTCTCAGTAATGTGGAGTTCATTGTATATAACCTTGGTACATTTATGGGATATGAGATTAGAGATAATATAACAAAGAATGAAAGTGAAAGAAGAATTCAATTCTTGGAAACCTCTCCCTACCCATAAAATCCCTTCCCATCCAGATACGGATACATATCCGTATCTGGCACTGACTGACTGCATTCTACAGAGAGATCGCTGAGAGTTCACACATCGTCTTCTCCCAGTACAGGTAACTGGAACCAGTTCTTCTTATACTGGATCTACCCAACCCTTATCTAGGGATTTCTAGGGGAAGGATCTTGTGTGATGGATGTGGGAATCTTAGGTTAAAATACCTTGTAGATAAATAGGCAAACTATATGATGATGATAATTAATGATGATGAAATGATAACGATTACTAGTCTACAGATAGTCCAGCTATGATTGTGTTAAATCAGTAGTAAAGTCTATCTCTCTTATATATTTCATCTCACAAAAGTGAGTACACCCCTCACATTTTTGTAAATATTTTATTCTATCTTTTCATGTGACAACACTGAAGAAATGATACTTTGCTACAATGTAAAGTAGTGAGTGTACAGCTTGTATAACAGCGTAAATTTGCTGTCCCCTCAAAATAACTCAACACACAGCCATTGATGTCTAAACTGCTGGCAACAAAAGTGAGTACACCTTAACTCCTCCCCTTTTCCCGATTGGCGGCCTCTGGGCTGGTCCCATGCACCCGATCAGGGCCTTTTCCCTTGCCGGCGGCGTCCTCGGACATCCCCGGACGGCGCATCTCATTGCGCATGTGCGGGGCCCCGCGTGTGCGCATGATGTGCGCACGTCACGCTAGTTGCGTCGGGTATGACGCAATTGCGGACCGAGCGTGGTCTCCAAGGATGCCGGGGAAGCCACACACGGCTGACCTCGATGGCGGCCATTAGCGGCTTTAGGGGGAGTGGACACAATGTGTGCAACACACACCTGTGGGGGATCTTTTTTAATCTAAAACCTACACCTGTCCTATATATAGCAGGATCAGTGGGATCATACTTTATTCCCACTGCTCCAGCAAGAGGATGTATGCAGTCTGCATGTCCCCATGAGGTATGTACTCAATACTTTTGATTGAATGACATGGATTAAATGTCAATCTACATCAATCCCCACTTTTTATTTTTAGACTGTGCTACCCCAATTCCTGGGATTAATGTCCCCTAGGGGCTTTTGTGCTGGTGACTAGAAACCCGGATTTGATCATCAGCAATCCGTCTAAAACATATATATATATATATCTCTGAAAAAGTGGGCTACGCCATTCGTGCCACCAACCCTTACTATTTAGGTAATATTTTTATATTTCAATCTCAGCCATCTTTCACCCCTCACGCTTTCACGTATTCACCTTTTCAGATGGGTATTGCAACTTTAATCGCAACACTCTTACTCCTGTATTTATTCCCCTTACTTACCCCACTTACTTCCTCTTCCCTTCCCACTTCCCCTCCTTCCCCCCTCTTCTGCTTTTCCCCCCCTCTTTCTTTCCTTTTTCTCTTCTCACCAATTTTCTCACTTCACGGACTTGGTGGTTTTATCACTTTTTGCATTTTCCTCCTTTATTTGGAGCCTCCTGGCCTTGATTATTAGGCGCCTTCACTTTTCAACCTTTTTCATAGACTGTATCTCTTACAGCCCTGTCACCTTCCATTTTGTTTTTCCTTTGCCACTGTATATACACATTTTTTTCACTGCACACTCTCACTCCCCCTTTGCTACACACTTTCACCCTCTTTCACACTCCCTCACTTCACAACATTGACCCTTTCCTTTCACCGTTTTACTTCCCTCACCCTTGCACTTCAGTGGTGGCACTCATATCATAAATTTCTATCCTGCATGGACCTATTACATTCCAAATTTACCTTTGTCTTGCATCCCTGGCATATTAGATACTGCTATGGGGACAGGCTATGGTATACATGACTGCCTGGAGATGTTTTCCAGTACAACATGCCTAATATAGCTCCCTTTTGGATTCCCATCACAGATTGGGCCTGCATATCTCCCATTCCCACCTGGGTGCACTTTCTTCCCTCTGACACCTCCGCCTATCTAGGCAGGAGGAGGAAGGGGGAGTTTATGTGTGACCTCTCGCAAGACATGCTTGGCGACTTTGACCCATAGGATTTGTTGACGGACTGGAAACATCTTTTTGGCACATCCCGGGTGAGACGAGAGGCACTCCTCCATCAAGGATTCTCCACGTGGGAGGACTTTTTCTTTTTACCTTTTGGATATATGCTCTCTGTGGTAACTATATGAAACATCCTGTATTATAGACTATTGCTTGACATTTACTATATATAAATTTTCTTTGCAATGGCATTATGTTAAAAACATTGATATTATGTTTCTTTTAGCGGATGTGCCCCTCTGAAGAAGACCCCTTGTGGGTTGAAACGCGTCAGGGCTATCCCTCTACCCCGTGATTTATACTGTACATGTGGTTAATAGTTTGATAAGTCTGCATTGTATATATCTCAGTTTTTAATTGTCCTACACTGGAGCTCATGTTCTAACTTAGCTGTTATATATATATATATATATATATATATATTTTTTTTTTTTTTTTTTTTGAATAAACTATTTTATTTTTTTTTTTTCCCCTTGACTCCATTTATCGAATGCTGCCTAAAAACCCCACAGTGGGGGAATTCTTTCCTTCTTACACTCACTACTTTACATTGTAGCAAAGTGTAATTTATTCAGTGTTGTCACATGAAAAGATATAATAAAATATTTACAAAAAATGTGAGGGGTGTACTCACTTTTGTGAGATATTGTGTGTGTGTGTGTGTGTGTATATATATATATATATATATATATATAAAAAAGTTTAACCTTGAAAGGCAATATTATAGTGTGCCAGTATGCATCGCATACTAGCACATACTAGCACATTATAAATGACTTACCTTAGAAAGAAGCCCTCCAGCGGCGCACTGTCACTTCTGCAAAGGCTTCTATCTTCCCTTGGTCTTCCTTCTGGCGTCACACCATCTGGATGTTTGACTGGCTGAGCTATGATGACGTCACTTCGGTTGCGGTGCACAGCTCTGAAGGAGCCATTTCTTCAGGGTGCATGCACCGTTGACATCACTGGCTGCTGTTTGCTAGAATATCTCCTAAACAGTGCACGTTTAGGAGATATAAAGCTTATCTGTAGGTAAAAATTTATAATAAGTTTACCTGTAGGTAAAAATAAAAAAAAAACATTTACTACCACTTTAATAGAGATTTATCTGTTTACTATCTCAAGCTCATGTAAAGTTTGACATGTAGATTTTATAGAGCATAAATGAAAATGTGAAATATCTTGCGTGAACATACTCCATGAACAATCCTTATGTTTTTTAGCATAGCTTATGGCTACTATCTATCTAGATATTTACTGGCAGTTGTTTAAAAACCATGACTAGTTCAGGTCATACATAAGGTGAAAAATAAAAAAAGATAGGTGACTGTAATAAAAATATTGTTTGTTTTCCTGCTTTTGCATCTCTGTTGCCCATTCTAGCAACAATAGACATTAACAATGGGCCACCCGAAACAAAATCCCCTGGCAGCAACAACAGAGCTCCTCACAGCCAGCATCAATAGACTCTCCAGCAGCCAGCAACAATAGTCCCCTCCCTCAACAGTAAATCGCTCCCAGTCATAACTGACCCCTCGGCGATATAAGACCCACCCCAGCAACAACAGGTCCCCCATCAGTAAGAATAGACCCCCTGCAAAAATAGATCCCCTCCTGGTAGAATAGATCCCTCAGCAGCCAGCATCAATAGACCCTGCAGCACACCCCAGCACCCCTTACCATTACATACAGTCAGGGCTGGAAGGTGCGTTCCCACTGAAAAAAAATACCTGTTTGTATCTAATCAAATGTACCGTATATACTCGAGTATAGGCCGTCCCGAATATAAGCCGAGGCCCCTGATTTACCACAAAAAAACTGGGAAAAGTTATTGACCCGTGTATTAGCCGAGGGAGGGAAATGGAGCAGCTACTGTAAGAGGAAAAGAGTGTCAGCAAATGCCCATCTGCATGTCCCCTGTGTCCTATACAACCCCCCGTGTCCCCAGTGCAGCCTACCTGTGCTGATCGATCCGGTGTCCGGTGTCCGGCTGTACCCTGTCCCTCGGGGGCCGCTGTCCGGTGTCCCGCTGTCCCGTGTCCCTCGGGGGCCGCTGTCCGGTGTCCCTCGGGGGCCGCTGTCCGGTGTCCCTCGGGGGCCGCTGTCCGGTGTCCCTCGGGGGCCGCTGTCCGGTTGTCCTGGCGATCAGCGTACACGCTGAGGCACCAGGCGCCATTACAGGTTTGAAAGCCGCGCCTCCTCCTCCTCGTCCATGATAGGAGGAACACTCGGTTTTCCCAGCAGTCAGTGTGCAGTGTTCCGCCTATCAAGGACATTCTCTCATCCTCGTCCATGAGATGAGAATGACAGAACATCTGTGATAGGCGGAACACTGTACTGCTGGGAAAATTAGTGTCCGCCTATCACGGACGGGCGGGACGAGGCGGCGCGGCTTTTGAACAGTGCCGTCTGTCTACATGACAAGCTGTTCATGTAGGCAGACGACACTGACTCAAGTATAAGCCGAGAAGGGGACTTTCAGCCCTAAAAAAAGGGCTGAAAATCTCGGCTTATACTCGAGTATATACGGTATGTATCTCAAAGAATCGTATAGAAAACCTGTCCTGGAGCATATCGTTTATAAATGAGCAGCGGCTTAAGAAAATTGTGACACCTACAGCAAAAATATAACAATGTATGGAAGCAGCGCAAACACAATAAACATGTGATTAAAATTCAAAAAAAGGATCTGTTAAAAATAAATTTGTGCGTTATGACACCAAACTTATTTTGTGACAAACCTAAATTAGAAAGTAACACTAAACTAAGTTGTGAGAAAATATCAGTCCATAAAAGCCCATCAATAAGGGCATAAGAAAAAATAATGCGTTGAAAATCAAAGTTCAGAAAGGAACAATGAATTCATAATCCAATTATTCCATAAGTGTCCTCACGTTCCCAATATTCAGCTCTTCCACCACTGGATGTCACCAGATAAATGAGCCTCTTACCAGATCCTGTGGACCATTATTTAATATGGTCAAATGTGCATATTAAATCCCTTTAGGATTTAATCACATGTTTATTGTTTTAGTGCTGCTTCCATACATTGATGCATGTATGTATGCATGCATGCATGCAAGTTCTACGAGCAGGGCCCTCCTGTACCTTTTGTATTGAACTGTACTGTAATTGTGGTGTTCCCCCCTATACATTGTAAAGTGCTGCGTAAACTGTTGGCGCTATATAAATCGTGTATAATAATAATAATAATACTATTAATATATATCAGAATATCTTCAGGCTACTGGAGCTGACTGGGAGGGCGAGTTTTGGACAGAGAATCTGTTACAAGCCCAATTATGTACCTCGCAGAGGAGACCAGATCTTTAACAAATGATTACTCCTCTAGCCATTGCACCGAGACAGTCAATATTTTTCTCCAACCCCTATTTTTATAGGTACTATTTTACAGAGGAAGGTTTGAGTCCACCAAATGTTTCCAAAAAGAGATAGAAGGGGGCTGTTTTTTTCCAACTTATGGTAATCACCTTCCTGGCAATTATGGTAATCGCCTTCCTGATTTTAGAGTGTCCTTTCAGTAATAGTATGAACCATGTCTTCTACCAGACCCAGTAGGCAGATTTTTGGTGTAAGAGTGAGGAGGGCCAAAGTCACCTTGTTTATGAAGTTCACTATCTTGCTCCAGAATTGAGCAACATAAGGGCAGGTCCAAAAGATATGGAAAAGTCCCCATCAAGAAGTCTATCGTCAACAGGTGGAAGGTGTAGATCCTACTCCACCCAGCAGGTGGTGCCTTGCCATGGAATGGAGTGGAGTCCTAAGGAAAATTATTTTCCTCTGCAGCCTCCATAGGTGTCACAGGGGGAAACAGCTTTCTGATTGGATGCTGACACTCCTCAGTGAACTTCTGCATCCATCTTGGTTGGGGTAGTGCTAATATATAGCAGTGCCCCGCTGTATTTGGCAGGCATTTTCAAGTGGACAGTGGAGGGAGAGGAACCCTGTCTGGCAGGGACCGAGAATTGGAGTCAGGGAGAGGTACCAGTGCAAGAAGGAAAGAGTAGGAGACACTGCTGCATGTTGTGTACAGTGCCAATCTCTAATACTGTTGTCATCACTTGTTGCAGGCCTGTCTCAGGTTCGGTTCGCAGCAGAACATGCAAACAGACCAAAAATTCCTGCGAACATGTGAACACCGTTAAAGTCTATGGGACGGGAATGTAAAAAAAAACAAACGTGCTAATTTTAAAGGCTTATATGCAAGTTATTGCCATAAAAAAGTGTTTGGGTACCCGGGTACATGTATCAATGCAAAAATAAATTTCAAAAATCCATTTTTTTCCAGGAGCAGTAATTTTAATAATGCTTAAAGTGAAACAATAAAAATTAAATATTCCTTTAAGTATCGTGCCTGGGGGGTCTCCTTAGTCTGCCTGTAAAGTAGCGTATCTTTCCCATGTTTATAACAGTACCACAACAAAATTAAATTTCTAAAGAAAAAAAAAAATGTAATTTAAAACTGCTTGTAGCTGTAATGATTTGTCGGATCCTGTAAACATTGATAAAAAATCATTGAAAAAATGCCCCCCCCCCCCCCCCAAAAAAAAAAAAAAAAATCAGTACCAGGCCCTTCAGGTCTGGTATGGATATTAAGGGGAATCCCACACCAAAATAAAAAAAAATGGAAAAATGGTTTGGGGGTCCCCCAGGCCCTATATCCTCTGAACAGCAGTAATATATATATATATATATATATATATATATATATATATATATATACACATATATACATACACATACATATATACATATATATACACACACACACACACACACACACACACACACACACACACACACACACACACACACTGCACTGCATTATCAAGATTGAGTAGGAAAAGGATAGGCAGTCTTCAAGGGATCCCAGATCCCTAGCAAATTCAATCAGTTACATCAGCATCGGGTGCTTGATAGCTGCTGATCCAGGACTGATTAATTTTTTAAATGTGAGCCTATCAATGGAGTCTGTGGACAGGCGCACTCTGTGATCTGTTACAAACTTTACAGTAGCACTGAATGTGCGTTCAGGAAGCACACTGAATGCAGGACAAGCCAGTAGCTCAATTGCATATTGAGAAAGTTCTGGCCAGTGGTCAATCCTCAAGACCCAGTAACCCAGTAGATGCTCTGTTGGAAAGGTCTCCAAGTCTGTTCTTGCCCCTAGATATTCATGCACCATATAATGGAGACACTGGCGATGGTTGCTTGAACCAATTAGACCTTGGCGCTGAGGACTGAAAAATTCACCACTCTTCCTCTGACTGAACAAAGCCTTAGAAACACATTGTCCAGCTCCAGGAAATGGTAATCTTCCAGGGTCTGGAAATGCATTACAAACCTTCCTTCAAGGCCCCCTGAAGATGTTTCATCATCTGCTCCCTCTGCGAAGGCAGGATGAGTTCTTCAACTTTACCCTTGTAACGTGGATCAAGAAGGGTTACCAGCCAGTAATGATCCCTCTCCTTGATACAGCGAGCTCTACGGTACTTTCGCAGGCTTTGCAGAATTTAGGGAGGCCATGCAGCGTAAGTATGCAGAGGCATTCAATTTTGAGTCCTCTGGGTCACTAAGGATCACATTATCCGTAACTACCTCCTCCAAGTCAAGTACAACTCCTTGGGTTTATGGAGACTCCTCCTCCTCCTCCTCCTCCTTCTCCTCCTCCGAGGGTGCTTTGGGGGTCTGAGACCCCAAAGCACCTTGTCCCCATGTTGATGAGGACAAGGGCCTCTTCCCCACAACCCTGGCCATTGGTTGTGGGGGTTTGCGGGCGGGGGCTTATCGGAATCTGGAAGCCCCCTTTAACAAGGGGACCCCCAGATCCCGCCACCCCCCCTGTGTGAAATGGAAAGGGGGTACAAAAGTACCCCTACCATTTCACCAAAAAAAGTATTAAAAAATGGTAAAAATTACAGGAGACGGTCTTTGACAATTCCTTTATTAAAATCTTCTTTCTTCTGGTCTTCCTTTCTTCATCCTTCGGTTTCTTCATCTTCTCCCATGGCGTCGGCGTCGGCGTCTGTTCTTTTGTACCCCCTTACCATTTCACACAGGCACACAGGGGGGGGCGTGATCTGGGGGTCCCCTTGTTAAAGGGGGCTTCCAGATTCTGATAAGCCCCCCGCCGGCAGACACCCACAACCACCGGCCAGGGTTGTGGGGATGAGGCCCTTGTCCCCATCAACATGGGGACAAGGTGCTTTTGGGGGGACCCCAAAGCACCCTCCCAATGTTCAGGTCATGTGGCCTGGTAAGGTTCAGGAGGGGGGGGGCTGCTCTCGTCCCCCCCTCTTTTCCTGCGGCCTGCCAGGTTGCATGCTCGGATAAGGGTCTGGTATGGATTTTGAGGGGGACCCCACGCCATTTTTTTTTTAATTTTTGGCACAGGAAACATGCCCCCCCTTCACAGGCATAATATATATATATATATATATATATACACACACACACACACACACACATACACACACACACTCTATAGTATGTCTATGAAGGGGGTCATGTTTCCCGTGCTTAGAACTCTCTGTACAAGGTGTCATTTTTGCAGGAAAAAAAGCTATTTAAAATCACTCGCGGCTAATTGCCGGTTCCCGTAACACAGAGAACAATTCGAATCCAACTACTACCAAATATCTAATTTCAACTAATATGAAAGAAATTATAATAACGGATATAACGAATGCTTCAAATGAATTTGAGATTCAGTATATCTAATATAGAGAACTGTTCCTGCACAGTGTCATTTTTGCAGGGAAAAAAAAGCTATTTAAAATCACTCGCGGCTATTGCCGGCAAATGAATTGTCGGATCCGTAACACAGAGAACAGTCATTCATTGAAGTCATTGATAAAAAAAAAGCGTGGGGGTCCCCCCAAATTCAATAACCAGGCCCTTCAAGTCTGCTATGGATATTAAGGGGAACCCCCGCCAAAAAAAAAATGGCGTGGGGTCCCCCTCAAAATCCATACCAGACCCTTATCCGAGCACGCAACCTGGCAGGCCGCATGAAAAGAGGGGGGGACGAGAGCGGCCCCCCTCCCGCATGAACTGTACCAGGCCACATGCCCTCAACATTGGGAGGATGCTTTGGGGGTCTGAGACTCCCAAAGCACCTTGTCCCCATGTTGATGGGGACAAGGGCCTCATCCCCACAACCCTGGCCAGTGGTTGTGGGGGTCTGCGGGCGGGGGGCTTATCGAATTCTGGAAGGGGAACAAGGGGACCCCCAAATCCCTGCCCCCCCCCCCCTGTGTGAAATGGTAAGGGGGTACAAAAGTACCCCTACCATTTCACCAAAAAAAGGTGACAAAAATGGTAAAAAAAAAAAAGACAGGAGATGGTCTTTGACAATTCCTTTATTAAAATCTTCTTTCTTCTTTCTTCTGGTCTTCCTTCTTCCTTTCTTCATCCTTCGGTTTCTTCATCTTCTCCTTCCGGCATCTTCTTCCATCATCTTCTTCCTCCGATCAGCTTCTTCTTCCTCCATGGCGTTGGCGTCTGTTCTCGGGCCGCTCCTCGCAATGGGAGGCTCCCGCTGTGTGAGGCTTTGCTGAGTCTGACAGGTCTTTTATAACGGAGGGCACCTGGTGACCCCTACCCTCTGACGTCATGGGGAAAGCCATAGGGAATTCCCCATGATGTCCCCGTGCATCAGAGGGGGCGGGGTTACCAGGTGCCCTCCGTTATAAAAGACCTGTCAGCCGGAGCGAAGCCTCACACAGCGGGAGCCTCCCATTGCGAGGAGCGGCCCGACAGAAGAACAGACGCCGACGCCATGGAAGAATGCCGGACGAGAAGACCAGCGCAAGAAGAAGAAGCAGATCGGAGGAAGAAGAAGATGGAAGAAGATGCCGGAAGGAGAAGATTAAGAAACCGAAGGATGAAGAAAGGAAGACCAGAAGAAAGAAGAAAGAAGATTTTAATAAAGGAATTGTCAAAGACCGTCTCCTGTAATTTTTACCATTTTTGTCACTTTTTTGGTGAAATGGTAGGGGTACTTTTGTACCCCCTTACCATTTCACACAGGGGGGGGTGGCCGGGATCTGGGGGTCCCCTTGTTAAAGGGGGCTTCCAGATTCCGATAAGCCCCCCGCCCGCAGACCCCCACAACCAATGGCCAGGGTTGTGGGGAAGAGGCCCTTGTCCTCATCAACATGGGGACAAGGTGCTTTGGGGGGGACCCCAAAGCACCCTCCCAATGTTGAGGGCATGTGGCCTGGTACAGTTCAGGTGGGAGGGAGGGGCGCTCTCGTCCCCCCCTCTTTTCCTGCGGCCTGCCAGGTTGCGTGCTCGGATAAGGGTCTGGTATGGATTTTGAGAGGGACCCCACGCCATTTTTTTTTGGCCGGGGTTCCCCTTAATATCCATACCAGACCTGAAGGGCCTGGTTATTGAATTTGGGGGGACCCCTACGCTTTTTTTTTTTAATATCAATGAATGACTGTTCTCTGTGTTACGGAGCCGACAATTCATTTTCCGGCAATAGCGATAGTGATTTTAAATAGCTTTTTTTCCTGCAAAAATGACACTTTGTCATTCGAATTCATTCAAAATCATTCGTTATATCCGTTATAATAATTTCTTTCGAATTGGTTGAAATTCGATATTGGTAGTTGGATTCGAATAATTTGGAGCTGAAATTCTTTGTCATTCGAATCAATTCGAATTCATTTGAATTCGTTTGAATCATTCGTTATATCCGCTATAATAATTTCTTTCATATTAGTTGAAATTCGATATTTGGTAGTCGGATTTGAATAAATTCGGCGACGAATTCGTATTAGAAAAAATTCGTACTACGGATTCGTACGAATTTCGAAAAATTTGTACGAATTACGAATTCGTACGAAACCAATCGCACATGTCTACCATCTGAAAAGGCAGCAGTTGCAGTGCTCTGGGTGACAGAGGATGAGGAGGATGAGGACGGCTTTGTTATCCACCCCACCAACCTTTCTGCATGTTGTGGCTAGATAACACAGCCGGCAGGAGAAAAAAAAAAAAGGACAATTGTGCCCCACGGCCACCTGCAAAGGATACACCATGTCCACGACCACCACTGTTGACTGTAGACACAGAGGCTGCTTGCCCTCTTTTAGTAGCCTGTGAGCGTTTGCCTTCCGGACATGATGTATTTTTTGTTTTGCAACACCATACTACACTGTATTATATACTGTGTACACCGCCTGAAGTGTATTAGAAACTATACACCACCAAATGCACTGCATATATAGGCTACACTGAGTGTGTGTGTGTGTGTGTGTGTGTGTGTGTGTGTGTGTGTGTGTGTGTGTGTGTGTGTGTGTGTGTGTACACACACACACTAGACTGTATATATATATTAATACACCGCCTGAAGTGTATTAGATACTGTGTACACCCCCTGCACTGTATTAGAAACTGTACACACTGTATTAGATACTGTGTACACCCCCTGCACTGTATTAAAAACTGTACAATGGCTGCACTGTATTATATACTGTGTACACCATCAGAAGTGTATTAGAAACTGTACACACTGTATTAGATACTGTGTACACTGCCTGCACTGTATTGGAAACTGTACTACGGCTGCACTGTATACTGTGTACACCACCAGAAGTGTAGTAGAAACTGTACTAGATACTGTGTACACCGCCTGCACTGTATTAGAAACTGTACAATGGCTGCACTGTTTACACCCCTGAAGTGTATTAGAAACTGTGTACACTGTATTAGATACTGTGTACACCGCCTGCACTGTGTTGCAAACTGAACAACGGCTTCACTGTATACACCACCAGAAGTGTATTATAAACTGTACACACTATTAGATACTGTGTACACTGCCTGCACTGTATTGGAAACTGTACTATGGCTACACTGTATTTCATACTCTGTACACCACCAGAAGTGTTGTAGAAACTATACACACTGTATTAGATAGTGGGGGCCATTTACTACAGTGCCAATAAATGATCCTGCAGTCTCAGAAAATAGCACCCAATCAAGGCTTATTGTGACTTCAACTCTCAGAAACTGGGCACACATGCAAATGGAAAGCAGCGCTATTGCCAGCGAACATGCCTGTCAGATCCCATATGCGTGTGGAAGTCATTGGGGCTCACACCTGCAAAATCCAAATGTCTCACTAAAGGCTTGTATGCAAGTTCATTGCCATAAAAAGTGTATGGGAACCCGGGTCCTTCCCTAGGGGACATGTATCAATTGAAAAAAAATGATTTTAAAACAACCGTTTTTTCAGGAGCAGTGATTTTAATAATGCTTAAAGTAAAACAATAAAAATGTAATATTCCTTTAAATATGGTACCTGGGAGTCCCCTTAGTCTGCCTGTAAAGTAGCTCATCATTTCCGTGTTTATTACTGTACCGCATCAAAATTACATTTCTAAAAGGAAAAAATTTCATTTAGAATTGCTTGCGGCTGTAATGTATTGCCAGATCCCGGCAATATAGATTAAAAATCTGAAAAACGGCATAGGTTCCCCCCACCAGTCCATACCAGGTCCTTTGAGTCTGGTATGGAAAGTAAGGGGAACTCCATGTCAAAATTTTAAAATAAATGATGTGGGGGTCCCCCCAAAATCCAAACCAGACCTTTATTTGAGCAAGCAGCCGTAGCAGGCCAGGAAAAGGGGGGGGAGAGCAAGTGCCCCCTTCCTGAACCGTACCAGACATCTTGCCCTCAACATGGAGAGGGTGCTTTGGGGTCCGCATGTGCCTCATCCCCACAACCCTTTCCTGCTGGTTGTGGGGGTCTGCTGGTGGGAGGCTTATTGAAATCTTTAGCAAAGTGGTCCTCAGATCCGGCCCCCCCCCCCCCCCATGTGAATTGGTATTGGGTACTGTAAGGGTACTGTAAGGGCTTACCTTTGTTGGAGTCCATATTGCAGAGATGTATGCTCACCCTTGCAAATACACACAGCACTCGGTAGCAAGGTAAGAAGCTACCTGAGCTGTGAATCTGTGAACGGGTGCTTTAACATGAAATTGCCAAGGAATAGTCAAGGTAAAGTCGTAGTCAAGGATTCCGGAAGACAGGATAAACAGAGCCAGGTTCAGAAGCCGGGGTCAGTCTTGGAACACTGCAACAGGAACACTTGGCAAACATGAGACAATGAACTGACAAGGCCCTCAGAGTGAGGCAGTCTTTTATACCCAGCAGATTAGGCAACCTGTCTCAGCTGATCCAAGAGTGACAGGTGCAATCAGAGTATCACCCTCAGTACTTCATGCTGAACTAGGCTTGGTTGTAAAGCAGGCTGAAATGAACTGAGGTGTGGCTCAGAGGTAAGGAACAGGAACACCAAACAGAAGGCCATGAGTTCAAGACCGACCAGGGCCACCTGGAAAGCAACCCCGCCTGCTTGGCACGGTAGGGACTGTGACAGTTCCCCTCCTTAAGAATGCCCCCTGGGAGCGAACAGACAGGTCGTCAAAAACATCCATACCACAAGAATCAATAGAAGTGTTATAGAACTTCTCCTTAATCCCTTTTGTCGCTAGAAAAACTCCAGATCCTGCTTACGGATCACGGTCCCATTCAAAGCATACGTGCAGTCAGGAGATAGAACTTCAAGCGGGGGCACAGGAACTTCAAGAGGAGGTGGAACCTCCACTGGGGACACAGGAACTTCCAGCTGGATAGCAGGCAGAGATTCAGGGGTAGCAGGACGGATCCTAATAGTACCCACTTGGAGAACCTTTGGCCGAGGTGGGCGAATTGGGCAGAGAGAAATAAGGTGCCCTCTACCCCCACAGTAGAAACAAAGACCGCAGTCTCTTCTCCGTTCTCTTTCACCTTGAGATAGCATGGACCGGATGGCCCCGATCTCCATGGGTTCCACATCTCCCAGGGAAGGTGTGTGTGTAACCACAGGAGCATCTAGGCTTTGCGGGGAAGGGGCTTCATGGCTTGGCACATACCAAGATGGCATGGAGTCGTATCTAAACCGTGTATTCCTGTCCCTGGATACCCGTAGGCCATGTGTACAGAGAGCAGACTTGGGAGCACTGGTTTTCTTTAAAGCAGGAATGTAAGAGTCCAGAGCAAACATGTAAGCTTCCCAGCTGTCCAAGACTGGACTCCACTCCCGTAAACGCTGATGAGCCCAAGTTTTGCATTGCCCAGTGAGCAGGTTGATGGAAGCATGAATCTTAATATAGTCTGTGGCATAGGTCCTAGGCTTAAGGGCAAACAACAGCTCACAATCCATCTTAAAACAAAGGAAGGATGCACGATTACCATCAAACTTCTCAGGCATCAAAACAAATGGTTCCGGACATGCAGGTTCCAGGGTGGGGCTTCTTGCTGCAACTCAGAAACTGTCTGGCCCAGGCTGGAGACTTGAAGGGCAAGGGAGGTGAGCATCTTGTACATCTCTGCGGACTCCATGATGGTCAGTTCATTATGTAAGGGCTTACCTTTGTTGGAGTCCATATTGCAGAGATGTATGCTCACCCTTGCAAATACACACAGCACTCAGTAGCAAGGTAAGAAGCTACCTGAGCTGTGAATCTGTGCACGGGGGCTTTAACATGAAATTACCAAGGAATAGTCAAGGTAAAGCCGTAGTCAAGGATTCCGGAAGACAGGATAAACAATAAACAGAGCCAGGGTCAGAAGCCGGGGTCAGTCTTGGAACACTGCAACAGAAACCAGGACCACTTGGCAAACATGAGACAATGAACTGACAAGGCCCTCAGAGTGAGGCAGTCTTTTATACCCAGCAGATTAGGCAACCTGTCTCAGCTGATCCAAGAGTGACAGGTGCAATCAGAGTATCACCCTCAGTACTTCATGCTGAACTAGGCTTGGTTGGAAAGCAGGCAGAAAGGAATTGAGGTGTGGCTCAGAGGTAAGGAACAGGAGCACCAAACGGAAGGCCATGAGTTCAGGGCCACCTGGGATGCGACCCCGCCTGGCCGTCTGCTTGGCACGGTAGGGACCATGACAGGTACATTGTACCCCTACCCACTCACCAAAAAAAAGCAATGAAATGTGACAAAAAACAATAGCCAGTTTTTGACAATTCCTTTATTAAAAATATCTTCTTTTTCCCCCCGCTTCTTCCTCCAGTCTTCCTTCGGTGTTCTTCCTCCAGCTTCTTCTCCCCCCCGATGCCGCCGCTCCCGCCACCGCTCTTGCTGAACATTCAAAGAACGATCCTCCGATGCTGCAATGAGGTGGATGTTCTCAATCTGAGACGCTGCCCCTTGTGACTTCACCGCCCAGGGCATGATGGGACAGTGATGTCACATGGGGTGGGGTCTCCAGTTGATTTCATCTGGCAGCCACGCCCAATAGTTATATATGAAATGTGCGCTGTGCAAGCGGACAGATCGGCTGGCCGCAGCGTCAGAGGAGGTTCGTTATTTTCATGTTCGACAGGTTGGTGGTGGGATCGGCGGTGGAGAAAGACCAGAGGATTAAGCGGGGAAGAAGAAGCCAGAGGAAGATGTAGAAGACTGGAGGAAGAAGCAGAGGAAGATGGAGGAAGAAGTGGGGAAAATAAGAAGCTGGAGGAAGAAGGAGAAGACCAAAGGAAGACCAGAGGAAGATGGAGTACAACTCTTCAAAATGTCCCAAAATGCAATCTTCAAATGTCATTTTGCTGTGGTACTGTTCTAAACATGGGAACATGCATACAGGCATACTATAGACACCCCCCAGACACGATATTTAAAGGAATATTTTGTTTATATTGTTTCACTTTAAGCATTATTAAAATCTCAGCTCCCAAAAAAACAGTTGTTTTTAAAACTTTTGCATTGATACATGTCCCCTGGGGCAGGACCTGGTTCCCCAAACACTTTTTATGACAATAACTTGCATATAAGCCTTTAAAGTGGTGGAACACCCTGAAAATGAAAACTAGAAAAAATGTTAGTAACAATTTAAAAAAAAATATATATATTATTTTTTTTTTACTTACCAGAAATGGCTGTTGCTAGGCAGATCGTCCTAATCTGCCTCCTCCAGCGCCGCGGTGATCTTCTCTTCTTCCGTCTTCAGGTGAATGGGGCGCGGTGTGTTATGGGAACTGTGTCCCACAACACACCGCATTCCCCATTCACAAATGACACTCGTGCATGCGCAGTAGGCCGCGCGCCGACTCGTGCATGCGCAGTAGGCCGCGCGCCGACTCGCGCATGCGCAGTAGGCCGCGTGAAGCCGTTTCCCTTACGGAGGATGGCGGGGCTGGATCCGGATAGCCGAGGGACATCTCGGCCTCCACGAACGACATCGCGGGCGCCCTGAGAGGGTAAGTGTACTTATTTAAAGTCAGCAGCGACTTTTTTTTTAGCTGCTGACTTTTAAAAAAAAATTTTTGAAGGTGAAACCCCACTTTAAAATTAGCACTTTTGATTTTTCATGTTCGTGTCCCATAGACTTTAACTGTGTTTGTGTGCTCTTCCAAATTTTTTGCCTGTTCGGATGTTCTGGTGCGAACCGAACCGGGGGTTCGGCTCATCCTTACTCTACATCCATGCTGAAACAACCCTCCTCTTCCTCCTCTTCTTCCTGTGTGTTTGGCGGGCCAACAATAATGCTATCTGGATAAAGGGGGCCTTGAGAGGTAGGGAAGTCCTCCTCTTCCTCCCGCTGTTCTGCCTCAAGTGCCCTGTCCATGATTCCACAAAACGTGTTCTCCAACAGGAAGACTAGAAGGACAGTGTTACTGATGCATGAATTGACGCTGCTCACCATCCTTGTGGCCTCCTCAAATGGTGACAGGACAGTGCATGCATCCTTAATTAGTAGCCACTGGCGTGGCAAAAAGAAGCCAAGTTCCCCTGACCCTGTCCTGGTGCCATACTCGCACAGGTACTCATTGATGGCTCTCTGCTGTGTGTGCAGCCACTGTAGCATTGCCAACGTTGAGTTCCACCTGGTGGGCATGTCACAAATGAGGCGTTGATGTGCAGGTTGCATTCCCTTTGAATGTCAGCCACCTGAGCACTGGCATTGTATGACCAGCGGAAATGACCATAGACTTTTCTGGCCTGCCTCAGGAGATCCTGTTAGCCTGGGTACCTGGTCAAGAACTGCTGCACCACCAAATTCAGGACATGTGCCAATCATGGAGCATGGGTCAAGTGTCCCTGTCGGAGGTCGGAGAGAAAGTTGGTGCCATTGTCGCATACAACCATTCCTGGCTGAAGCTGGCATGGCGTAATCCACCTCTGAGCCTACCCCTGTAGAGCTGACAGAATCTCTGCCCCAGTGTGATTCTTGTCCCATAAGCAGAACTCAAGTACCACATGGCCTCTTTTAGTCTGACTGCTTGCATAGCCCATTGAACGCCTACAGAGCACCGCTGGTTCAGAGGACAAATCTGCAGAAGAGGCCACAGAGGAAGAAAAAGAGGAGGGGGTGGAGGAGAGAGTTCTGGCAGAATCACTCCTAGCATTTTGAAGGCATGGTGGCAGAAAAAGCTCCAGCAACACTTAACCCTGTCCTGCATCCTTCCCAGCTGCCAGCAGAGTTACCCAGTGTGCCGGGAAGGAAAGGTAATGTCCCTGCCTATGCCTGCAGGACCATGAGTCAGCGGTAATATGCACCTTACTGCTGACCGCCCTGTCCAACGAGGTCAAAACTTTGCCTTCCACATGCCGATAGAGACCTGGAATGGCCTTCCGTGAAAAGAAATGGCGTTTTGGAACCTGCCACTGAGGTACAGCACATTCCACAAATTCACGAAAGGGGACAGAGTCTACCAGCTGAATAGGCAGCAGTTGCAGTGCTAGAAATTTGGCCAAGCTAGCATTTAGATGCTGAGCATGTGGATGGCTGGGACTGAATTTCTTTTTACGGTTCAGCAACTGTGGTAAGGAAATTTGCCTGATTAAAATCAGATGGTGGTGTACTGCTAGCAGATTGGCTGCCAGTACTTGGGATACCTATTGCTATACCTTCATTCCTCTTAGTGCAGGTTTTTGAGAGGACTGGAGGTATAGTAGCAGTGGAGATCCCAAGGAAAAAGGAGAAGTCTGCCTTTTTCTTTGATGGGGGACTTTCAAGTGCTGTTGCCAACGGACTGCATGGCAGGTCGTCATATGTCTGGTCAAGCATGTGGTGCCCAAGCGGTCTGGCCACGCTTGATCCACTTCAGATATAGGTTGCAAAGAGCAGTGCGATCTGCTGCACACATGTCGAAAAAGGCCCACGGAACTTTTAAGAATCAGCAGGGAGTCAGCAGCGCACGGCACCTGCGGATCTCTGTTGTGTGATTCAATATGGTGGCTGCCCTTAAGCTGCCCCCTAGAGGACATCCTGCCTTGTTGGAGTTGTGCCTCCTCCTCTTCTCTTCTCTCAGGCACCCAAGTACAGTCAGTGACCTCATCATCCCCTCCCTCCTTGTCACTGGAGAAAACTTGGCAGTATGCTGCAGCTGAAGGAACATGACTGCCAGTTTCTTGTCCTTCTTGGGCACCCCCTCTCTCTAGGCTCACGTTACTCCCTTCCTCAACCTGGGAACCAACACCGGAGCCTTCACATCGCTGTGCTTCCTCCAGCAGCATGTACCCGACACTGTGGTAAAATAATTCTGGGGTCTCTTCCATGCATGAGGGTGGGGCTTTGGAAGAAGTGACTGTGGACAAGGAGCCGGTGGAATAGGCCGCTTTGGCAGCTGCGTTGGAAGGCAAACTACTCTTGGCATGGGTGACAGAGGATGAGGAGGATGAGGACGGCTTTGTTATCCACTCCCTCAAATCTTCTGCATGTTGTGACTCAATAACACAGCCAGCAGCAGAAAAAAGGCCAAGCGTGCCTCATGGCCACCTGCAGAGGATGCACCATGTCCACAACCAGCACTGTTGACTGTAGACACAGAGGCATTTAGTAGCCTGTGATTGAATGAATGAATGAATGAATGACTTGTATAGCGCAACCTATGCGAACTGAATCGCCTCAGGGCGCTTTTTGCCACTGGTGTCCATCTGTGGTATAGTGCGGTCCTTGCCCTGTGGGGTCCTGACACGCTTACAAACACATACAACATACACATATTTGGCCAATTTTAATCGACAGGATCTAATTAACCTACCAGCATGTCTTTGGAGTCTGATTATCTGCCTCTCCTTGGTGGCCTTCCGGACATTAGGTATATTTTGTTTGCAACACCACACTACACTGTATTAGTTACTCTGACACCACCAGAAGTGTAGTAGAAACTGTACACACTGTATTAGATACTGTGTAAACTGCCTGCACTATATTAGAAACTGTACAACAGCTGCACTGTATTTTATACTGTGTACACCACCAGAAATGTAGTAGAAACTGTACACACTGCATTAGATACTGTGTACAATGCCTGCACTGTATTAGCAACTGTACTATGGCTGCACTGTATTGTGTACTGTGTACACCACCAGAAGTGTAATAGAAACTGTACACACTGTATTAGATACTGTTTACACCGCCCTGCACTGTATTAGAAACTGTACAATGGCTGCACTGTATTTTGTACTGTGTACACCACCAGAAGTGTAGTAGAAACTGTACACACTATTAGATACCATGTACACCACCCGTACTGTATTAGCAACTGTACTACAGCTGCACTGTATTCTGTATGCTCATAAGTTTACACACCCCGGCAGAATTTATGATTTCTTGGCCATTTTTCAGAGAATATGAATGATAACACAAAAACGTTTCTTTCACTCATGGTTAGTGTTTGACTGAAGCCATTTATTATCAATCAACTGTGTTTACTCTTTTTAAATCATAATGACAACAGGAACTACCCAAATGACCCTGATCAAAAGTTTACATACCCCAGTTCTTAATACCATGTATTGCCCCCTTTAACATCAATGACAGTCTTTTGTGGTATTTGTGGATGAGGCTCTTTAACTTCTCAGATGGTAAAGCTGCCCATTCCTCTTGGCCAAAAGCCTCCAGTTCCTTTAAATACTTGGGCTGTCTTGCATGAACTGCACGTTTGAAATCTCCCCAGAGTGGCTCAATGATATTGAGGTCAGGAGACTGAGATGGCCACTCCAGAACCTTCACTTTAGTCTGCTGTAGCCAATGACAGGTTGACTTGGCCTTGTGTTTTGGATCATTGTCATGTTGGAATGTCCAAGTACGTCCCATGAGCAGTTTCCTGGCTGACGAATGCAAATGTTCCTCCAGTATTTTTTTATAACATACTGAATTCATCTTGCCATCAATTTTGACCAAATTTCCTGTGCCTTTGTAGCTCACACATTCTCAAAACATTAGCGATCCACCTCAGTGTTTCACAGTAGGAATGCTGTATCTTTCATCACAGGCCTTGTTGACTCCCCTCCAAATGAAGTGTTTATGGTTGTGGCCAAAAAGCTCAATTTTGGTCTCATCTCTCCAAATGACTTTGTGCCAGAAGGTTTGAGGCTTGTCTCTGTGCTGTTTGGCATATTGTAAGTGGGATACTGTGGGGCATTTGCGTAGTAATGGCGTTCTTCTGGCAACTCGACCATGCAGCCCATCTTTCTTCAAATACCTCCTTATTGTGCATCTTGAAACAGCCACACCACATGTTTTCAGAGAGTCCTGTATTTCACCTGAAGTTCCTTGTGGGGTTTTCTTTGCATCCCAAACTATTTTCCTGGCAGTTGTGGCTGCAATTTTAGTTGGTTTACCTGACTGTGGTTTGGTTTTAAAAAAAAAAACTAATTTTCCACACTGCTGATTAGCATTCTCAATTCCTTTTGATATCTTGTTATATCCCTTTCGTGTTTTATATATATATATATATATATATATATATATATATATATATATATATATATGTATATATATATATGTATGTATATTAGTGCACTGACTGAATATAGAGTAAACACTGAATATATAGTCTATGCTAAATGCAGAGTGTGTGTGTGTATATATATATATATATATATATATATATATATATACTAGACTGACTATCAAATAAATTTCCACTAACTGAATAACCTGCCTGCTTAATCTAAATCAAGCTATCTCTTTGTCCACACCAACAACACTACACAGGGCTGCCGTTTAAGCAGCCTTATATAGTGTGGGGCGTGGACTTAGTCCCCCTGAGCCATGATTTGCCAAAAACACCCTGCCTTTGGCCAATTATGACTCTCTTAGCAGAGGACGCTGTGATTGGCCAAAGCATGCAGGTCAGGTGCATGCTTTGGCCAATCATCATACAGCAATGCACTGCAATCTCGCAGTGCATTATGGGGCATCCCGCGGGGTGCTCAAATTTGACGCGAACACCCCATAATGTTCGCTGTTCTGCAAACGAGTGAACACCCGATGTTCCAGTCAAACTTTTATGTTCGACCCAAACATCAAGCTCATCCCTAGTTATCATTGAGAATCATGGGGTACAACTTGTCATGCAACTCTGAGGTCCAAATGGAAAAGTCGCCCAAGTGTGAAACAAGTCATATATATATGTTTATGGGAAGAATAGTAGTGTAGCGCTAGGTAATTTAGTGTGGGTGTGAAAATGTAACTGAACACACAAGATAAAATACAATACACAAAAAATAAATAAAAGTGAATTGGTATAAAAATAGGTATAAAAAATTATTAAATTATTATATAGAGTCCAAGATAAGGCTCAAAAATTGTGGGCTAGTCCAAACTGTAAACTTTCTGTAAATGTCAAGTGGGGTGATCCACACAAATATAGAAGTAAATGGGAAGATTTTCTTATGGAATGGCACCAGAACCAAAAGATGGGACTGTGGAGCAGTGGACGTGGCACAGATGAACAGTTGTCTGTAGGTACATCAACACTCACTTTATCATAAATAGACGATGGATACTCTTACCAGATAGGTTGGACACACATGTCATACGACAGTGGGTCAATAAGGCTTGATAACCTGATGGAACCTGATCAGGTATGTGGATATGGGTCGGATGGGTCCTGGTGAGTCCTCACTTCTCCATCTCCGAACTCCAAGGGGCATAAACTCCAAATGGTGGGTCCTGGCAGGGCCGCTGATAAGCCAGTACAACTGGCCCTGATGTACTGGGCCCAGCCAGCAGGGGGCCCGTGCAATCTGAATGAATGAGAGTTTAGAATAAAAAAAAAGTATTTCTCCAAGAAGCCGGCTTCCCATTGTAGTTTAGGAGTCTCTCACATCCCAACTGCTGCTGCCACCTCCCACCTGTGTGCTGTGTGTGAAAACCGATGCATGGAGGATCCAACAGAACAGAACAGGCTGCTGTCTGGACCGGGCAGTCTAATCTCCTGTCATTACCCTTTGGTGATAAGAGAACTAACAGTCACTACATTCCCAGGATGAAGCGCAGGAAGACGTCTTTCAGGTGTTGAGCTGCTTGCGTGGGGGAGGAGGGGGGTCATTTACAACATGAAGTCAGATAGCCGACCAGCCGGTTAAATATATCACAGGCTGAGTGTATAGAAGCTGCACATCCCCCACCTCTGCTGCACCTTCCTCTCCAGTCTGTGTCTATCACATAGGGGGGCTGGTTTCTTCTTCGGATCCTCATGAGACATTCACTGATCAGTATACTCCTTTCTGATTGCTGATTGGAATGCTATCCTCCTTCCAGTGATACTAAAAGGGTTTTATTTTATTTTTTAATTAACAATATATTCTTTCCTGCTGACCATCTCCTGTACTATGCCTGCAGTCTCTGACCATCTCCTGTACTATATATGCAGTCTGACCATCTCCTGTACTATGTCTGCAGTCTGACATCTCCTGTACTATATATGCAGTCTGACCATCTCCTGTACTATGTCTGCAGTCTGACATCTCCTGTACTATATATGTAGTCTCTGACATCTCCTGTACTATATATGCAGTCTGACCATCTCCTGTACTATATATGTAGTCTCTGACATCTCCTGTACTATATATGCAGTCTGACCATCTCCTGTACTATGTCTGCAGTCTGACATCTCCTGTACTATATATGTAGTCTCTGACATCTCCTGTACTATATATGCAGTCTCTGACCATCTCCCGTACTATGGCTGCAGTCTCTGACCATCTCCTGTACTATATATGCAGTCTCTGACCATCTCCTGTACTATGTCTGCAGTCTCTGACCATCTCCTGTACTATGTCTGCAGTCTTTAACCATCTCCTGTACTATGTCTGCAGTCTCTGACCATCTCCTGTACTATGTCTGCAGTCTCTGACCATCTCCTGTACTATATATGCAGTCTCTGACCATCTCCTGTACTATATATGCAGTCTCTGACCATCTTCTGTAGTATATATGCAGTCTCTGACCATCTTCTGTAGTATATATGCAGTCTCTGACCATCTTCTGTAGTATATATGCAGTCTCTGACCATCTTCTGTAGTATATATGCAGTCTCTGACCATCTTCTGTAGTATATATGCAGTCTCTGACCATCTCCTGTAGCATGTCTGCAGTCTCTGACCATCTCCTGTACTATATCTGCAGTCTCTGACCATCTTCTGTACTATGTCTGCAGTCTCTGACCATCTCCTGTACTATGTCTGCAGTCTCTCTGTAGGCATTGCATGTGTTATGGCATTGGCAGGAGGTCAGTTCTCATCTGTAAACAGTATTTATTTTGGATAATCAAACTTATATCTGGCTGGAGAAAGATAAATAGCACTTGAGGACAAACCTGCACTTTTTTCAAGGTGGGTCTGGGGTGGGGGGCAGGGGCGGGGCTGAAGGAGGGACCAGGGGAGGGGCTGAAGGGGGCCCCATCAGGTAGGCTGTATGGGACCCCATGATTTCTATGAGCGGCCCTGGGTCCTGGTGTCACCGTTTGTAGACTCCAAAGGAACGGGTGCTCCGACCCGGGGTGTATCCAAGAAAGGGTAAAACAGGGGGCTCGTGACGTGAATATGAAAAGAGAAAAATAAAGGGGCTCCGGATGGTGCAGGTCAAAACAAACCAAAAGGTTTATTGAGGTGGTCAGATATAATATATATGACACAAAAATTAAAAGTGATCACGAAAAAAATGAAGTAAAATATGATATAAAAGCAACGTGGGGTACAGAGTAACCCCACATTGCTTTTATATCATATTTTACTTCATTTTTTCCATCTTTTGGTTCTGGTGCCATTCCATAAGAAAATCTTCCCATTTACTTCTATATTTGTGTGGATCACCCCACTGGACATTTACAGAAAGTTCATAGTTTGGACTAACCCACAATTTCTGAGCCTTATCTTGGACTCTATATAATAATTTAATAATTTGTTATACCTAGTTTTATACCAATTCACTTTTATTCTTTTTTTGTGTATTGTAATTTATCTTGTGTGTTCAGTCACATTTTCACACCCACACTAAATTACCTAGCGCTACACTACTTTTCTTCCCATTTTGCCTACTTTGTTTGTTTGAGTGTTGGCTGCTTTATTTTTCACTTTTATACATTTTTTTAGTGCAGCGTTTTCCCCCCTTTCACACTATATATATTTATAGATGCCAAATAAACAAATGAATGAACCCCACCCATGCCAAATCTAACTACCACATCCACCCCCACATCGCGTAAGCAAAAGTACATATCCTACACTTACCCAGCAAATGAGCAGCACCTTCTCTTTGCTAAAGAGGGACCTCAACATGTCCACCTAGATGGAGATCCTGACTATGCCACACATGCCATGGGCATATGTGAAATTACACCCCAAAATACAATCTGCTGCTTCTCCTGAGTACAGGGATACCACATGTGACTTTTTGGGAGCCCAGCCATGTACAGGACCCCGAAAACCAAGCACCGCCTTTAGGCTTTCTAAGGGCGTAAATTGGTGATTTCACTTCCTCACAGTTTCGGAGGCCATGAAATGAAAAGATAGCACAACCCCCCCCCCCCCCCACACAAATTACCCCATTTTGGAAATAAGACACTTCAAGCTATTTGCTGAGAGGCATGTTGAGTCCATGGAATATTTAAAATTTTGCCACAAGTTTCAGGAAAATGAAAATTTTCTTTTTTTTTTTTTATGTGGAATTACACCCCAAAATACATTCTGTTGCTTCTCCTGAGTATTGGGATACCACTTATGTGGGACTCTTTGGGAGCCTAGTCATGTACAGGACCCCCTGAAAACCAATCACTTCCTTCAGGCTTTCTAAGGGCGTACATTTTTGATTTCACTCCTCACTGCCTATCACAGTTGCGGAGGCCATGAAATGCCCAGATATTACAACCCCCCCCCCAAATGACCCAATTTTGGAAAGTAGACACCCCAAACTATTTGCTGAGAGGCATGTTGAGTATTTTGCAGATCTCGCTTTTTGTCACAAAGTTTTGAAAATGTAAAAAAAGAAAAAAAAAATTCTTTCTTCATTTTAAAAAATGAATGAGATCTGCAAAATACTCACCATGCCTCTTAGCAAATACCTTGGGGTGTCTACTTTCAGAAATGTCATTTGGGGGGGGGGGCTTGTGCTATATGGACATTTCAGTGCCACTGAAACTGTTATAGGTGGTGAGCAAGTGAAATCACCATTTTACACCTTTAGAAAGCATACACAGCTAGGCTCCCAAAAAGTATCACAAATGTGGTATCCTCGTACTCAGGAGAAACAGCAGAATGTATTTTGGGGTGTCATTTCACATACCGTATTTATAGGTGTACAACACGCACCGGCGTATAACACGCATCCCAAGTTTAGGAGGGAATTTTAAGGAAAAAAAGTTTTAGGAGAGAAGTTTAGGGAAAAAAAAAAACGTACATTTTAAGCGTCATTTGCAGCTTGCCCAGCGTCATTTGCAGCCTGCCCAGCGTCATTTGCAGCTTGCCCAGCGTCATTTGCAGCCTTGCCCAGCGTCATTTGCAGCTTGTCGTGCGTCATTTGAAACTTGCCCAGCGTCATTTGAAACTTGCCCAGTGTCATTTGAAACTTGCCCAGTGTCATTTGTAGCTTGCCCAGTGTCATTTGTAGCGTGCCCAGTGTCATTTGTAGCTTGCCCAGTGTCATTTGCAGTTTGCCAGCGTCATTTGCAGCTTTGCCGACGTTTAAATTTCCCGCCGCCGAGACAGACCGCGCCGAAAAAGGCCGAAGCGCCGCCGAAAAAGGCCGAACCGACTGTTCGGCTCCGCTCGGAGTCCCGCCTCCCTGCTGTTTCGGGGGCGAGCGCAGGGAGGTGGGACTACGAGCGGAGCTGAACAGTCGGCTCTGTCTTTTTTGGCGGCGCTTCGGCCTTTTTTCAGCGGCGGTTCGGTCTTTTTCGGCGGAGGCCGCTATTTTTCGGCGCCGCAACCAATTTTTGTAATTTTTTTGGGGGGTATCGGCGTATAACACGCACCCACGACTTTCCCCCGATTTTAAGGGGGAAAAAGTGCGTGTTATATGCCGATAAATATGGTATATGGCATGTTTGAGCAATAGATCATTTAGTAACAACTTTGTGCAAAAAAAAAATAATAATAATAATTTTCCCGCAATTTGTGGCAAAATATAAAATATTCCATGGACTCAACATGCCTCTCATCAAATAGCTTGGGGTATCTACTTTCCAAAATGGGGTAATTTGGGGGAGTTTTGTGCTATCTTGGCATTTTATGGCCTTCAAAACTGTGATAGGTAGTGAGGAGTGAAATCAAAAATTTACACCCTTAGATGCTCACCATTAGAATACCGCCCTTCATCCACCCACTTCTAATGATGGGCATACATGCACCTTTTTTTTTATTTACGTATTGTGGGAGCAAACGCTGTTGCTGTCAAGATAAATAAACCAGTGCTGCAGCTTAATGGCACACCTGCTAAGCAAATGATGGTTAACAATAAAACAAAGTAACATTACAGTATAACAGTAAGACTTAACATACCTGCAAAGCAAATACAATAAAACATAATTAAAATAAAACTTTGCCGAAGCATGGGGGCAATCCATCCCTAATGTTAGGAGCAAATTGCTCCTCCACCCCTGCCCCCATGCTACGGCATATATGCTCTTTTTTTTAACTGTGGTGGTGAAATTACCCCCGACAGTGCTGGAGTCACGGCTTTACGTATTGTGGGAGCAAACGATGTTGCTGTCAAGATAAATAAACCCGTGCTGCAGCTAAATGGTGTACCTTCTAAGCAAATGATGGTTAACACTAAAACAAACATTACAGTATAACATACCATACTGTCAGGAACGGTGCTATTTCCTGGATCGCCTGCTGGTGTCACTGTTTCCTTCGGCATCAAATGGTGCAGTTCTGGTGGCCACCAGCAGGGGTCTCCCAGCCAATGGACATTGTCAGGAATGGTGTTGTTACCTGGATCGCCTGGTGGTGTCACTACTTCCTTCGGCATCAAAGGGTGCAGTTCTGGTGGCCACCAGCGGGGGTCTCCCAGCAGATGGACATGCCAATAATCAGGCGGCACCTGTTGAACTGCTGAGACTATATAAGCCTGTCCCTCACTGAAGCTCAGTGCTTCAGTATTCCGTTCTGTAGCCTTGTCTTGCCTGTGCTGTAACCTGATCCTGGACCTGTAACCTGTACCTGCAATCTGACCCTTTATTCCCTTCCTGCCCTGTCCTGGATGCTGTCCCCCTTTACCTGGTTCCTGAGACCCGTCCCCTGATTCCTGCCTTGATGTTCCCTTGCTTCCTGTTTCCCCCCTTGTCTCTCCTCCCTGCCTTGTATATACATGTATATATATATATGTTCCATTGCCTTGAGTGTATTGTTAGTTAGTTTGTGTTTGCTGTGTTCACGTGTGTCTTTATTATTAATAAATATTTATCTTATCACTACCTTTGGAGCCTGATTCCTTTAGTGCAGCCCATCGATCTGTTCACTTGTGTTGGATGCCTGTGTTCAGGCTCCTTTCATGACAGAATACTGAAGCCATACAAACAGATCGGCTGCACTTGGGAATTGGGTCTGGACACTTGCTATTGCCAAGAAAGATGCATCCGGAAGATATATTGTATCTTTCGCTCCTGGCAATGGAAGAAAGAGATTTTTGTTATCAGACTTTGGGTGACTATACTAGGGAGCAACTACTGGAGTGCATCCGTATGGCCCATGTTTTCGTTGATCAGGGCAGTTTTCTTTTTGAGGACGTACAGCCTCTGATCAAGATTTGTACAGAGCTGGCCCTGCCCTGTATTCCTGAAGGCCGTGATGATTACACTCCCCCTTTTAATATGAATCAGGTTGTATCCCTAGTATGGCTTTTTGAAGATGATCCTGCCGATTTCTGTGAGCACTACGCTGGCTGTTCCCCACAGGTGATTGCTGAGTGCATTGTGTCTGCTCAGTCTTTTGTTAGACAGGGAAACTTAAATCCACAGTTTGTACAACCCATACTTTCAGCATGGTCTGACATGGTAAAATTAGCCCCAGCCAGACACCAGCCTACCCAAATGTATGTTTCCCCATCACCCATACCAAACCCAGTTGCCACCCAGTATACACTGCTCCCAACCAAATATTCATTTCCGGTCTCTTCTCCCTGTACCTATCCTGCATTTAACCCCCCTGCCTCTTCTCAGCTGCCTACTAATCCACAAGAACTTCCCCCAGCTACTGTTACCTCTTCTCTGCCATATCCCAACACTCCTTTCCTGTCTGCTGCACCCCCAACCTACACAGCTTCAGCGACCAAGTCAAAGAAAAAACGAAAGTTCTTCCCGACCAAAACGATCCTGCCAGTAACCCAATCTGCCTCCACAACCACTAATCTGTCCCAGCCTGAAGCGCCAGAGTTCCAGCCGGAGGTGCCAGCAATCCAGCCTGAAGAGCCAGTACTAGCCTTCCAGCCTGATGTCCTGGTGCCAGCCTTCCAGCCTGATGTTCCAGCCTTCCAGCCTGATGTCCTAGCCTTCCAGCCTGATGTCCCAGCCTTCCAGTCTGATGTCCTGGTGCCGGCCTTCCAGCCTGATGTCTCAGCTTCCCAGTCTGATGTCCTGGTGCCAGCCCTCCAGCTTGACGTCCCAGCCTTCCAGTCTGATGTCCTGGTGCCGGTCTTCCAGCCTGATGTTCCAGCCTTCCAGCCTGACGTCCCAGCCTTCCAGTCTGATGACCCGCTGCCAGGTTTCCAGTCTGATGACCCGCTGCCAGTTTTCCAGTCTGATGACCCGCTGCCAGGTTTCCAGTCTGATGACCCGCTGCCAGTTTTCCGGTCTGATGATCCGCTGCCAGTTTTCCGGTCTGATGATCCGCTGCCAGTTTTCCGGTCTGATGATCCGCTGCCAGTTTTCCAGTCTGATGATCCGCTGCCAGTTTTCCAGTCTGATGATCCGCTGCCAGTTTTCCAGTCTGATGATCCGCTGCCAGTTTTCCAGTCTGATGAACCGCTGCCAGTTTTCCAGTCTGACGACCCGCTGCCAGTTTTCCAGTCTGACGACCCGCTGCCAGTTTTCCAGTCTGACGACCCGCTGCCAGTTTTCCAGTCTGACGACCCGCTGCCAGTTTTCCAGTCTGACGACCCGCTGCCAGTTTTCCAGTCTGACGACCCGCTGCCAGTTTTCCAGTCTGACGACCCGCTGCCAGTTTTCCAGTCTGATGATCCGCTGCCAGTTTTCCAGTCTAATGACCCGCTGCCTGCCTTCCAGTCTAATGACCCACTGCCTGCTGCCCAGCCTGAAGTGCCCGTGCCTGCTGTCCAGCCTGATGTGCCCGTGCCTGCTGTCCAGCCTGATGTGCCCGTGCCTGCTGTCCAGCCTGATGTGCCCGTGCCTGCTGTCCAGCTTGATGTGCCCGTGCCTGCTGCCCAGCTTGATGTGCCCGTGCCTGCTGCCCAGCTTGATGTGCCCGTGCCTGCTGCCCAGCTTGATGTGCCCGCTGCCCAGCTTGATGTGCCTGTTGCCCAGCTTGATGTGCCTGTTGCCCAGCTTGATGTGCCCGTGCCTGTTGCCCAGCTTGATGTGCCCGTGCCTGTTGCCCAGCTTGATGTGCCCGTGCCTGTTGCCCAGCTTGATGTGCCTGTTGCCCAGCTTGATGTGCCCGTGCCTGTTGCCCAGCTTGATGTGCCCGTGCCTGTTGCCCAGCTTGATGTGCCCGTGCCTCTTGCCCAGCTTGATGTGCCCGTGTCTGCTGCCCAGCTTGATGCGCCCGTGTCTGCTGCCCAGCCTGAGGTGTTCCTGTCTGCTGCCCAGCCTGAGGAGTTCCTGTCTGCTGCCCAGCCTGATGAGTTCCTGTCTGCTGCCCAGCCTGATGAGTTCCTGTCTGCTGCCCAGCCTGATGAGTTCCTGTCTGCTGCCCAGCCTGATGAGTTCCTGTCTGCTGCCCAGCCTGATGAGTTCCTGTCTGCTGCCCAGCCTGATGAGTTCCTGTCTGCTGCCCAGCCTGATGAGTTCCTGTCTGCTGCCCAGCCTGATGAGTTCCTGTCTGCTGCCCAGCCTGATGAGTTCCTGTCTGCTGCCCAGCCTGATGAGTTCCTGTCTGCTGCCCAGCCTGATGAGTTCCTGTCTGCTGCCCAGCCTGATGAGTTCCTGTCTGCTGCCCAGCCTGATGAGTTCGTGCCTGCTGCCCAGCCTGATGACCCGGAGCCTGCTGCCCTGTCTGTTTTTATTTCCAGATCTAAACTTCCAGACCCTGGTGGTGGGGTACATGTCCCATTGTCGGACTCGGGTGGCACGCCTCCTAGTAGGTTAAGAGACTCTGGCCAGAGAGCGCAAAGAAGTCTGCAGTCACAGAGGAGACTTTTTGGGACTCTTCCACTTTTTCACGCACTGCCAGATCTAGGGCAGAATGGAGTGTCTGGAGGCCACTCCTTAGGGGGGGGGGAACTGTCAGGAACGGTGCTATTTCCTGGATCGCCTGCTGGTGTCACTGTTTCCTTCGGCATCAAATGGTGCAGTTCTGGTGGCCACCAGCAGGGGTCTCCCAGCCAATGGACATTGTCAGGAATGGTGTTGTTACCTGGATCGCCTGGTGGTGTCACTACTTCCTTCGGCATCAAAGGGTGCAGTTCTGGTGGCCACCAGCGGGGGTCTCCCAGCAGATGGACATGCCAATAATCAGGCGGCACCTGTTGAACTGCTGAGACTATATAAGCCTGTCCCTCACTGAAGCTCAGTGCTTCAGTATTCCGTTCTGTAGCCTTGTCTTGCCTGTGCTGTAACCTGATCCTGGACCTGTAACCTGTACCTGCAATCTGACCCTTTATTCCCTTCCTGCCCTGTCCTGGATGCTGTCCCCCTTTACCTGGTTCCTGAGACCCGTCCCCTGATTCCTGCCTTGATGTTCCCTTGCTTCCTGTTTCCCCCCTTGTCTCTCCTCCCTGCCTTGTATATACATGTATATATATATATGTTCCATTGCCTTGAGTGTATTGTTAGTTAGTTAGTTAGATTAGGGCTTGGGGGTTTGCTGTGTTATTTGTGTTCTTGCTTGTTTGTGTTTGCTGTGTTCACGTGTGTCTTTATTATTAATAAATATTTATCTTATCACTACCTTTGGAGCCTGATTCCTTTAGTGCAGCCCATTGATCTGTTCACTTGTGTTGGATGCCTGTGTTCAGGCTCCTTTCATGACACATACCGGCAAAGAAAACACAATAAAACAGAGAGAGAACGATAGATATAGAACAATAGTTAGAGACAGTAGAGCTGGTAGCAGAGAGCGAACATAAGAGAGAGAGAACAAATAGAGAGAGAAGAAAAATAAAACCACAACTATTTTTGGCTTTTTTATTTTTGTGTGTGTGTGTGTGTGTGTGTGTGTGTGTGTGTGTGTGTGTGTGTGTGTGTGTGTGTGTGTGTGTGTGTGTGTGTGTGTGTGTGTGTGTGTGTTTTTTTTCACTTTTTTCACTTTTATAAAAACTGTAAAAAAAAATTGTAAACTGAACGTTGCAGATTAGGGTCTCTCAAAATCTTATGGCTATCACATTTTTGATACCCTGTGTACGTGTGCCTAGGACTGTGTAGTGCTGTACCCTGCGCTAATACTCAACTAGTGTATGGTAGCTTTCGAAACAGTCACCAATGCAAAGACCAGGTTGGTCAGGACAGGAGGGACAATAAAAGTGGGTGTCACGCCTATATCTGCGCTTTCTACAGACACAACATCTTCTTTGGTGGTTTCTTTGGGTAAGGGTACCAGAGAAGACATGCAGAAAATGCCTCTCATGCAGCCGGATTATTGCATTTGGATTGGGAAGTTGGGCCAGAGCACCATCTGGAAACAGAAGGGCTGTGATGATCTCTTCCTGGAATGTAAGGAAGGATCCCGTTCGTCCTGAAGCTTTGTATAGCACAAAAGCATTCAGCAAAGCCAATTGAAATAAGTACACTTTTTTGTACCAGCGTCTGGCCTTACGGGCAATTAGGTACTGCGCCAACAACTGGTCATTGAGGTCCACCCCTCCCATATTAAGGTTATATTCATGGACACAGAGGGGTTTCTCCACAACACCAGTCGCCGTAGTAATTTGGACCTTTGTGTCTGCATGAAGGGAGGTAAGAACAAAAACATTCTTATTATCCCTCCACTTCATAGCGAGCAAGTTATTACACTTCAAGCAGGCTCTCTCCCCCAGCCTAAGACGGAAAACTACAAGCCGCTTGGGAAAGCCCTGGCGATTAGATCACACGGTGCCACATGCTCCAATTTGGTGATCAAACAAGTGACTAAAAAGTGGCACGCTTGTGTAATTGTCCACATACAAGTGGTACCCCTTTCCGAATAAGGGTGACACCAACTCCCACACAACCTTACCAGCGCTCCCTATGTAGTCTGGGCAGTTCTCCGGCTCTACTACGTAACTATCTCTTCCCTCGTAAACCATAAAACTATATGTATAGCCTGTGGCCCTGTCACAGGGCTTATACATCTTGACTAGGGATGAGCCGAACACCCCCCGGTTCGCACCAGAACCTGCGAACGGACCGAAAATTTGCGCAAACTTTAGAACCCTGTTAAAGTCTATGGGACTCGAACGTTCAAAATCAAAAGTGCTAATTTTAAAGGCTAATATGCAAGTTATTGTCCTAAAAAAGGGTTTGGGGACCCGGGTCCTGCCCCAGGGGACATGTATCAATGCAAAAAAAAGTTTTAAAAACTAACGTTTTTTTTCGGGAGCAGTGATTTTAATGATGCTTAAAGTGAAAAAAAAAATTAAATATTCCTTTAAATATCGTACCTGGGGGGTGTCTATAGTATGCCTGTAAAGTGGCGCGTGTTTCCCGTGCTTAGAACAGTGTCTGCACAAAATGAAAATTTTAAAGAAATAAAAGTAATTTAAAACTGCTTGCGGCTTTAATGTAATGTCTGGTCCTGGCAATATTGATGAAAATCAGTGAGACAAATGGCATGGGTACCCCCCCCCCCCCCCCCCCCCAGTCCATTACCAGGCCCTTTGGGTCTTGTATGGATATTAAGGGGAAACCCACACCCAAATTTAAAAAAGCAAAGGCGTGGGGCTCCCAGTCCCTATATACTCTAAACAGAAGTATGCAGTGCAAACAAGACAGGGATTGTGGGTTTGTTGTTAAGTAGAATCTGTTTGTAATTTTGAACTGGTACATTTTTAAAGTGTAGCTCCAGCCAAAATATCTATTTTGAAGCTTTTTTGAAAACATAGGGAAAGGTTATCACCCCTGGAACATTTTTTTTGCTGTCTGTGCACCTCTTCAGAAGAATTTACCTCACTTTCTGTCCCAATGACAATTTTTTTTTGAAAATTTGGGGTTTTTAGTGAAACAAGGATTGGTGATGAAGCATCAGTGGAGAGGAGACACGTTTTTCCCATATCAACTCTTACAGGAGAGAATTTCCCTTCCTAGGGGTAGATTTCATCTCAATTCCTGTTGTCTCCTTCCGTTTGTAAGTTTGATGTTTGAAAGTAGGGGCCTGCCCTATATGCTCTGCAGAAATTTGGGCCTAAAGTGTTGGTGTTGCCACAACACTGTAAGCCCTCACAATTACTCTTGGTGGGTGCTGGAACGCCCTGCTGTGAACTATTATATCAAGAATTGTAATTACATGCCATTGTTGAACAGTGGTAGAAAATTGGGCCTTTGGTGGTGGTGGTGGTGATGCTAGTGCCACAACACTGTAAGCCCTCACAGTTACTCTTGGTGGGCGCAAGAATGGGCCCTGCTGTGAAATATTAGATCAAGAATTGTAATTACATGTCCCTGTTGAACAGGGGCAGAAAAATTGGGCCTTAGGCACTGGTGCCAAAACACTGCATCCCCTCATAGATACTCTAGTTGGAGCGCAGGAATGAGCCCAGCTGCAAAGTATTGCATCAAAAACTGTAATTACACGCCCCTGTTAAACAGGGGCAGAAAAATTGGGCCTTAGGCACTGGTGCTGATGCCACAACACTGCAACCCCTCACAGATACTCTATTTGGAGCGCAGGAATGAGCCCTGCTGCAAAGTATTGCATAAAAAAATTGTAATTACACGTCCCTGTTAAACAGGGGCTGAAAAATTGTGCCTTAGCCACTGGTGGCGGCGCCCAGAACCAAAAATGTTCTTACAAGCTATCAGCATGATCATTGAGCATAGTCACTCAGCATCAGCATAGGCAGTCTTGAAGGGATCTGACATTTAAAAAAAAAAATGATTGCGTGACATCAGCATCAGGTGCTTGGTGGTGATCCAAGACTGATTCATTTTTTTAAGGTCAGTCGATCAACCGAGTCGGTGGACAGGGGCACCCTGTGATCGGTTACAAAGCCTCCAGCAGCACTGAATGTGCGTTCTGAAAGAACGCTGGATGCAGGACAGGCCAGTAGCTCAATTGCACACTGTGCAAGCTCTTGCCAGTGATCCATCCTCAAGACCCAGTAACCCAGACAGGGCCGATCCGGCACGGGGTGCACGAGTGCAGTGCCAGAGTGCTCCCCTCCCTCCCCCTCCTCTTCTTGTCCGTAGGCGGCTCTCTCCGTCTGTCACCGCCTCGGACACGCAGTGACATCATGGGGGGGAGCGTTCCGTGGCCGAGCATGACTTGTTCCAGCACTCCTCCTGTGTTTAACTCCTGCCTGCTGCCCACCAGCACAAGCCTCACACACGCTCTGTTCTCCATCTGGGCGGCGCGGCTGCACACTGTCCTCTCCAGCTGCCGCCTGGGTGTTTTTAATTAGCCTAATGGTGGTTTGTCTAGGGGGAGTCTATACTAATGTGGGGGAGTGGTTTTTCCTGGGGGGGTTTATACTAATGTGGGGGGGGGGCGGTTTGTCCTGGGGGGTCTATACTAATGTAGGAGGGGTGATTTGTCCTGGGGGGGTCTATACTAATGTGGGGGGTGGTTTGTCCTGGGGGGGGGTCTATACTAATGTGGGGGGGTGGTTTGTCCTGGGGGGTCTATACTAATGTGGGGGGGGGGGGGGTGGTTTGTCCTGGGGAGGTCTATACTAATGTAGGGGGGGTGATTTGTCCTGGGGGGGTCTATTCTAATGTGGGGGGCGGTTTGTCCTGGGGGGTCTATACTAATGTGGGGGGGGGTGGTTTGTCCTGGGGGGGTCTACACTAATGTGGGGGGTGGTTTGTCCTGGGGGGTCTATACTAATGTGGGGGGTTTGTCCTGGGGGGGTCTATACCAATGTGGGGGGGGGGTTTGTCCTGGGGGGTCTATACTAATGTGGGGGGTGGTTTGTCCTGGGGGGTCTATATTAATGTGGGTGACGGGCTGGTTTGTCCTGGGGGTCTATACTAATGTGGGGGGTTTGTCCTGGGGGGGTCTATACAAATGTGGGGGGGTGGTTTGTGCTGGGGTCTATACTAATGTAGGGGGGGTTTGTCTAGAGGGGTCTATACTAACGTGGGGGGGTGGTTTGTCCTGGGGGTCTATACTAATGTGGGGGGGTTTGTCCTGGGGGGCTATACTAATGTGGGGTGTGGTTTGTCCTGGGGGTCTATACTAATGTAGGGGGGTTTGTCTAGGGGGGTCTATACTAATGTGGGGGGGTGGTTTGTCCTGGGGGGGGTCTATACTAATGTAGGGGGTGGTTTGTCCTGGGGGTCTATACTAATGTAGGGGGGGTTTGTCCTGGGGGGGTCTATACTAATGTGGGGGGTGGTTCATCCTGGGGGGTCTATACTAATGAGGGGGGGTGGTTCGTCCTGGGGGGGGGTCTATACTAATGTGGGGGGGTGGTTTGTCCTGAGGGGTCTATACTAATGTGGGTGGTGGGCTGGTTTGTCCTGGGGTCTATACTAATGGGGGGATTTGTCCTGGGGGGCTATACTAATGTGGGGGGTGGTTTGTCCTGGGGGGTCTATACTAATGTGGGTGGTGGGCTGGTTTGTCCTGGGGTCTATACTAATGGGGGGATTTGTCCTGGGGGGCTATACTAATGTGGGGGTGGTTTGTCCTGGGGGGTCTATACTAATGTAGGGGGGGTTTGTCTAGGGGGGGTCTATACTAATGTGGGGGGGGGGGGTGGTTTTGTCCTGGGGGTCTATACTAATGTAGGGGGGGTTTGTCCTGGGGGGGTCTATACTAATGTGGGGGGGTTTGTCCTGGGGGGCTATACTAATGTGGGGGGTGGTTTGTCCTGGGGGTCTATACTAATGTAGGGGGGGTTTGTCTAGGGGGGTCTATACTAATGTGGGGGGGTGGTTTGTCCTGGGGGGGTCTATACTAATGTAGGGGGGTGGTTTGTCCTGGGGGTCTATACTAATGTAGGGAGGTTTGTCCTGGGGGGGGTCTATACTAATGTGGGGGGTGGTTCGTCCTGGGGGTCTATACTAATGTGGGGGGAGTGGTTCGTCCTGGGGGGGGTCTATACTAATGTGGGGGGTGGTTTGTCCTGAGGGGTCTATACTAATGTGGGTGGTGGGCTGGTTTGTCCTGGGGGTCTATACTAATGGGGGGATTTGTCCTGGGGGGCTATACTAATGTGGGGGGTGGTTTGTCCTGGGGGGTCTATACTAATGTAGGGGGGGTTTGTCCTGGGGGGTCTATACTAATGTGGGGGGGGTTGTCCTGGGGGGTCTGTACTAATGGAGGGGGTGGTTTGTCCTGGGGGGGTCTGTACTAATGGAGGGGGGGTGGTTTGTCCTGGAGGGGTCTGTACTAATGGAGGGGGGGCGGTTTGTCCTGGAGGGATGTGTACCAATGGAGGGGGGGTTGTTTGTCATGGAGGGGTCTGTACCAATGGAGGGGGGTAGTTTGTCATGGGGGTCTACTAAATGGAGGGGGTGATTTGTCCTGGGGGGTCTGTACTAATGGAGGGGGGTGGTTTGTCCTGGGGGGTCTATACTAATGGTGGGGGTGGTTTGTCCTGGGGGTCTATACTAATGGAGGGGGGTCTGTACTAATGGAGGGGGGTGGTGGTTTGTCCTGGAGGGGTCTGTACTAATGGAGGGGGGGGTGGTTTGTCCTAGGGGGGTCTGTATTAATGGAGGGGGATGGTTTGTCCTGGGGGGGGTCTGTACTAATGTAGGGGGGTGGTGGTTTGTCCTGGGGGTCTGTACTAATGGAGGGGGGTGATTTGTCCTGGGGGGTCTGTACTAATGGAGGGGGTGGTTTGTCCTGGGGGGGTCTGTACTAATGTAGGGGGTGGTTTGTCCTGGGGGGGTCTATACTGATGGAGGGGGGTGATTTGTCCTGGGGGGTCTGTACTAATGGAGGGGGGTGGTTTGTCCTGGGGGGGTCTGTACTAATGGAGGGGGGTGGTTTGTCCTGGAGGGGTCTGTACCAATGGAGGAGGGGTGGTTTGTCCTGGAGGGGTCTGTACCAATGAAGTGGGGTGGTTTGTCCTGGGGGGTCTACTTTAGTAGTTTTTTTTTTTTGTTTATTTTTTTTTTTTTTTGTTTTATTAGTTTTTTCGTTAGTTTTTTAGTAGTTTTTTTTTATTTTTTAGTTTTTTTTAGTTTAGTTTAGTTAGTGTTTAAGTTTTTTTTATTTGTTTTTTTTTTATTTTTTTTTTTAGTTTAGCTTAGTTTTTTTTTGTTTTAGTTTGTTCTTTATTTAGTTAGTTATATTAGGGTTTTTTTAGTTTGTAGTTAGTTTTTTTTTTGTTTTATTAGTTTTTTTTTTTTTTTTAGTTTGTTAGTAGTATATTTTTTTTAGTTTTAGTAGTTTAGTTAGTTTTAATAGTAGTTAGCTTTTAGGTTTTTTAGTTTTTAGTTTAGTTTTTTAGATTATTTAGTTGTAAGTTTTTTAGTGAGTTTTTGTTTTATTTTAGTTTTTTTTTAGTTTTTTTTTAGTTTTTTTTTTAGTATAGTTAGTCTACACTAATGTTTTGAGGGGGGTGATTATTTAGTCTAATAGTGTGTGTAGTAGTTTTTTATTTTTAGTAGTTTAGTTTAGTTTTAGTATAGTTTTTTAGTTTTTAGTTAAGTTTTTATTTTATATTAGTTTTAGTTTTTTAGGTTTAGTTTGAGTTTTAGCTGGGGGGTCTACTTTAGGATGGGGGGGTTTTTTAGGTTTTTTTAGTGATTTTGTCCTGGGGTTTGCAGTCCTTTACTAATGGAGTTTTTATTTTAGTTTGTGGGGTTTCTTTTTTTATGTGGTTTTAGTTGTTTTAGTTTATTTATATATTTTTAGTAGTTTTTTATTTAGTTTTATTGTTTTTAGTTTTAGTTTAGAAGTCCTGGGGGGTCTGTACTAATGGAGGGGGGTCTGTACTAATGGAGGGGGTTCTGTCCTAATGGAGGGTGTGATTTGTCCTTTGAGGTTAGGGGGTGAATATTAGTAGTTAGTTGTTCTAGTTATAGGAGTTTAGTTTTCTTTTTTTTTGTTTTAGTATTTTTTTAAGTTTTTTTAATTTTAGTTAATTGTTTAGTTTTTTTTAGTTAGTTGTTTTTTTGTTTAAGTAGTAGTTTTTTTGAGTTGTCTTTTATTCTTATTTTTTATGTTATTAGTAGTTTTTTTTTTAGGTTTAGGTTTTTTTTTAGTGTATTTTGTCCTGGGGGGTCTACTAATGGAGGGGGGTGATTTGTCCTGGGGGGTCTACTAATGGAGGGGGTGATTTGTCCTAATGGATGGGGGTGGTTTGTCCTGGGGGGTCTGTACTAATGGAGGGGGGTCTGTACTAATGGAGGGGGGTAGTTTGTCCTGGAGGGGTCTGTACTAATGGAGGGGGGTGGTTTGTCCTAGGGGTGTCTGTAATAATGGAGGGGGATGGTTTGTCCTGGGGGTCTGTACTAATGGAGGGGGGGTGGTTTGTCCTGGGGGTCTGTACTAATGGAGGGGGGTGATTTGTCCTGGGGGGGTCTGTACTAATGTAGGGGGGGTGGTTTGTCTTGGGGGGTCTATACTAATGGAGGGGGGTGATTTGTCCTGGGGGGTCTGTACTAATGGAGGGGGGTGGTTTGTCCTGGAGGGGTCTGTACTAATGGAGGGGGAGGGGGTGGTTTGTCCTGGAGGGGTCTGTACTAACGGAGGGGGGTGGTTTGTCCTGGGGGGGTCTGTACTAAAGGAGGGGGGTGGTGGTTTGTCCTGGGGGGTCTATACTAATGTGGGGGGTGGTTTGTCCTAGGGGGGTCTGTTCTAATGTAGGGGAGGGTGGTTTGTCCTGGGAGGTCTATACTAATAGAGGGGGGTGATTTGTCCTGGGGGGTCTGTACTAATGGAGGGGGTGGTTTGTTCTGGGGTTTTGTACTAATGGAGGGGGGCTGTTCTGTACTAATGGAGGGGGGGATGGTTTGTCCTGAGGGGAGACTGTCCTAATGGAGGGGGTGGTTTGTCCTGAGGGGGGTCTATACTGATAAAAAGGGGTGTTTTGTCCTGGGAGTCTATACTTATGGGGAGACTGAGGGAGGTGCTTATACTTAGTGGGGGGTCTGCACTGACGGAGGGGGGTCTATACTTAATGGAGTGGGGTCTGTACTGAGGGACGACTATAGTTGGTGGAGGGGGTGATACCATGTTTTACTGCACCAGGTGACACCAACCCTAGTGACGCCGCTGCAGCCGCGGGCTCTCATTTCCCCTCTCCCTCTCCTCCTCATCCGCTGCTGTACTAATGAGCAGCGCACTATGTTTCTTCCCCCGCCTTCATATCGGCCAGGGAAGAAAAAAACAAAAAGGAGCAAAGAAGAGGATTGTGGGACATGTGGTCCCAAGGACTGGCAGCCCCGCTGTAACACGGAAACTGCAGCCCACACAGCATGCCCAGCTGAATGGGAGAGAGAGTCAGAAGCCCGGGAAAGCTTTCAGTGAAGTACACCCAGGACTCCAGAGGGAGAGGGCAGTGCTGAGAGAACACCATCAGAGAGAGAACCCCGCTGCCCTGCGCCACCAGATGGAAAGCCACACAGCCTGGCGCCATCCCTGGTGGAGAAAGGAATGGAGTCATTGCCAGAATACAGATCTAGGCTTTACCCAGCGGAGTCGCCACGGGCAATTCAGAGTGAGCTGACTCCTGATCAGAGGAACCATTGTTGCTGTATCGCTGGGTCAGGTGAGAGGGCCGATTGGCCATTATTTACTACCATCTCTTGTAACATGTCTGCAGTCTCTGACCATCTCCTGTACTATGATTGCAGTCTCTGACTATCTCTAGTATCATGTCTACAGTCTCTGACCATCTCCTGTACTATGTCTGGGGGCTCTTTCTAATAGACTCTCTAACAGAAGCCCCCTCTGTGTGCATCAGAGAGACTCCCCTTCAGGTCTCATTAGTGTACGCTTTTCCTGTATTTTCTTTATTGGTAAAAGATCATGGGAGGATCCCAGGGTAACGAAGACTTCTTAGGGAACATCTCTGTGTTTAAGTCATTGTCATAGAAACATTTGTAAAGGGGAGGAGTTGGTAAGATGACCACGCCCACGTGGGGACGCCAGAAATATTTCTGCACCCAGGCGTCTGTGATCCTAGGATCGGCCCTGAACCCAGAGTATTTTCGTTGGGAAAGGTGCCCAAGTCTGACCTTGCCCCTAGGTATTCCTGCACCATGTAAATCAGACGCTGGCGATGGTTGCTGGAACTGATCATACATTGGGGCTGCAGACTAAAAAATTGTCTGAACACATCGTTCAGACGGCCACCTTTTCCACCGCTCCTTTTGTGACTGACTGAAACCTCAGCAACATGTTGTACAGGACCAGGAATTTGTAACCTCCCAGACTCTGGGAACGCATTGCACAGACCTTTCTGCAAGGCCTCCCGAAGATGTTTCATCCTCTGCTCCCTCTGCGATGGCAAGATAAGATCTGCAACCTTACCCTTGTAACGTAGATCAAGGAGGGTTGCCAGCCAGTAATGATCCCTCTCATTGATCCGACAAATACGAGGATCCTTCCGTAGTCTTCGCAGGATCAGGGAGGCCATGCAGCGTAGTTTAGCTGAGGCATTCGGTCCGGAGTTATTCGTGTCACTAAGGACGACATGATCCGCAGCCACCTCCTCCCAGCCATGTACAGGTCCATGGGTTTCTTGGGACTGTAAATGATCCCTTAAAGACTGCTGCTGATGCTGAGTGCTAGGCTCCACCTCCATGCTGACACAATCCTCCTCCTCCTCTTCCTGTGTGATCGGCGGGCCAGCAGGAACACTGTCCGGATAAAGGGGGCCTTTAGAGATAAGGAAGTCCTCCTCTTCCTGCCTCTGTTCTAACTCAAGTGTCCTGTCGATTATTCCATGCAGCGTATGCTCCAACAGGTGGACAAGAGGGACACTGTCACTGAGGTATGCACTGTCACTGCTCACCATCCTTGTGGCCTCCTCAAATGGTGACAGGACAGTGCATGCATCCCTGATCATGGCCCACTGTCATGGGGAAAAAAAAAAAACAAGCTCCCCTGACCCTGTCCTGGTGTCGTAGTCGCACAGGTACTCTGCTGCGTGTTCAGCCGCTGCAGCATGGCCAACGTTGAGTTCAACCTGGTGGGCATGTCACAGATTGGGCAGTTATTGGGCAGGTTCAATTCCTTTTGGAGGTCAGCCAGCCGAGCACTGGCATTATATGACCAGCGGAAATGCACACAGACTTTCCTGGCCAGCCTCAGGACATCCTGTAAGCCTGGGTACCTGCCCAAGAACCGCTGCACCACCAAGTTAAGGACGTGAACATGGATCAGTTGTCCCTGTCGGAGGGCGGAGAGGAGGTTGGTGCCATTGTCGCAAATCACCATTCCTGGCTTAAGCTGGCGTGGCGTCAACCACCTCTCAGCCTGCCCCTGCAGAGCTGACAGAATCTCTGCCCCAGAGATTTTGTCCCCCAAGCACACCAGCGCAAGCACCGCATTGCATCTTTTTGCCTGTAGAATTTTGGAGGCGTGGCGGAACAACCTCCAACACTACTGCACCTTGTCCTGCATCCTTCCCAGCTGCCAGCAGAGTCACCCAATGCGCCGTGAAAGATAGGTAACGTCCCTGTCCATGCCTGCTGGACCATGAGTCAGCGGTAATATGAACCTTACCACTGACCTCCCTGTCCAGCAAGGCCAAGACATTGCCTTCCACATGCCGGTAGAGAGCCGGAATCGCCTTCCGTGAGAAAAAGTGGCATTTGGGAACCTGCCCCTGAAGAACCGCACATACCATAAACTCACGGAAGGGGGCAGAGTCTACCAACTGAAAAGGCAGCAGTTGAAGTGCTAGCAATTTAGCCAAGCTAGCATTCAACCACTGGGTATGTGGATGGCTGAGAGTGAACTTCTTTAGGCGGTGCAGCAGCTGGGGCAGGGAAATTTGCCTGGTACAATCTGACCTTGGTGTACCAATAGCAGAGTGCCCGCAAGTACTTGGCTGTGACACACCTAATTCTAATTGTACACCTTCATTCCTCTCAGTGCAGGTTTCAGAGAGGACTGAAGGTATAGTGGGGTTGGAGATCCCAGCTGATGAGGAGCAAGGAGAGGTCCGCTTTGTTCTTTGGTGTGGGTCTTTTAGGTACGTTTGCCAACGAACTGCATGGCAGGTAGAAATATGTCTGGTCACACATGTGGTGTCCAAGCAGCTGATGTTTTGGCTACGCGAGATACGCTTGAGACATATGTTGCAAATAGCAGCGGTACTATCTGATGCACTCGTCTCAAAAAAGGCCCACACCAAAGAACTTTTGGAATAACGTGCAGAGACAGCAGCGGCCCTGCACATGCGGAGCTCTGCGGTGTTATGCAGTCGGTGTGCTGCCCTTAAGCTGGTCCCCGGAGGGCATCCTGCCTCGTTGGAGATGTGCCTCATCCTCCTCCTCCTCCTCCTCCTCTCCTATCAGGCACCCACGTGGAGTCAGTGACCTCATCATCCCCTCCCTCATCACTGGAGCAAACCTGGCAGTATGCAGCAGCTGGGGGAACATGACTGCCAGATTGCTGTCCTTCTTGGGCACCCCCTCTCTCTGGGCTCACGTTACTGCCTTCCTCTAGCTGGGTTCCATCATCAGCCTTCAAAACGCTGGGCATCCTCCTGGAGCATGTACCCAACACTGTGGTCAAACAGTTCGGGGGACTCCTCAGGAGGATATGGTGGGGGCTAGGGAAGGAATGACTGATGCCATTGAGCCAAGGGAAGAGGCCATGTTGGCAGCTGCTTTGCCAGACAAAGTACCCTGAGCCTGGGTGAGAGAGGAGGAGGAGGATGAGGACAGTTTGGTCATCCACTCTACCAAGTCTTCGGCATGTTGCGGCACAACCCGGCCAGCTGCCGAAAAAAAGGACAAGCGTGTCCCACGGCCACGTGCTGATGAGGATGCACCGTGTCCACGACCAGCACTGTTGCCTCTAGACAGAGAGCCTGCTTGTAGTATTATTAGTATGAGAACACTGGCAATTGTATTCAGGTAAAGCTTTAGGTGCACACTGTGCAAAGGACACAGTACACTAAGTGAAAATACTGCAGCTCCCTGCCTGTCAGTATATTATGAAGAGAATAACAGGAGCAGCTCTAGCTAAACTGAATACAGTGTATAAATATATATACACACACACAACACACCTGGGATGCATATATATCCTCTACACACTGTAACTGAAGCTAACTGACTACTCTATCTAACTCAATTTAAATGACACTGTCTCTCTCTCTCTCTTTAACCACTGCCGCAACACACTAAAGAAGGCCGCTACGCAGGCGGTCTTATATAGTGTGGGGCGTGTACTAAACCCCCTGAGACATAATTGGCCAAAGCCAATCATGGCTCTCCATATTTTCTGCCCTATGATTGGCCAAGCATGCACTATGTTGTGCTTTTTTAAGGAAAGTTTCCCGCACATTTTTTATTAAGTAATTTTTAACGAAGATATTTTTAAGATACAAGATCAATCGATACGACACAGTCTATATATGCGAAACTTGTTCACGGAGACGAGTGATCATACTTAATAGTCACATTTATTGGTTGACAGAAAACAAATATTTACATGAAATTAAAATACAGATTGCATTACTTGAACATTTGACAATTGATGGAAATACCCTCAACATGGGCGTAGTACCTTGGACACAATATCACCATGATAACTTCTTCAGTAGAATCAATAACCTTATACTTGACAATTTAACAGAATGTCTGTATTTCACACACCCAGCCGTTACTATGCTGCAGGTAAGTAACGTTGAACAATGCAAAATACTTTAGACATTTGTTTGTCAATAAAAAGCAACTATGCAAAAGTAATATATAATAAAATTTGAATATTAGAGAAAAAATCTATGAAAAGGCGATTATTGATTCTGGAGAATGATTATCAATACTAGAATATTCAATACATCAATATTTAAGAGAACATACAAGATAAAATCAACATGGCATATTTACCCATTCCAAAATGGCTATTAGTCTGGATTTAAGATAGCTACCGGGTTCAGGAATCTCCTTGGAGGTTTAAAGTATATTTTCAGGCATGGCTGTCAGTCTATCTGGGAAGATGTTTCTCTCCCAGTGTCCCTTCCCCAGGGTGGGTCCCTGAGCTCTCAGGTTCCCCTGAGCTGTCTTCTTTCTCACTATCTATCTAGCTTCTTAAATACCCTCTCACACAATAAGATCATAAAATTTGTAATATGTTCAGCCCAAAAGGTATGTGTCTCTTTCCTATAGGCCTAACTGTTGTAAATGTAATTGCGCCTTCAACCACCAGGGGTCTCACATGTGTTTTGGGGCTGCTCTGTAAAGTAATATATTTTATTTTATACTGTATATTTTACTTTAGTGGAAATATCTATATCTTTAATATTTGGGAATTCTACTAACCCCATACTATCAAATACGCTTAGCATAATTATTGATCAATCACTTTGCATAAAAATGGTGATATATATGCATATCATTGTATATCTGTAAACATTTAGTCCATTTAAAAAGGACACAAGTTATATGTATATATATATATATATATATATATATATATATATATATATATATATATATATATATATATATTAATCAACATCACATACAGTTTTTATCTATCTGGATACCTGTATAATTTGGGTATCCAATCAATATTCGTTTATCTAGCATAGTTAAATTCTAATATATTCATAGCATAATCATATATATATCTTAATACTAATTTGTTCCTAAAACAATTCTATTAATAATCACCCTATATTTATTATGTTTTCTTTATAACCGATTTCATCAACTCATCAGATACTAACTCATAGTTTTCTTTTGTGACCTACGCATCTCACAGATATTCTGAATGATTTATATTCACTGTCTTCTGAATATATATATATATATTTTTAACATAGGTCGGTTTGCCTCTATTTTTAAAATCATGTTTTGAAATGGACTTTGAACAGTCCGATTCATGTTTTGATAGCTTAGCTATGTACACAATTCCTAGGACTTCACATAATAGGCTTTGTCGGGCAAGGTGTTGGCTTTAGAATTTTTGTATTGATGGTTGTAAATTGTCCAAACAGCCTTTACTTCAGCACAAAGGATTCTTCCCAGTCAGGACCACCTCCAAGTGATGACACCTCATAAATTTGGACTTCTCAAACTAATCAACAAAAATAAGTACACACCTTGTGTTTGGTGACAAAGGCTACCATTGTTCCTGTTCTCTTTTTGGCTTCAATACAGGCTTGTAAAAACCCCTTGAATAGAATGGTTGTAGTAATTTAGAATACATGAGTTTCCTGTGTCTTAGAGGTTTTCGAAAGGTCAATTATGGTGACCTCACAGTTCACGTGTCTTTTTGAAATTATACATTTCTGTCATTGAATAGTAAATATATTTCTTCATAAATTCATAACAAAGCCCCCCTTGGAAAGTTGTCGGTTGCCGGAAGTCATCTGACAGACTTTCCCAATGCAACTTATTGAAGAAATATGGCTTCGTTTGGGCCTTGTAAGTCGAGTTGTGAAAATGGATCCGGATTGTGGATATATTTAGAAGGTATAGACACCTGCAGATGGGTGTAATTTTTTTTTTTTTGGAAAACAAAAATGGGTTTGTGATCGATGTGTGCATCTCAGGGCCGTCATCCGTTCTTTGGCGGGAAATGGATCACTCCGGGCACCTTTTGGTTCTTGGCTGTCCTGGTGGGTTTTGTCCCTGTAGACTGGCCATCAATGATGTCCCTGGATTCCACATACGGTTCCTTCTCTGGATGTTTCACACATGTTGGACTCTCGGTTCTGTTGACCGGCTCATGGACATATTGGTTCTGTAAAGGAAAATAGATTCCATGAGAAAAACATATATGTCCTTTTTCTTTTTATATGATTTTGAGATATCCATGTCAAGCTGGTATCCTGGGCTTCCTCAGAGCCCCCCTCTTTCCCATTGTGTTATCAGTCCTTTAACTAAACACTTTGGATATAAAGACAATGTATGACACATTTGCTATGGGAGACCAAGCTCCAGGGCTCATTATCATGAGGACATTTATTAATAGCTGTGGATACCAGACATTTATGACTGACTTATGTTCTTCAGAACCATTTTTTTTTTTTTAGCGTAATTGGTTCTGGAGTAACAATAAAAGCATTTCAGTTTGACATGTAAGTGACAACTCACTGTCAGTAATAAGATATTTGGCATTATAGTCAACCTTCTACTTGTGAGGAATAAAACAAATAAATTCTCCCCCCTTTGGGGTGTCAATATAACTCATTTGAGGCAATCAAACTACCTTATGCGGGTGACTCCTCATCTTTTACCAAAATATCAAACCATTTAGGCCTCCTGATATTAATGTCTTTAGGATTCGGTCTTCCTCTGGAATTACCGTCTTCGTCGACTTCTTGAAATTAGGCTGTTTGGAGCGACCTGTTTATGTCAGAGGAATGAAGGGACCACTGAAAAATAGGAGAATAATTAATATCTAACAACCACAATCCCCCGGAAGGGATTTTAGGATCCTCATTACTGTGACCTGGGGAGAAACATGGTGTTAGAAACTCTGCTTCCTTTATCTTTATTCAGTGCATTCCTCTGATTTATTTTAACATAGGCGCTTAAAAGGCTCTGTGGCCCTTGGCTGGCCACAGGATTTGCCCCTTGAAGAATTGCTATTCCTGTTCATTTTAGCCATGAAACTATTGATACACTCGTGGTTTTTAATCTATTCAATTAATTAAGTCAATCTATTTATTTATTTCACAAATTGGCACAACACACTGAACTAAAGTAACCAACTGGTCCACACCATTTGTCGGTGTACTATAGAAAGTTCAACATTTTAGATCCTATATATCTGTTCCTCATTTTACCAAGCTTTGGTTTGCACGGATTATCAAACCATATATTTATGAGGTTTATGCGCACTGCAGCCATCTATACCTCAGCAAATTCACCTTTTGAAGGAAGTTTTAATACACTTAACACTGTTTTATTTCTTTTATCACGTATTCATATATCACATATTATTCACGTTTTGCGCAGAGGTCTCCTAGATAACTTATTTTAAACAATCTATTGAGTTTTTAAGGTTGATTTAAGCGCACCTATTACACAAAAATGTGTACTTGTCTTTAACTTATTTTACGTGTGGGAACACTATTATATGGGTTGCAGCTACATCATTTGGTTATCTTAAATAATCGGTTGCATCTCTGATTTTAAATTCATAGTAGCGCTTGAGTACATGAATTCAGTACTTATTCAAACCGTGTAACATATCCGTAATTTTGTCTATTTTGGTTTCTGTATTGCTTATAAACTGATCAGAATTGGGTTGTGGGACCCGGTTTCTGTACTTTCTGGGGACTACTGGCTCAGTTTGATCAGACATATCACCATCAGAAACATTGTCTTGATTTTGGGATAGTTGTCTGGGCCTTAGTTGTTCCCTATTGTTCTGGGGATTTTGAGGTGTCCTACCCTGTAGTTTCTCCCTATTTACCCGTGTAGGCCCCCGAAGCCAATTACACCGGTAAAGGTGAGGGTGTCTACCCTTAGGTTTAAATCTGACCCGTTGGAGGTATACCCTATAGTTTCTCCTAAACCTCGGGTCTGGATCCTTTGGATGAGACTCCTGAGGTGGTCTTTGAACTCCCCCTCTAAAGGGTGGTCTCTGCTCCCCCCTTCTGATGGGTGGGGACATTGGTTTCCCACTGGGGAAACTCGGTAGCATCTCTCTTCTGACTATATCAGCGTATCTCTTTTTCTTGGTTTTGGACTGTAATGATTGAGGAGATACATAAAATTCATCCACAAATTTCATTATAGGGCTTTCAGGCCTTCCATTGTTTTCACCAGTCTGTTGGATAGAGTACAAATTGTTACTCTCTTTTACCAAAGACTCCAGTGAACACCCCCCTTTGTAATCTTTCGCTAAATTTACTTTTACGTGGGTAGGCGGGGCCTCGAAGAACATGGGTTTGAACCCAGGTTTATCATAACCTGGCTCCTTTTCTGCTAAGTGGACATCACTTTTGAGCACATCCATAAATTCGGTGGGGCTTTTATTATTGGTACATGTGATATTGTGTATATCCGCGCTAGCCGCGTTAACATTTTTGTGCGGGATAAATCCTAGATGACGGCCGTTTTTAATTTCTTGCCAGGCAGTACCCAACAGACTTTTTAAATCTTCGCAGAATGGACGGTGTTTGGTTTCAAATACCCACGGTAAGAAATTAATCCTAGATTGGTCATCATTTAGGCCTAAAGCTGATAAAGCATTTTCATAGGCCTCAATGTGGTCAATAATGCATACGGATCCCTCTTCTTTAAACACTGGGACAGCATCTTTTAAAAATTCTATTATTTCTGAGGCGTCCTGTTTAGGGGTGCCTGTAGTTTTCTCTGATCCCAAAGAAAACTGATTAGACCTACTTTCATGTGGTGGTTCAATTTTTACCCCCTTTGCTCTACAGATGGCTTGGGGTAGAACATGGTTACTTTTTCTAATTCCTCTTCATTATGTAACTCCCAAACTTTAGGTTGAGAGTCAAATTTTGGAGTATTATCAGATTCTATACTTTCAGGGTTAAGCATCTGAGCATTATTCTGGGGCATAAACTTCCCTTGTTCTTTTAATTCTTCTTGTTGCTTTATTAGGGATTCCTGTCCTGACCTAAGCTGATTTGTTTCTTCTTTTAAATCGCCAATGCATATTACTCTGCAACTTTTTAAATTTCCACTGCCTATTACTCGGCAACTTTCTAAATTTCCACTGCCTATTACTCTGCAACTTTCGTCAGGAGACTCGTTTTCCTGCAGAAAACTCTCCTTCTCTCTTAATTGTTTACATTCTTTATTTAATTGGTGACATTCTTCCAGCATTATTATTGCATTATTTTGCATCTGTTTTATTTCATATTTCATCATTGTCACTGTAGATTCATCATAACAATCTGTCTTGTCATTAATTTCATTTAGCTTTTTAGTGGGCTCATATTCCCCTTCTATTAAATGGGACTGGGGTTCTAAGATATCACTCTCCTGTTGGGTATATTGACGTTTAATTTCAATATAAAGATACATCAGGGTAGTGCATAATTCAAAATGCATGGGATCAGGCCTTTCTATTTCCTTTGTCTCAGATGAGCTGTCTGTGAGTTCATCGCTTTGGCCTTCCACGTTCCACACGTCTTTTATTAACTGACGGGCGTGGTTTATAAGGCCTTCAATGCGTGCTTCTGGATCAGTCTCGTTAGACAAACTTTTTTCGTCATGACCTGCCATGTTACTTTTTGAAAACCTATCCAACATTTCCTTTACTTCCCTATCAACATAAAATTCACTTTGACCAGACATTTTTCTTGGCAAAAATATATATTTTTTTAAAAATTAATAATTAATAATTTCATGCAAAATATTATTTCTGTCACCACCGTAACTATGACTGATCCTGTACAAAATATCGACGTTATCTCACGCAGTGCCTCCATTTAATATGTTGTTGGCTTTAGAATTTTTGTATTGATGGTTGTAAATTGTCCAAACAGCCTTTACTTCAGCACAAAGGATTCTTCCCAGTCAGGACCACCTCCAAGTGATGACACCTCATAAATTTGGACTTCTCAAACTAATCAACAAAAATAAGTACACACCTTGTGTTTGGTGACAAAGGCTACCATTGTTCCTGTTCTCTTTTTGGCTTCAATACAGGCTTGTAAAAACCCCTTGAATAGAACGGTTGTAGTAATTTAGAATACATGAGTTTCCTGTGTCTTAGAGGTTTTCGAAAGGTCAATTATGGTGACCTCACAGTTCACGTGTCTTTTTGAAATTATACATTTCTGTCATTGAATAGTAAATATATTTCTTCATAAATTCATAACAACTATGACCCACATGCTTTGGCCAATCAGCAGCCAGCAATGCACTTAGATGCCGCAGTGAATTATGGGCCTTGACGCGGCACTCGGATTTGGCGCGAACGGCCCATAACGTTCGGAATTTGGTAAACTGCCGAACAGACGATGTTCGTGTCAAACATGGGTACGACTCAAACTTGAAGCTCATCCCTAATCTTGACCCTATATCTGGCACGCTTGCTGGGAAGATACTGTTTGACAAGTGGCCAGAAAACTTAATCAGGGACTCATCAATGCAGACAACTTGATGGGGAGTAAACAAGGCTGTAAAGCGTTGGATAAAGTGGTTTACGAGGGGCCGAATTTTGTAGAGCCGATCAAATTTAGGATCACACCAAGGACGACAGAGTTCATTATCGTTGAAGTGCATGAACCGCAAGATCTTCTCGTACCGTGGCCTGGTCATGGAGGCAGAGAACACAGGCATATGGTGAATTGGGTCAGTGGACCAATATGACCGCAAAACTCACTCTTTTTAGTTATGCCCATGAGGAGGGAAAGGCACATGAAAGGTCTTAAATTCGGAAACTGTAATTGGTTTTCATTCTCTGGCAAGGGTCAGCTGGGGATTAGCAGCGATGAATTGACCAGCATATAAATTGCTTTGGTCCACAATAGATCTATAAAGATCTTCAGTGAAAAACAGTGAATAAAAATCAAGTGATGTAAAATCAACTGTTTCCACCTGAATTCTGGGTTGGCCAGTGAATGGGGTGAAGTACGGGTGCTGCAGAAGTGATGGACTCCCAATTAGGATTGGCAAATGCAGCAGGAAGGGCACTTTGGGCTTGACGGGCCTGTCTTTGTCTTCTTGTTGGTGGCAGAGGGACACTACTCATGCTAGCCACCTCGCCAGCTTGAACTGCACTTATGGGACTCGCCACGTCACCATGTGATACTGCAGTGCTGGATGTACATCCAGGGTGTACTAGGCTGCTGGTGCTTGCCAGTTCCCCAGAAGGATGAGCGGCCCTAGTACTGGCTCTCTGCTCCATACAAGGGGCCTGCGGTTATTGCACCTCAACGACAGCAGAAGAACGGGGTCAGGTACCACAAATCCTTTGTCAGAGCTAACTGTCAGGGTGCCGCTGCTCTCTACAGGATCGTATTCTGAGCCTGAATCTGACAGATGAGTGAATTCCTCTTAACTATCTGTCATGCACAGAAACGTGTAGGCCTCTTCACTAGTGTACCTTCAATTTGACATCTTAGTCTCTAAATTTACTGGTACACTAGTGAGACTCACAAGAAAAAAAGCACCTGACTGTCAGTGATTCAAACGCTACCAAAAATTTTTTTTAGCGTTCGCAGGGATCAGGCCTGACTTTGCGAACGCTACAGTTATGTGTGTTGTGTTTTTGTAAGTGCCAGTGATCGATCATTACTGCACTTGGGTGGGGTGGGGTGGGCTGGGCTGGGCGGAGGGGCTAAACGCAGGTGCTTGCAGGTATCTGGGCTGATCCCACTAACACTGCGTTTTTGGGATATTGATCTGATATTATTGGGATATTGATCTGTTCAGACACTATACTACTAAGGGAGGTGTATGGTGAGTGCATGGGTTTTAGGGCTACTGGCACTAATTGGACGCTGCCTGGGACGACGCAGACCCTGACTGACTCTAAAACCTAACTGATCTCACCCGCCGGGTGATCAGGGGGGTTAAACCTTTGTTGGGTAATATACAGTGGGTGCACTGATGCTTCAAAAAAAAATCTAGCGAACCAGCATCACCTGTGGCACTTATGACTGATGACTGGTGACAGGGGGTGATCAAGGGGTTAAACCTTTATTAAGGGGGTTAGGGGGGCCCCTAGACCTATCTGGGCCTACCACTAGTTACCCTAATGCTGATTTGTGTCACTAATGACACCAGTACAGCGATCAAAAATAAATCTGAATGCTGCACTGGGTGACACAGTGACAGAGGGTGAAGGGGTTAACAGGGGGGGTGATCAGGGGGTGATCAGGTGGTGATAAGGGGGTGGCAAGTGTACCTACGTGGACTGGTATCAGTGTAGTGTTGGTGCACTTACTATGAGATGTTCTCTCTCCTCGGTCTGAAACGAAAAAAACTGACATGACATAAGATGACATAACTTCCCCTGCTGTGTTTACAGTTACACAGACAGGGGAAGGATCTAATTCGCCAGGACCAATCACCAGGTCCAGGCCAGATTTCATGTAATGTAAATGTAATGTAAAATGAGGGTGATTCGCCTGCCCGTGCCATTCTGCCGCAGTACAACTGCGGCGGCTGGTCAGGAACAGGTTAACCGCTTCCCGACCGCCCACTGCATATATACGTCAGCAGAATGGCACGGGCAGGCAAAATCCCGTACCTGTACGTGGCCCTTTAAATGCCTGCCAGTGGGTCGCGCGCCGCCAGCGGCACGCTCGCGACCCCGTCGGGAGCTCCGTGACCCCGGCCGCCGGACCAGCGGACCCGATCGCCGCTGGTGTCCCGCGATCGGGTCACAGAGCTGAAGAACGGGGAGAGGTCTGTGTAAACAAACCTCTCCCCCGGCTTCCTACTCTGCCTGTCATTGATTGGCTGTTCCCGGTCATCGGGAAAGCCGATCAATGACGTCAGACGTCAGCCCCGCCCCCTAATGTAAAAAAACACACACGTCACAGCCCATAACCCCTCCCCTCCCCCTAGTGGTTAACTCTTTCACTACAACTGTCATTTATACAGGAATCAATGCATTTACATAGCATTGATTGCTGTATAAATGACAATGGTCCCAAAAATGTGTCAAAAATGTCCGATGTGTCCGCCATAATGTCGCAGTCACAATAAAAATCGCTGATCGCCGCCATTACTAGTAAAAAAAAAAATATTAATAAAAATGCTATAAAACTATCCCCTATTTTGTAAACGCTATAACTTTTGCGCAAACCAATCAATAATCGCTAATTGCGATTTTTTTTACCAAAAATATGTAGAAGAATACGTATCGGCCTAAACTGAGGAAAAAAAAAAAAAATTTTATATATTTTTTGGGGATATTTATTATAGCAAAAAGCAAAAAATATTGCATTGTTTTCAAAATTGTCGCTCTATTTTTGTTTATAGCGCAAAAAATAAAAACCGCAGGGGCGATCAAATACCACCAAAAGAAAGCTCTATTTATGGGAAAAAAAAGGATGCCAATTTTGTTTGGGAGCCACGTCACACGACCGCGCAATTGTCAGTTAAAGTGACGCAGTGTCGAATCGCAAAAAAGGGGCCTGGTCCCTTGGCTGCCAATTGGTCCGGGGCTGAAGTGGTTAAACGCAGTTTTCCACTCGTCGCCCTCCTTAATCCTCATGAGATTGTATGCCCCTCTCAAATCAAGCTTTGTGAAAACCGTTGCTCCCTGAGGCGGTCAAATAACTCCGTAATCAACATAATCGGGTAGGCATTCTTAATTGTGAAACAATTGAGACCCCTATAATCAATACAAGGTCTCAGTTTACCGCTCTTCTTCACAAAGAAGAAACCAGAACTAGCAGGAGAAGAGGATTTGCGGATGGAACCTTGAGAAGGTGCGTCTGCAACATACTCCTCCATGGCCCTATCCTCCAAGACCGACAAAGGTCGAACCCGGCCATGAGGGGGAATGGCACCAGGATGAGGTCAATTGCGCAATCATACGGCCAGTGTGGAGGCAAACTACCAGCTTGACCTTTGTCAAAGACATCGCTAAAATCGTGGTACTCAGCCAGCAGGGAGGAGTGTGAAGAGGTGCACAGGACCTTGGCTACCTTCTGAAAGCATGTATTACTGCATTGTTGTAAACAGGAGAGAACCTCAGCACGGAGCCAATCAAAAGAGGGGTTGTGCCTCTGTAAACAAGGACAACCAATAACCAGCAGAAACTTAGGTGAGGAAATAACTTGGAATTGGATTAGCTCATGTTAAAGAGCCCCTAAGGCCATGGACAATGGTACAGTCTTATGAGTCACATGTGCAGGCTGTAGAGGTCTCCTATCAAGATCCTCAATGGCAAGTGGAGTGTCACCAGTGTGCTGTTTATCATAGGACATCCTTGGCTTCCCGGCAGTACACTGAGATACATGTCACCGAGGAACCGGTGCACGTACACATGGCTGCGATGTCTGCCGGGCACCCGCGATCGCTCATGACAGAGCAGGAACATGGATCTGTGTGTGTAAACACACAGATCCACCTCCTGTCCGGGGAGAGGAGACAGACCATGTGTTCCTAGTATATAGGAACACCGATTGGTCTCCTCCCCTAGTCAGTCCCATCTCCCCCACAGTTAGAATCACTCCCTAGGTAACACATTTAACCCCTTGATTGCCCCCTAGTGTTAACCCCTTCCCTGCCAGTGACATTTATACAGTAATCAGTGCATTTGTATAGCACTGATCACTGTATAAATGCCACTAGTCCCAAAATAGTGTCAAAAGTGTCCGATCTGTCCACCGCAATGTCAGTCACAATAAAAATCGCAGCATTACTAGTAAAAAGAAAAAAAATAATAAAAATGCCATAAATCAATAACCTATTTTGTAGGTGCTATAACTTTTGCGCAAACCAATCAATACACGCTTATTGCAATTTTTTTTTTACTAAAAATATGTGGCCTAAACTGAGGAAACATGTTTTTTTTTTTTTTATTAAATTGGAATATTTTGTATAGCAAAAAGTAAAAAATTGTGTTTTTTCTAAGTTGTCGCTTTTTTTTGTTTAAAGCGCAAATAATAAAAACTGCAGAGGTGATCAAATACCACCAAAAGAAAGCTCTATTTGTGGGGGAAAATTTTTATTTGGGTACAGTTTTGCATGACCGTACAATTGTCATTCAAAATGTTACAGCGCTAAAAACTGAAAATTGGCCTGGGCAGGAAGGGGTTGAAAATGTAGTGGTTAATTAATGAAACCGCTGCACAAATACAGTGTGACATAAAATATTGCAACAATTGCCATTTTATTCTCTAGGGTCTCGGCTAAAAAATATTTATATATATATATATTTATAATGTTTAGGGGTTCTAAGTAATTTTCTAACAAAAATATGGATTTGTTACTTGTAAGCAACAAGTGTCAAGGCATGAAGGGGTTAATAATATCAGCTCCCAGCTTGAAACAATCGAGAGAGAAATCTTCATAGTGTTATGCGGCGTACACACGGTCGGAATTTACGATGGAAGCAGTCCGATGGGAGCTTTTCATCGGATTTTCCGACCGTGTGTATGCCCATCGGTCTTTTTCTGTCGGAATTAAACGGACTTTGAATTGAGAACCTGTTCTCAATTTTTCCGACGGAAAACCTTTCTATCGGATTTTCCGATCGTGTGTATGCAATTCCGACACGCAAAATTCCGACGCATGCTCGGAAACAATTCGACGCATGATTGGAAGCATTAAACTTCCCTTTTACAGTGCTGTCGAACGTGTTTTATGCCGCTGTGTTACTGACCGTCGGAATTTGGTGTGATCGTGTGTAGGCAACATAGCTTGAGCGGAATTCCATCGGAATTCCGTCGGAAAAACCGACAGAGTCTTTTCCGACGAGAATTCCGATCGTGTGTACGCGGCATAAGACCGTTTTTTTTTATAAAAAAAAAAACACATTGACCAAAAAACTTACATTATCTCTGCTCTGTCCTCAGCCTCATGGAGTGACAGTCTGATCCCCTGCAGCCTCTCGTTCGTCCTCCTCCTGTGGGCAGGCTGGAGAATTTTTTGCGCCCAGGAATTGCTATTGGGCCGCCGGCGATAGGGACTACATGTCCCACGATGCTTTGCAGCTGCTGAAGGCTTGGCTGATGGGCTCCCTCCCTCTACCAATGAGGAAGCAGGGGAGGGAACAGAGTAGGCGGACAAGCTCTGTGAGTGGAGCTCACCAATGCTGCAGTGTTGTGAGGAGAGGGAGGGGGGAAATCCCCCACACGAGCTGACAGGTTTGCTCTCACTCCACTGTCAGTGGATTAGTGTGAGCGCGACCGACGGGAGGTGCGGGAACAGAGCAGCCTCCACTACATAAATGAGTGCCACTTGAGCTTCCGCGCCCCTCCCTGTGCCTCAGCTTGCAGCCCCTGCCCTGACCCGACTTCCTCCAGAAAACAAAAAAAAATTGTAAGTGGCGGCCGCCGGCCATTATGCGTATACTGTTAGGGCATCCTAGGGGGAAATTGCCACCCTGCCCCCCGGCCCAGCCCGCCCCTGCCCAGGGGACATGTATCAATGCAAATTTTTTTTAAAAAATGTCTGTTTTTTCAGGAGCAGTGATTTTTATAATGCTTAAAGTGAAACAATAAAAGTGTAATATTCCTTTAAATTTCGTACCTAGGGGGTGTGTATAGTATGCCTGTAAAGGGGCGCATGTTTCCTGTGCTTAGAACTGTCCCTTCACAAAGTGTAATTTCTGCAGGAAAAATGTCATTTAAAAGCACTCGCGGCTATAATGAATTGTCAGCTCCCCGTAATACTGAGAACAGTCATTGAAAAAAAAAAAAATGGTTCCCCCAAATTCAATTACCAGGCCCTTCAGGTCTGGTATGGATATTAAGGGGAACTCCACGCCAAATGTAAAAAAAAATTGCGTGGAGTTCCCCCCAAATTCAATTACCAGGCCCTTCAGGTGATGTGCGAGTGACCCCGCCCCCTCTCATGTAACGGAAACCTGCATTACATCAGAGGGGGGTAGGGTCAACCGTACATCACTGGGGAAGCCCGGGTTTCCAAAAATCCATACCAGACCTTTTATCCGAGCACGCAACCTGGCAGGCCACAGGAAAAGAGGGGGGACAAGAGAGCGCCCCCCCCCCTCCTGAACCGTACCAGGCCACATGCCCTCAAAGCACCATGTCCCCATGTTAATGGGGACAAGGGCCTCATCCCCACAACCCTGGCCGGTGGTTGTGGGGGTCTGCTGGTGGGGGATTATCAGAATCTGGAAGCCCCCATTAACAAGGGGACCCCCAGATCCCACCCCCCCATTTGAAATGGTAACGGGTACATTGTACCCCTACCATTTCACAAAGAAAGTGTAAAAAATTGTTAAAAACACACAGACACCGTTGAGATAAGTCCTTTATTAAAACATAAAAAAAATTAAATAAAGATTCCAGCGGTGGTAATCCATTCTTGGTATCCTGCGATGGGTGATCTCTTCTCCGGGGTCCAGCGATGGGTGATCTTTTCTCCGGGGTCCAGCGATGGGTGATCTCTCCTAAATAAAAAGGAAGCAAGATATCTGACACCAGAGGCATGCAGGACCCCCATTATTTACATTCTCCCCAAAATCCATAAGGACAAGATCAACCCCCCTCCAAGACCCATAGTCAATGGAATTGACTCACTGACATCTAGGATGGGTGAATACATCGACTTCTTTCTCCAACCCGCAGTACAGAACACAACAGCATACCTGCGTGATACGAAACAAATTCTACAAATACTAAATGACACACCATTAGATGGAGGACCTTGGCTGTTAGCAACAGCGGACGTTGCGTCACTATATACAGTAATCTTACACCACCAGGCATGTGAAGCCATTAAATGGGGACTCAGGAAACACACAAAACTTCCATGTACACAAAGAAAGTATCTAGTGAAGAGCTTAGATTTCTGTCTTAAAAACAGCTACTTCTGGTTTAACCGTAACTATTACCATCAACGTACAGGAGTAGCAATGGGGGCAAAATTTGCCCCCAGCGTAGCGGGCCTTTTTATGGCAAAATGGGAAAATGAATCAGTATTTGCAAATAGACCTGAAGAGCTCCAGATATATCGTCGCTATATTGATGACGTGTTTATTTTGTGGAAAGGCGATCTGAGTAAACTAACCAACTTTCTAGAAAACTTAAATAAAAATGATCGGAACATAACATTATCATGGGACATCAGTGATAAACAGATCACATTTCTGGATTTGGAAATAGGACAGCAAAATGGAAAACTAGTGTCAAAGACACATTTCAAAGATGTAGACCGGAACAGTTATCTACCGGTCGACACGTGCCATCACAAAAATTGGATATATAATATCCCTAAGGGCCAACTCATGCGCCTTAGACGCAATTGTACAGAAAACGACCTCTTCTTAAGCCAAGCGAGAAATATGAAAATGAGATTCATGGAAAAAGGCTACTGCAACAAAATGCTAGACAGAAACATAGCTGAAATAGAAACAATGAATAGGAATGACCTTATCATGGATAAACCCAAAGAAAAGATCTGGCAAGACACCGTGCCCATCATTTTAGACTACAGTGCACAACACAAACAAATAGAGAAAATTATAAGACGCAACTGGAACATTCTACAAGCAGACATACGCTTAAAAGAAATTCTTCCAAACCATCCTAAATTCGTATATAGAAGAGCCCCAACAATCAGAGACAAGGTGGTAAAAAACATTCCAGACCCCCCGAGTAAAGGATTCACTTTCTTCACAGGAGAGGGTTTCTACCCGTGCAAACGCTGCTATGCGTGCACAACAACCAAACGACCAGTAGAAAAACGAAAAGATTTTGTATCAAACAGCACTGGCACCAACCATAAGATCAAAAACTTCGTTTGCTGCAACACAATGGGTGCTGTATACGTACTGGAATGTAGCTGTGGACTCCAGTACGTAGGCCGCACTAAGAGACTGCTGAGAGTTAGAATAAAAGAACATGTCCGGAATATCAAAAAGAGATTTGATAAACATAATGTGTCCAAACACTTTGCCATCCACCACAACAAAGACCCCACACATCTAAAATTCTGGGGCATTGAGCCCTATATCAAACACTGGAGGGGAGGACATAAGGTGAGGACCCTAAGTCAACTCGAATCGAAGTGGATCTTCACCTTAAATACCCTTACGCCACATGGCCTGAATGTAGAATTTGATCTCAATTGTTTCCTCAGTGACTTTTAAAACAAAGACAATTTTTAAGAAAATACTTTTATAATTAGTTTTATAGAAAATAGTTTTTAGACACTGTATACTATTTTAAATAAGACTACTTTTATGGAGGTGATCGCTTATCTAACCTCTCCCTACAGCCAATCCCCCTCCTTTTAGACCATTGCCTCCCTAATCCTTAACCCTGGAATATGTCTGCACTCTGGAGGTCTCTCATCCTCTCTCGTTTATACTCTGCTATCCTGCTGTCTTATTCATATGCTATATTATTATGAATTTCTTCAATATGCATTTTATGTATCTCCTTGACGTCATTTCCGGTATATTTTATCCTATTTTTTACCATATTTTATATATATATATATATATATATATATATATATATATATATATATACACAATTTTTAAATCTCCCCCCCCCCCCTTTTTTTCGTTTTAACAAGATGAATACTTTTTTACTGTTCTAACAGAATGGACACAGACTGACACCGGTGTTTTTATTATGCTAATTTTGCTCAACCAACCCCCGTTTCATTTATATGCATTCACCTATAATTACTATGTACTAACTCATTAGGCAGAGGTAACCGTGACCATTTCCGGTTTTTTCATTACATACCCTGCTGATACTTTACTATGTTTATCTTGGGCGGCCTAACCACCAAGAAAATGGCCGCCGCTCTACTTCCGGCGACGTATCTGTGACCACTTCCGGCGATCGGCGCTACGGCAAAATGGCCGCTAATTGGCTTTTACATGGCCTATTTAAAGACCACGGTAGGGACACTAGGTACCCCTGATGAAGTCACGTGACAAGTGACGAACACGCGTCGGGACACGTGACCTACCGGAAGTGACGCCGACGAGCTCGAGGCTCGTTTATACCCTGTCTGTGTACTCATTGACTGAATGTGAGTACCCACTTTTATCTGTTTACTGCTTTTAAATATAATAAATACTATTGTATGATTTACATACTACACTATGAGGCTTTTTTACTTTATGTGCACATTGAGGTGAAAGCCCCCCAATACACCCCCCTCCCACCTGCCCCTGCCTGGATCAAGGAGGAAAGCCGAGAGGGAAAAGGCATTGAGAAAACCATAAAGACACCCCAGGGAGGACGGTCTCTTATGACCACAAAGACCCATATTTCACTGCTGTAACCTTACAGCTGTAAGGTAAGGGGCCACCCTTATCCCCTCTAGGATCTCACGAGAGAAATACACGGAACACTGCACAGGATTTATAGACCATCCCTAATCACCACTGGAAACCTCAGCACTAATAGCCTGCCACCTGTTGGATAGAAGATATAAATATCACTTTGCACTTATGCCATATATGGACTCTATATTTGGACTTTCATATTTTGCGATTTATTAATCGCCATTCACCATCTCTTTCGTTTTAGTTTTTAATGTTGATTTAATCTGCACGAATTTGCTACTTATCTATTTTTATAATTTCTATATGAGACCCCCGAGTCTCCTCTGCTTTCTTGCACTTTATATCATTATATTTCTCATATCACTTTTATGATATATTGTTTTTATCCGTTTGGATCACTCCCTCTTTCACAACCTTGGATGCACAACTTATGCGTTTACAGATCTCCATCACGTCTTTTATATATCTCATCACTATTTTTACACTCATTTGGATGCAATGTTATTTTAGCCACACCATGCGACATTTATGATGCATTTTTAACCAGGATTGCGTTTTATCACACGATTTGGTTTTATCACACCACTCTATGCACTTTTGCTTATTTTATTATATGCCATTTTATATACCTGGAGGTTTTATTGGCTATGTCTATGACCTGTTATCTTTTGTCTTTTAACACTTAGTCTAAATTTGCGCGCCACTACCTTTTTCCTTTTGATCTCTCCCGATGATGTCTAGCGCAGCACATCCTGTCTCCTCCGGAGACACCGCGGGAATCCTGGCAGCCTGACAGGTCTTAGCTGAGAAGGACGGGGCCACCCGTCACCTGACCCCCCTCTGATGCAAGGGGAAACCCGGGCTTCCCCAGTGATGTACGGGTGACCCTGCCCCCCTCTGATGTAATGCAGGTTTCTGTTACATGAGAGGGAGGCGGGGTCATCCGCACGTCACCGGAAGGGCCCGGTAATTGAATTTGGGGGGGAACCACACGCATTTTTTTTTTTTTTTTAATCAATGACTTTCAATGACTGTTCTCTGTATTACTGGGAGCCGACAATTCATTATAGCCGCGAGTGCATTTAAATAACTTTTTTTCCTGCAGAAATGACACTTTGTGCAGGGACAGTTCTAAGCACGGGAAACATGCGCCCCTTTACAGGCATACTATACACCCCCCCCCCCCCCTAGGTACGAAATTTAAAGGAATATTACACTTAATGTTTCACTTTAAGCATTATTATTAAAATCACTGCTCCCGAAAAAACGGCCGTTTTTATAACTTTTTTTTGCATTAATACATGTCCCCTGGGGCAGGACCCAGGTCCCCAAACACTTTGTATGACAATAACTTGCATGTAAGCCTTTAAAATTAGCACTTTAGATTTATTCCATAGACTTTTACAGGGTGTTCCGCGGCTTTTCGAATTTGCCGCGAACACCCCAAATTGTTCGCTGTTCGGCGAACAGGCAATGTTCGAGTCGAACATGAATTTTACTCAAACTCGAAGCTCATCCCTCACTATGAGAAAAAGCAGCCATGAGGGCCTCATTGTTCCAAGCAACCTCTGCTGTCAGAGTACGGAATTCAATGGCCTAATCAGCAACAGTTCTCATACTCCGTTTGATGGACATGAGGCACTTGGCAGCAGAAACGGGCATGCGGGAATGTCAAATACCCTTTTAAAAGAAGCCACAAACTCTGGGTAACTCAAGACAACAGGTTTTTGTGTCTCCCATAGAGGGTTTGCCCAGGCCAAGGCTCTCTCAGAAAGCAAAGATATCACAAAACCTACTTTGCTTCTGTCCATGGGAGGCGCCTGGGGCAGCATATCAAAGTATATCTCAACCTGCTCAAACCAATAAAACAGCGCTGGCAAACAAAAATTGTGACAAAATAATAAATGATCCCACAAAATTGACAAACATCAATAATGTGTGTGAAGTGGTTACATGTCTAACACAAACCAATCCCATAAAAAATAAACTAGCATCAAATAATATGTGTGATAAATTATTACATAAGTGACATGATTGAATAATAACCATAAAATTATTTCATAGATACCAAAATTGAATAAGTGATAAACCACAACCTAAATGTGGTAAGAAAATATATAAATAAAAATGAATCTGAGTAAGTCCAGTTATTGTCCCAAAAAAACAAGAACCAAAATAAATGTACATATGAGCTCCTTCTTGGAATAGACTCACCGGGCTAGCAGACAGACAGAGCAGCAAAGCAGAGGGCAGATATGCAGACAAACTGTGGTTCGGCAAGTAGGCACAAAAGCAGAGCTGAATAAACAAGCCAGTGGGATGAGAGGATCCAGGGAGCGATGCATGCACACAAGGCACAGTGATGTTCTTGGAGATATTGTACCGATAATAGAAGAGAGCAAATTTTAAAGTGTTGTAGAAGGATTTTTAAAATGCGCGCTCTGCGCTACTTACAGGATGCATAAAGGAAGGCAAACTTCTCAGATACTTCCGTGGTTGCAGCTGGTTTAGCGTGCGCTCCACGGGAACAGGAAGTGGCGTCAGTGGTTAGATCCTTGGCCGGAAATTACGTCGACGCGTTTCGCCCCTCCTCCAGGGCGTCATCAAAAGGCATTCTCGTTCAATATTGCACACGTCTATTCCAGCGCCGTTTCTTTGTTTATATATATCTCAACCTGGTTGAGAAACCCTCTGCATTGGACTGGATCGCCCCCAAATCGATGGGGAAGCAGAGTGGAACCGGACATACCTCTTATAAAGGTAATACTTGAGGTGAGTGCCTGCACAGAGACTGGAGCAGCAGCAGGGATGGCCTGCAACACAGTTTGTACCAGAGCAGCCACAATAGCCGGACAAGCCAAAGCGTCAGGAAGCCAGAGATGAGCGTAGTAGAACAGCAAGCAAGATCTGGAGCCAGAAGGAATGTCAGCCAAGCAAGTCTTTAACAGGAACACAGACGAGCGTCTCTAGACATGTGACCAAGGTGAAGGCAGATATCATCTGGGCTGGATGGCTTAAGTAGGCAGGACTGACGAGCAGGTTATCATCAACAGTAGGGATGGGCCCGGTGTTCGATTCAAACCCACGTTCGAATTGAGAACTGGGCGTTCACACGCTCGGCGAGCCAGAACTATTTGGGCCGGTCACATCCCATTCGTGTGATGCGAGCGGCCCGCAATGCATTGCGCCAGTCGCAGTGCATTGCTGGCTGATGATTGGCAAAGCATGCACTGTGACCCCGCATGCTTGGCCAATCACAGCGCCAGCAGCGAGGAGAGCAATAATTGGCTACAGGCAGGACGCCTGTAGCCAATTAAAGCTCAGGGGCGTTAGTACATGCCCCACTCTATAAAAGGACGCCGCGCCAGCGGCCTACTGCACTCTGTGATATAGGCAGACTGCTGATGCTGATGCTGATTCATTATCATTACTACTGAATATAATACTGATCATTTGAATATATATTCATTCTGCTGATTGCACTGCTGCTGAGTGGTGACATTATCTGCTGCTGAGTCTAACTGCTGTGATTCTGGGGATTAGTCTGGTGTGTGCGTGCTGTTAGTACAGCATTGCAGTATCACCTTCTGGCCTATTGTGATCTAAGGCAGGCAGGCATTTATAGGAGCTAGCGTGTGTGTGTGCTGTGTTAGTACAGCACACATAAAACCACCTCAGTCACTCTATCTGCTATAAGGCCCAGTTGTTGTCATATAAGGCAGCCTCTATCTGCCGTAAGGCCCAGTTGTTGTCATCGAAGGCAGCCAGGCATCTCCAGGAGCTAGTGTGTGTGTGCTGTGTTAGTACAGCACACATAAAACCACCTCAGCCTTTCTATCTGCCATAAGGCCCAGTTGTTGTCATATAAGGCAGCCTATATCTGCCGTAAGGCCCAGTTGTTGTCATCGAAGGCAGCCAGGCATCTCCAGGAGCTAGCGTGTGTGTGTGTGTGCTGTGTTAGTACAGCACACATAAAACCACCTCAGCCTCTCCATCTGCCATAAGGCCCAGTTGTTGTCATATAAGGCAGCCTCGATCTGCTGTAAGGCCCAGTTGTTGTCATCGAAGACAGCCAGGCAACTCCAGGAGCTAGCGTGTGTGTGTGCTGTGTTAGTACCGCACACATAAAACCACCTCAGCCTCTCTATCTGCCATAAGGCCCAGTTGTTGTCATATAAGGCAGCCTCTATCTGCTGTAAGGCCCAGTTGTTGTCATCTAAGGCAGCCTCTATCTGCCGTAAGGCCCAGTTGTTGTCATCGAAGGCAGCCAGGCATCTCCAGGAGCTAGCGTATGTGTGCTGTGTTAGTACCGCACACATAAAACCACCTCAGCCTCTCTATCTGCCATAAGGCCCAGTTGTTGTCATCTAAGGCAGCCTCTATCTGCCGTAAAGCCCAGTTGTTGTCATCTAAGGCAGCCTCTATCTGCCGTAAGGCCCTGTTGCTGTCATCTAAGGCAGCCATCTGCAGGAGTTAGTGTGTGTGCTGTGTGACTCCAGCACAATATACACTACCCACTACAATGCCTGGAAGACCGCCAAGGAGAGACAGACAGTCCCGAGGCAAGAACACAGGGCAAGCAGGCTCTGTTTCTAGAGACAACAGTGCTGGTCGTGGACGTGGTCGTGCATCGTCATCAGCACGTGGCCATGGGACACGCTTGTCCTTGTTGTCGGCAGCTGGACATGTTGAGCCGCATCATGCCGAAGGCTTGGTAGAATGGATGACCAAGCCCTCCTTATCCTCCTCATCCTCTCTCACCCAGGCTCAGGGTACTGGCAAAGCAGCTGCCAACGCGTCCTCAATGGCATCATCAGGCACCCCTTCCCTAGACCCACCATGTCCTCCTGAGGAGTCCCCCGAACTGTTTGAGCACAGTGTTGGGTACATGCTCCAGGAGGATGCCCAACGTTTTGAAGGCTCGGATGATGATACCCAGCTAGAGGAAGGCAGTAGCGTGAGCACAGAGAGAGGGGATGCTCAAGGACAGCAATCTGGCAGTCATGTTCCACCAGCTGCAGCTTACTGCCAGGTTTGCTCCAGTGGTGAAGAGGGAGGGGATGATGAGGTCACTGACTCCACGTGGGTGCCTGAAGGGAGAGAGGAGGAGGAGGAGGAGGAGGAGGAGGCAGCGGCACATGTCCAACGAGGCAGGATGCCCTCCGGAGGCCAGCTAGAGGCCAGCACACCAACTGAATCACACCGCAGAGCTCCGCCTGTGCAGGGCGCTGCCTCTGCACGTTATCACAAAAGTTTTTTGGTGTGGGCCTTTTTTGAGACAAGTGCATCAGATCGCACCACTGCTATTTGCAACATATGTCTCAAGCGTATCTCGCGTGGCCAAAACATCAGCCGCTTGGGCACCACAAGCATGACCAGACATATGTCGACCTGCCATGCAGCTCGTTGGCAAGCGCACATTAAAGACCCACACCAAAGAACAAAGCGGACCTCTCCTTGCTCCTCATCAGCTGGGATGTCCAACCCCACTATATCTTCAATCCTCTCTGAAAGCTGCTCTGAGAGGAATGAAGGTGTAGAATTAGGTGTGTCACAGCCAAGTACTTGCGGGCACTCTGTTAGCAGTACACCGACGTCTGATTCTAACAGGCAAATTTCCCTGCCCCAGCTGCAGGACCATCGAAAGAAGTTTACTCGCAGCCATCCACATGCCCAGCGGTTGAATGCTAGCTTGGCAAAATTGCTAGCACTTCAACTGCTGCCTTTTCAGTTGGTAAACTCGCCCCCCTTCCGTGAGTTTGTTCAATGTGCGGTTCCTCAGTGGCAGGTTCCCAAACGCCACTTTTTCTCACGGAAGGCGATTCCGGCTCTCTACCGGCATGTGGAAAGATATGTCCATGCCTCGCTGGACAGGGCGGTCAGTGGTAAGGTGCATATTACCGCTGACTTATGGTCCAGCAGGCATGGACAGGGACGTTATCTGTCTTTCACGGCCCATTGGGTCACTCTATTGGCAGCTGGGAGGGATGCAGGACAAGGTGCAGTAGTGTTGGAGGTTGTTCCGCCACCACACCTCCAAAATGCTACTACTGGTTGTGACACACCTCTCTCCTCCACCCCTCCTCTTCTTCTTCCTCCATGGCCTCTTCGAATTCTCTGTCCTCGGAACCAGCGGTGCTCCGTAGGCGTACAAGGGGCTATGCGAGTACGCAGGCAAAAAGATGCCATGCCGTGCTTGCGCTGGTGTGTTTGGGGGACAGGAGCCACACTGGGGCAGAGGTTCTGGCAGCTCTGCAGGGGCAGGGCGAGAGGTGGTTGACGCCACGCCAGCTTAAGCCAGGAATGGTGGTTTCTGACAATGGCACCAACCTCCTCTCGCCCTGCGACAGGGGCAGCGGACCCATGTGCCCTGTATGGCTCACGTCCTCAACCTGGTGGTGCAGTGGTTCTTGGGCAGGTACCCAGGCTTACAGGATGTCCAGAGGCAGGCCAGGAATGTCTGTGTGCATTTCTGCCGATCGTATAATGCCAGTGCTCGGCTGGCTGAGCTGCAAAAGGAGTTGAACCTGCACAAGAACCGCCTTATATGTGACATGCCCACCAGGTGGAACTCAACGTTGGCCATGCTGCAGAAACTGTACACGCAGCAGAGGGCCATCAATGAGTACCTGTGCGACTACGGCACCAGGACAGGGTCAGGGGAGCATGATCAGGGATGCATGCACTGTCCTGTCACCATTTGAGGAGGCCACGAGGATGGTGAGCAGTGACACTGCACCTCTTGTCCACCTGTTGGAGCATACGCTGCGTGGGATAATGGACAGGGCACTTGAGGCAGAACAGAGGCAGGAAGAGAAGGACTTCCTTGCCTCTCAAGGCCCCCTTTATCCAGACAGTGTTCCTTCTCTCCCACCCATCACACAGGAAGAAGATGAGGAGGAGGAGGAGGAGGAGGAGGAGGAGGAGGAGGATTGTGTGAGCATGGAGGTGGAGCCTGGCACTCAGCATCAGCAGCAGCAGTCTTTTAGGGATGATGTACAGTCCCAACAAACCAGTGGACTTGTACGTGGCTGGGAGGAGGTGGCTGGAGATCATGTCGTCCTCAGTGACTCAGAAGACTCCGGACCGAATGCCTCAGCTAACCTACATTGCATGGCCTCCCTGATCCTGCAAAGCCTGCGGAAGGATCCTCGTATTCTTCGGATCAAGGAGAGGGACCATTACTGGCTGGCCACTCTCCTTGATCCACGGTACAAGGGTAAGGTTGCGGACCTCATCTTGCCGTTGCAGAGGGAGCAGAGGATGAGACATCTCAGGGAGGCCTATCAGAAAGGTCTGTGCAACGCGTTCCCAGAGACTGGGAGGTTACAAACTCCTGGTCCTGGACGACGAGTTGCCTAGGCTTCGGTCAGTAGCAGAAGGAGCGGTGGGGAAGGTGGACATCTGACCGATGCGTTCAGACAATTTTTAAGTCCGCAGCCCCAAGGTATGATCGGTTCCAGCAACCATCGCCAGCGTCTGATATACATGGTGCAGGAATACCTAGGGGCAAGGTCAGACTTGGACACCTTTCCCACCGAAAATCCTCTGGCTTGGGTCTTCCTCTGGGTCTTGAGGATGGATCACTGGCCAGAGCTTGCACAGTATGCAATTGAGCTACTGGCCTGTCCTGCATCCAGCGTTCTTTCCGAAAGCACATTCAGTGCTGCTGGAGGCTTTGTCACCGATCACAGGGTGCGCCTGTCCACCGACTCGGTTGATCGACTGACCTTCATAAAGATGAATCAGTCTTGGATCACCACCAGCTACCAGGCACCTGAAGCGGATATAACTGAATAATTTATAATGTCACATCCCTTCAAGACTGCCTATGCTGATGCTGAGTGACTGTCCTGTTATGTTCACTGACTATCCTCTTCCTCCTCCTCAATGATCCATTCCTTGATAGCTTGGAAGAACATTTTTGTTTCTGGGTGCCACCACACCAGTGGCTAAGGTCCAATTTTTCAGCCCCTGTTTAACAGGGGCGTGTAATTACAATTTTTTAAGCAATGCTTCGCAACAGATCTGACTGCTGTGCTCAGAGTACAGTATCTGTGAGGGGTTGCAGTGTTGTGGCACCAGCAGCAGTGCCTAAGGCACAAATTTTCAGCCCCTGTTTAACAGGGGCGTGTAATTACAATTTTTTAAGCAATGCTTCGCAACAGGTCTGACTGCTGTGCTCCAAGTACAATATCTGTGAGGGGTTGCAGTGTTGTGGCACCAGCACCAGTGCCTAAGGCCCAATTTTTCAGCCCCTGTTTAACAGGGGCATGTAATTACAAATCTTGATCTAATAATTCTCAGCAGGGCCCATTCCTGCGCCCACCAAGAGTAACTGTGAGGGCTTACAGTCTTGTGGCAACACCGTCCACCACCAAAGGCCCAATTTTTCAGCCCCTGTTTAACAGGGGCGTGTAATTACAAATCTTGATCTAATAATTCTCAGCAGGGCCCATTCCTGCGCCCACCAAGAGTAACTGTGAGGGCTTACAGTCTTGTGGCAACACCGTCCACCACCACCACAGGCCCAATTTTTCTGCCCTGTTCAACAGGTGCATGCAATTACAAATCTTGATCTAATAACTCACAGCAGGGCCCATTCCTGCACCCACCAAGAGTAACTGTGAGGGCTTACAGTCTTGTGGCAACACTGTCCACCACCACCACCAAAGGCCCAATTTTTCTGCCCTGTTCAACAGGTGCATGCAATTACAAATCTTGATCTAATAATTCACAGCAGGGCCCATTCCTGCGCCCACCAAGAGTAACTGTGAGGGCTTACAGTCTTGTGGCTACACCAACATCTAATGGGGCAAATTTCTGCAGAGTATATACGGCAGGCCCCTACTTTCAAACATCCAACTTACAAACAACTCCTACTTGCAAACGGAAGGAGAAAACAGGAAGTGAGAGGAAATCTACCCCTAGGAAGGGAAATTCTATCCTGTTAGATTTAATTTGGGAAAAAGGTATCTCCTCTCTACTAATGCTTTATCACTAGAGTTGAGCGGACACCTGGATGTTCGGGTTCGGCAGGTTCGGCCGAACTTCAGAAAAAAGTTTGGGTTCGGGGCCGAACTTGACCCGAACTCCGAACCCCATTGAAGTCAATGGGGACCCGAACGGCTATAATAAAGTGTTGGCCCCCGTCCTCCTTAATACAGAGAACAGTCATTGAAGTCATTTATTTTTAAAAAGTTAGTCATAAAAAGTGTTTGGGGACCCGGGTCCTGCCCCAGGGGACATGTATCAATGCAAAAAAAAACTTTTAAAAACAGCCGTTTTTTTCGGGAGCAGTGATTTTAATAATGCTTAAAGTGAAACAATAAAAGTGTAATATTCATTTAAATTTCATACCTGGGGGGTGTCTATAGTATGCATGTAAAGGGGCGCATGTTTCCAGTGCTTAGAACTGTCTCTGCAAAAAGTGTCATTTTTGCAGGAAAGAAAGCTATTTAAAATCACTCACGGCTATATGAATTGTCGGCTCCCGTAATACAGAGAACAGTCATTCATTGAAAGCCATTCATAAAAAAAAAAGTCATTGATAAAAAATAAAAATAAAATTTAAAAAAAAAAAGCGTGGGGGTCCCCCAAATTCAATAACCAGGCCCTTTAGGTCTGGGATGGATATTAAGGGGGACCCCAGCCAAAAAAAAAAAAAAGGCGTAGGGTCCCCCTCAAAATCCATACCAGACCCTTAAGGTCTGGGATGGATTTTAAGGGGAAACCCAGCCAAAAAAAAAATGGCGTGGGGTCCCCCTCAAAATCCATACCAGACCCTTATCCGAGCACGCAACCTGGCAGGCCGCAGGAAAAGAGGGGGGGACGAGAGCGCCCCCCCTCCCGCCTGAACCGTACCAGGCCACATGCCCTCAACATTGGGAGGATGCTTTGGGGGTCTGAGACCCCCAAACCACCTTCTCCCCATGTTGATGAGGACAAGGGCCTCGTCCCCACAACCGTGCCCGGTGGTTGTGGGGGTCTGCGGGAGGGGGGCTTATCGGAATCTGGAAGCCCCCTTTAACAAGGGGACCCCCCAGATCCCGCCCCCCCTGTGTGAAATGGTAAGGGGGTACAAAAGTACCCCTACCATTTCACCAAAAAAGTGTCAAAAATGGTAAATATGACAGGAGACGGTCTTTGACAATTCCTTTATTAATATCTTTCTTCTGGTCTTCCTTTCTTCATCCTTCGGTTTCTTCATCTTCTCCTTCCGGCATCTTCTTCTTCCATCTCCTTCTTCCTCCGATCCGCTTCTTCTTGGCCTTCTCGTCCAGCATCGGTGTCTCTTCTGGGCCGCTCCGCGCAATGGGAGGCTCCCGCTGTGTGAGGCTTCTCTCTGGTATCTTCTTCCAGGGCGTCGGTCTCTTCTTGGGCAACTCCTCGCAATGGGAGGCTCCCGGTGTGTGAGGCTTCGCTTCGGCTGACAGTTCTTTTATAACGGAGGGTGGGGCCACCTGGTGACCCCGCCCCCCTCTGACGCATGGGGACTTCCCTATGGCTTTCCCCTCTGACGTCACGGGGAAAGCCATAGGGAAGTCCCCATGACTTCCCATGCGTCAGAGGGGGGCGGGATTACCAGGTGGCCCCGCCCTCCGTTATAAAAGACCTGTCAGCCGAAGCGAAGCCTCACACACCGGGAGCCTCCCATTGCGCAGAGCGGCACGGTTCGCTTTAACTAACAATTGCGCGGTCGTGCAACGTTACACCCAAACAAAATTGACGTCCTTTTTTTCCCACAAATAGAGCTTTCTTTTGGTGGTATTTGATCACCTCTGCAGTTTTTTTTTTTTGCGCTATAAACAAAAGAAGAGCGACAATTTTGAAAAAAACACAATATTTTTTACTTTTTGCTATAATAAATATCCCATTTTTAAAAAAAAAAAACTATTTTTTTACTCAGTTTAGGCCAATGCGTATTCTTCTACCTATTTTTGGTAAAAAAAAAAAAAAAAATCTCAATAAGCGTATATAGATCGGTTTGCGCAAAAATTATAGCGTCTACAAAATAGGGGATAGATTTATTGCATTTTTTTTTTTTTTTTTACTAGTAATGGCAGCGATCTGCGATTTTTTTTTCGTGACTGCGACATTGCGGTGGACACTTCGGACACTTTTGACACATTTTTGGGACCATTCACATTTACACAGCGATCGTTGCTATAAAATTGCAGTGATTACTGTGTAAATGTGACTGGCAGGGAAGGGGTTAACACTAGGGGTGCTGCAGGGGTTAATGTGTTCCCTAAGGTAGTGATTCTAACTGTGGGGGGAGGAGACTCACAAGGGGAGGAGACCGATCGGTGTTCCTCCATACTGGGATCACATGATCGGTCTCCTCTGCACTGACAGGACGAGGAGCTGTGTGTTTACACACACAGCTCCACGGTCCCGCGCGGTCCCGCTGTTTTAACGGGCAATCGCGGGTGTCCGGCGGACATCGCGGCCGCCGGGCACGCGCACCGGGTCCCGGGCGCAACGCCAGCGGCGCGCGCACGCCCCCTAGGCGGCTGGGAATGGGAGGACGTCATATGACGCCCACCCAGGATGGGAAATCCACCTTGTGGGCGTCATATGACTATGGGCGGGTAGGGAAGTGGTTAAATGACTGCTCCCGAAAAAACGTTAGTTTTTAAAACTTCTTTTTGCATTGATACATGTCCCCTGGGGCAGGACCCGGGTCCCTAAACCTGTTTTATGACATTAACATGCATATTGGCCGTTATAATTAGCACTTTTGATTTTGAACGTTCGCGTCCATTGTAACGAATAGGGTTCGAAAATTCGCACAAGCTTTCGGTCCGTTCGAAGGTTCTAGTGCGAACCGAACCGGGGGTGTTCGGCTCATCCCTAATCAACAGATGAGTCACTATGTAGAGAAAGGAGCCGGCAATTAGCCGAAAGCTGAGCGGCCAGCTTTGAGAAGGAAGGGCTGAGCCCAGCCCTGACAATGCAATTCTCCACAGCTGTTATATATATATATATATATACTCCACCTTTATTATTTACTTGCCGGTGTGCTGAAGAGATTCGTTTTTTTGGTGCACAATTATATCTTATAATTTCTATATGTATAAGTAAGATATAGCATTTCCCTAAAACCACAACCTCCAAATTTAAAAAGAAAGAAAAGAGAAAAAACACAACAAGCTCAATAATGTACTTGTATTTTGCCAGCAGAAACAGAATTATGTCCTTATTAAAGTGGAGCTCCGTCCTGGGGGAAAAAAAAAATTTTTTTTTTAAAAGTCAGCAGCTACAAATACTGCAGCTGCTGACTTTTAAAAATCGGACACTTACCTGTCCAGGGGGCCCGCGATGCGGGGGAACGAGACCCCCCCCTCGTTCCACGAGCCGCTCGCGGCGCCGGCATTCCTAATGTGGGAAGCCGGCTGTGGCTTCACAGCCGGGCACCCACTGCGCATGCGCGAGCGGCACCGTGCGCCGTGATTTGACGCTCAGTCATCTGGGACACGTGACAGGTCCCAGATGACTGTGCGGTGCCGAGGGGGAAGTGACGTTTAGCCCGGGCACTGAAGGTGGCAGACTACGAGGGACCCCATAGCAACAGGCATTTGGAGGTGAGTAAAAAAATTTTTTTTTTCCAATTATTTTTTTTTTGATTTTTTTTAGGATTTTTAAGCCCCTTTTTTTTTTTGACTGGAACCCCACTTTAATTAATGAGCATAAAAACATATTCTACAGGATATATAGTGCTACATTTAGCAAAACAGTTAGCAATTGGGTTTTAAGGGCCCTGCTCATACGAGCTTACAATCTAAAATGTATCTAAACCTTAGAATGGACACAGCTTTACTTTCAGTGTATAACAGGCAACACATTTCATAGTACAACTACTCACCCACCAACCCTCACATGTTTATCTGCAAGATGATAGAAACATACTTAACAGTTATTACTCCTACAAAGCATTCCAACATAATATTAAAAAAGCACATATTCAAACTATAACACCCACCACCACCCCACAGTCCACACACATACAATGGTGACCATGTTCTGCTGGAAGCTGCATTTCTGTGTAGATGATTAGGCAATGAGATCAAAGAGTAGACAGTCAGTAGATGCTCCCAAACCATGAATGCATGGTCAGACAGGAACAATATACACACAACATTGACAGCATGGACACATAAACCCACTTTTGATGGAACAAGTGCACAAGAATTTCAGAAAACAAACAGCCCTAGTTGGGTGTTTGTCATTATGCACAATATCCTTCCTTCTCCCCCACAACTCACAGCAAAAACTCAGGCCAAACAACCTCCCCTACTGCAGTCCTTTATATATGGTTGTATTGTTAGCACACCCACACATGCCCAATAGAAGTACATGCCCTCCAGTATCTTCCAATCTGTCTCTTCATGTATGTCCAACGTGATTGCACCTGATGAGCAGGAACACATAATATTATTTGCAACTGTGTCAGCCCTTGGGTATGTGCATCAAATCTCCAACTACAGGCCAAAGATCAAAGTCTATTTGCATGCAAATAAACAAAGCAACAGTTTTCTAAGCATATGTACCTGTGCAGTGTAAACTCTACAATGTTAAATGTCCAAGTCCCTGGGCATGATTAGTGCCAACAACCATTAACATCAGTCCCTGGCTGCAATGAGCTTCCAATCTAATGTCCAAAACAAACTTTCTTACATTAGAGACTATCAGTGTTGCCAACCGTCAGTATTTTTACTGGCAGCCAGTAAAAAACAGGCAATTTTCTCCTGCCAGTAAATGCCAGTAAAAGTAAAAGGTTGCCAGTAAAAAAATATGGCTGTGGAGCCAGCTGAAACCATCCGAGTGCATGCTACAGTGGATGGCTCTGGCGGAGGCAATACCTGAGCATGTCGTGTGATGTTATGGTGCCATGGAGCCAAGCAGAGCAGCCTGAGCCTTGTTGCGGGTCTGCGGGATAGGAGCAAGGTGGGCTGGGACCGGGACTGCCATTGCTGTTTAGACTGGAGTGGACTGGAGGGACCACTTGGCTTGGAGAGAGACTGTCACTGTGACTCAGGAGGTGTTATGTTGTGTCAGTGAGGTCTCATCAGCATCATCATCTGTGCTACTGTACACTGCTGTCAGTGTTACTGGGAGAGTCAATTTTATGTGTGTGCCACCCATTCTAATTCTAATAATCTTTTGCCCTCCTGTCCTGACCCTGAGCTACTTACCGTATTTAATCGACGTATAACACGCACCGGCGTATAACACGCACCCCAAGTTTAGGAGGGCATTTTAAGGAAAAAACGTTTTAGAAGGGAGGTTTAGGGGAAAAAAAAAAAAAAAAAAAACTTACATTTAAGCGTCATTTGCAGCTTGCCCAGCGCCATTTGCAGCCTTGCCCGGCATCATTTGCAGCCTTGCCCAGCATCATTTGCAGCTTGCCCAGCACCATTTGCAGCCTTGCCCAGCGTCATTTGCAGCTTGCCCAGCGTCATTTGCAGCTTGCCCAGCGTCATTTGAAGCTTGCCCAGTGTCATTTGCAGCTTGCCAGCGTCATTTGCAGCTTGCCCACGTTTAAATTTGCCGCCTAGAAAGACCGTGCGAGCGCCACTGGAAAAGACAGAGCTAGCGCCGCCGGAAAAGACAGAGCGAGCGCCGCCGGAAAATCCAAGCGAGTGCCGCCGGAAAAGACCGAGCCGACTGTTCAGCTCCGCTCGCAGTCCCACCTCCTTGCTGTTTCGGAAGCGAGCGCAGGGAGGCGGGACTGCGAGCGGAGTTGAGCAGTCAGATCAGTCTTTTTCGGCGGCGCTCGTTTTTTTTTACGGCGGTCGCTATTTTTCGGCGCTGTTTGATTTTTTTGGCAAATTTTTTTAGGGGATCGGCGTATAACACGCACCCACGACTTTCCCCCGATTTAAGGGGGAAAAAGTGCGTGTTATACGCCGATAAATACAGTACTTACTATATAGAAAATAAAATAAGAAATATGTTTTTTGCCTTATTATCTACCTTAAATCACATTGCTAATTGCATATTGTATTTTTTTGTAGCCTAAATACTGTAATTTGCACTTAAAACTGTAATTTTGTAAGTTTTGGAAATGGCAGTAAAAATGTGGCGGTGTCAGTAAATTGTGGGTGTTGTGTCAGTAAATTTAAATCTGGTAGGTTGGCAACACTGGAGACTATTTTGACAGGAGACAAATAAAATGCCAGCATGTTTTTTATTTGTGGTGAGAAACCCACACAGGGAGAACATATAAACTTCAACAGAAGCATTAGGATGTTGGGGAATTGAACCAGTGCTGCTAGATGGAATTGCTACCCACTTAGCCAGTGGGCAGCCTCACATATATTGTCTGCATCTCTGTGGTGTCCATAGCCATGCTCAGTGTCACAAGCAATAAACAATATATTGTCCTAAGTATTAGGACACCTGCCTTTATCCACACATGAACTGTAATGGCATCCCAGTGTTAGTCTGTAGGGTTCAAAACTGATTTGGCCCACCCTTTCCAGCTACAACAGCTTCAACTCTTCTGGGAAGGCTGTTCACAAGGTTTAGGGGTGTGTCTATGGGAATGTTTGACAATTCTTTCATAAGAGCATTTGTGAGGTCAGGCACTGACGTTGGAGGAGAAGGCCTGGCTCTAATTCATCCCCAAGATGTTCTGATGTGTTGAGGTCAGGACTCTGTGCAGGATCAGTCAAGTTCCTCCACCCCAAACTCGCTCATCAATGTCTTTATGGACCTTGCTTTGTGCACTGGTCCAAATCATTTGGTGGAGGGGAATTATGATGTGGATTTGTTTTTGAGGGATTGGGCTTGGCCTCTTAGTTCCAGTGAAGGGAACTCTTAAGGCATCAGCATACCAAGACATGTTGGACAATTTCATGCTCCCAACTTTGTGGGAACAGTTAAAGCAAGGTCCATAAAGACATGGATGAGCGAGTTTGGGGTAGAGGAACATGACTGGCCTGCACGGAGTCCTGACCTCAACCCGATAGAACACCCTTTGGCTAAAGAGCAGTGACTGCGAGCCAGGCCTTCTCATCCAACATCGGTGCCTGGCCTCACAAATGCACTCCTGGAAGAATGGTCAAACATTCCCATAGACACACTAAACTTTATGGACAGCCTTCCCAGCCTTTCGAGAAGCTGTTATAGCTGCAAAGGGTGGGCCAAATCAAAATTTAACCCTATGGCCTAAGACTGGGCTGCCATTAAAGTTCATGTGTGTGTAAAGGCAGGAGTCCCAACTTTTGGCTAGATAGTGTATCTGGCAAGATTTACAATGATAGTTGAACTCCTACACATAAATACTACATTTAGACATCGCTTTAGGACCTGGGAGATGAGACAATTTCTCTACATAAAGCAGTATGTTTGGGATTCAAACCCAGACACTCAGGGATGCTAAGCAGAAGTTCTAACCTCTATGCCATGGAGCTGCCACATGTGAGAACCTCCTACACATAAATACTGCATTTCTGTGGCCATATAGGTGGTGTAATTACTCAAGAAATATTCTTTGATATTTGTTGCTTCTTGGTGGGTGAGTGTAGAATAATGATATTACCCTCTACATTTTGGGAATTACATTTCGATTTCTGATGTTTTTACACATATCACATTTTTTTGGCTCAAATTATGATTATTTGGAAATAATAAAAAACACAAAAAGTTGTTTCTCATTGTAAATTTGCATCATTACCGCCTCAAGTGTATTAGAAACAGTATGCCATCGAATGCACTGTAGATATAGGCTAGACTGTATATATCAAATACACTGCCTGAATATAGAGTATACAATGAATATCTAGTCTTATAGTCTACGCTAAATGCAGAGTGTATATATATATATATATATATATATATATATATATATATATATATGAGAAATACACTGCCTCTGCTGCCTGAATATAGAGTATACATTGAATATATAGTCTTCGCTAAATGTAGAGTGTAAATACTAGATATTATATATATATATTATTATATATATTATTATTATTATACAGGATTTATATAGCGCCAACAGTTTGCACAGCGCTTAACAAAATAAAGGCAGACATTACAATTACATAACAATTTGGTACAAGAGGAATCAGAGGGCCCTGCTCGCTAGAGCTTACAATCTAAAAAGAAAGGGTCAATTCATACAAGAGGTAATAGCTGTGGGGGATGAGTTGATGGAAAAAGTTAAACAGTGTTAGTTAGAAGCAGGATAGGCTTCTTTAAAGAGAAAGGTTTTCAGGGATCGTCTAAAGATGGATAGATTAGGGGACAGTCGGACAGATTGGGGTAGAGAGTTCCAAAGGATGGGAGAAACTCTGGAGAAATCCTGGAGGCGAGCATGGGAGGAGGTGACAAGGGAGCTAGAGAGCAGGAGGTCTTGGGAGGACCGAAGAGAGCGGCTTGGTTGGTATTTTGGTACTAGGTTAGTGATGTAGCTGGGGCAGAGTTATGGATGGCTTTGTAAACTATTGTTAGTACTTTGAATTTTATTCGTTGGGTGAGTGGAAGCCAGTGGAGGGATTGGCAGAGGGGTGGAGGACGCTGAATGGTTGGTAAGGTGGATAAGTCTTGCAGCAGCATTCATTATGGACTGAAGGGGGGATAGTCTATGTAAAGGTAATCCAATGAGGAGGGAGTTGCAGTAGTCGAGGCGAGAGATAACCAGGGAGTGAGTTAGAAGCTTGGTGGTGTCATTCGTTAAAAAGGGGCGTATTCTGGAAATGTTGCGGAGGCTAAGGCGGCATGATTTGGACAGGGATTGTATGTGGGTCCGAAAGGACAGTTCAGAGTCTAGGATTACCCCTAGCACCCTGGCATGTGGGGACGGACTGATAGATGTGCCATTGATCTTGACTGAGAAGTCAGGGGAAGGGGCACGTGGGGGAGGAAATATTAAGAGCTCAGTTTTAGACAGATTAAGTTTGAGAAAGTGGTTTGACATCCAGACTGATATGTCTGCTAGTAAATCAGTGATGCGTGAGGAGATTGATGGGGTGAGTTGAGGGGCAGAGAGATAGATCTGGGTGTCATCAGCATATAAATGGTAGTGGAAGCCATGTGAGGCTATCAGCTGACCCAGGGAGGAGGTGTAGATTGAGAATAGTAGAGGTCCAAGGACAGAACCTTGGGGGACCCCAACAGTAAGAGGAGTTGGAGAGGAGGAAGTGGAGTTGTAAGTGACACTGAAGGTGCGATGAGATAGGTAAGATTCGAACCAACGGAGAGCACAGCCATGGAGACCAAGCAAATTTAGTTTTTTGAGGAGGAGGGGGTGCTCAACTGTATCAAAGGCAGCAGAAAGGTCTAAGAGTAAGAGTACGGAATAATGACCATTGGTTTTGGCTGTTAGTAAGTCATTTGTGAGTTTTAGGAGGGCAGTTTCTGTGGAGTGCTGTGGGCGAAATCCAGACTGAAGGGGATCCAGAAGGTTATTCTCAATGAGGTGGTCGCTCAGTCGGCTGTAGACTAAACGTTCAAGGAGTTTGGAGGCAAAAGGGAGTAGAGAGATGGGTCTTAGATTGTTAAGATTGGTTGGGTCTAGTGAGGCCTTTTTTGGTATGGGAGTGACTAGTGCATGTTTTAGAGGGTTGGGGGAAGATGCCAGTAGAGAGGGAGAGGTTGAAGATATGAGTTAAAGACTGTAGGATAGAGTCAGATGGTGACCGTAGTATTTGAGAAGGAACAGGGTCCAGGGGGCAGGAGGTTAGGTGGGCATTAGAAAAAAATTTTAGTGACTTCCTCTATAGTAGCTGGATTAAAAGAGGAAAGTATTGATTGTGCAGGAGGACAAGGAGTGTAAAGTGAGGGAGATATGTGTAGAGTAGAGAACTCAAGACGAATTGTCTCAATCTTGTTTTTGAAGTGATTAGCAATCTCCTGGGCAGTGAGTAAGTTAGTGGGTGGAGGTAATGGAGGACGAAGTAGAGAAGTAAATGTAGAAAAGAGTTGACGGGGACGGCGTGAGAGGGTGTTAATGAGAGTGGTAAAGTAGGTCTGTTTGGCAGTGCGCAGGCAGGAATGGTATTTTTGGAGGGCAGATTTATATTGGCTGAAATCTTGCTGTGACTTAGTCTTACGCCACAGACGCTCAAGAGCACGGCTCTGCTTTTTGAGGCTTCTGGTGTGGTCTGTCTGCCAGGGTTGTAGCGGCCGGGGCCTGATTCTGTGTGTAGTGAGGGGGGCCAAGGTATCCAGGGTGGATGACAATGAACTGTTGTATATGGAAGTGGCCAAGTTGGGGCAGGACAAGGATGAGATTTTGTCGTAGAGACAATCTGTAGCAGAAAAAAGAAGAGAAGGGTTAAGATGGCGAAGGTTTCTACGGGTAATAGTTTGGTAGTGTGAAGGCAAGGAGGAGGCAGACAAGGAGAGAGTGAAACTAATAAGGTGGTGATCAGAGAGAGGAAAAGGAATATTGGAGAGGTTGTGCGGAGTGCATAGGTAGGAGAATATAAGGTCAAGGCAGTTGCCAACAGAGTGAGTAGAAGCGCTTGTCCATTGTTTTAGGTCAAAAGAGGAGGTTAGGCTCAGCAGCTTAGAAGTAGCGGGAGTGTTAAGATTTACAGGGATGTTGAAGTCACCAAGAATGATTGTTGGAATTTCAGAAGAGAGAAAGTAGGGTAGCCAGGCAGAGAAGTCGTCAAGGAAGTTTGATACGGGTCCAGGGGGCCGATAGATCACAGCAATTCTCAGTGAAACTGGAGAAAATTGACGAATACAGTGAGCTTCAAATGAGGAGAGGGACAGAGAGGGCGGTGGATGAAGAACCTGAAAAGTGCTTTGAGGGGATAGGAGGATTCCAACACCACCTCCTTTCCGTCCACTAGGCCTGGGGGAGTGAGTCCACAGAAGGCCACCATAGGCGAGAGCAGCAGGAGAAGGAAGGTCAGATTCTTGAATCCAGGTCTCAGTAATTGCAAGTAGGTTCAGGGAGTTTGTGATAAATAGGTCATGGACAGTGGTGAGTTTGTTACAAACAGAGCGGGCATTCCAAAGGGCACAAGAGAAGGGGAGGCTGGTTCTAGGCAGAAGAGGAATGGAAATGAGATTGTGTGGATTGTGACTGGAATGAGAGGATGAGGGTTGCTGAGTATGTTGGCCGAAGGTAAAGGATGGCGGTCAAGGATTTGGGGAAATATCTCCAGAAATCAGGAGAAGCATTAGGGTGAGAGAGATGATATGGGATTGCGACTTGTGTAGTGGGACACGTCCCAGTGTCCTGCAGGTTTTATTGGCATTTGGGTTCAGAGTTAGCAGGAGCTGATATGTGCAGTAATAAGGTGATGACAGGAGTGAGGGTGATATATATAAGCTGTGGGGTGGAGAAGATGGGTGAAGGAGAGAGAATTTAAGGAGAGAGGATGCAACTGTGAGAAGGAAAAGTAGGAAGTGCATGACAGAGTGGAAAGCTTTGAGATGAAGCCTGGATGGGAGATGAGCTAGTTTGATGAGGAATCAGGTCACCTGTAGTCTGTGTAATGTTCTGCTGAAGTCTGTTCTGCTTTTTCGCTTTGTGCTGTCGCTGAAGTGCTGAGCCGAAGTGCAATACTTAATCCAATATGAATACTTTATCCAAGATGATAGTTGCCAATGCACTCCCTGCCTGTGCTTCCCCTAAGTAGGGCCTTAATTTATACTCAGTTTGGGTGGGGTATTGCCAATTAATTAGACAGGATTGCATAGGAGAAACACTTGGCTAACAGAATGAACTTCTCACACTAAGGGCTGGCTGACTACAAGACACAGCAAGAGAGCAGAGAGGTCACAGTCATAAAGATAGGAAAAGCTCATAATTTAGGTATAGACACCAAGAAAGTAAAACAAACATCACAGTGCTATGGGCAGAGGTAAAGAATTTGAATGCAGCATAGATCACCAAAAGCACATACACAGAATTAACAATTCTAGATGGAGTTGCAGCAGTATAAGCATAACAGTTTTCAGTAATGCGATTCTAGATGGAGTTGCAGCAGTATAAGCATAACAGTTTTCAGTAATGCGATTCTAGATGGAGTTGCAGCAGTATAAGCATACCAGTGTTAAAAGGGACAAACAGTTTTCAGTAATGCGATTCTAGATGGAGTTGCAGCAGTATAAGCATACCTGAGGAGAGGTAGAGAAGAGTTGTGTTAGATGGTGCTGAGCCGAAGTGCAATACTTAATCCAATATGAATACTTTATCCAAGATGATAGTTGCCAATGCACTCCCTGCCTGTGCACACCCCTGGCTGACATTCATTTAGCGAAGACTATATATTCAATGTATACTCTATATTCAGGCAGCAGAGGCAGTGTATTTCTCATATATTATATATATACACACACACACGTATATATATATATATAGTACACTGACTATATATACAGTATATATTAAATACACTGCAACTAACTAACCTGCCTGCTTAATCTAGCTCTCAATCTATCTCAATCCACACACTATACACGGCTGCTATGTAATCAGCCTTATATAGTGTGGGGCATGAACTTAGTCCCCCTGAAGCCATGATTGACCAAAGGCACCCTGCCTTTGGCAGATTTTGGCACTCTCAACAGAGCGCGCTGTGCTTGGCCAAAGCATGCCGGTCAGGTGCATGCTTTGGCCAATCATCATACAGCAATGCACTGCAATCTCGCAGTGCATTATGGGGCATTCCACGGTGCTCTAATCTCCCGCGAACGCCACATAATGTTCGTTGTTCTGCGAACAGGCAAACATCCGATGTTCGAGTCATGTTCGAGTCAAGCTCATCCCTAATGGTGACCATATATATATATAATCAAATATCCACATGTAATCAAAGCAAGGAAAGACACAGTGTAAACCAGCTAAAAACTTTAATGTAAACACATGATACACATTCCACTTCCATGATCAAAAACGGGTAAGCGCCTAAAAATTCACAATTTCAAGCTGTACAGCAACAGGTTCCAACTCCAAAGAAGCGTTGCAGTGTCATGTGCGTAGGCTTGTCCCAATGTGTTTTTTATCCCATAGGACATTATCTGGGGCATCCATGCCAAGCGATTCCCTGTGTTTATTTAAAATATATATTCAACAAGGGAGGTAACCCCATTCCTAATTACAAAATAAAGCACTGCTGGGTGCATCTATGGTTAAAAATGGCCAACATCCATGGGCCAAGCCTTGTTGTGGATTAAAGATGGCCACCCAACAGAAAGTGATAAAGTTAACATGGACTGAAGTGGAGGCAACCAAGCCTCATTTCCAAATCAATATGGCCAGCAGAACTTCATGTGAAAGAGTAAATAAATAAAGAGGCAACCAAGCCTCATTTTCAAAACAATATGCCCGGAGAATCTTCCTGTAAAAATATACATAAGTAAAAAGGAAGTAACTCTGCTCAGCCTAAACCAAGACTCACTCTTAACCACTTTCCGACCGGCGCACGACGATGTACGTCCCTTTTTTGAAGAGGGATATCTCGGTAACGGCAGCAGCTGCTGCCACAACCGAGATATCCATCTCTTCAGGCGCCGGTCGGCATTCCGATAATGGTGGTCATCGCGGCGGATTCGCCGCAAGATCACCGTTATCGGCGGCGGGAGAGGTGCCCCCCCTCCCGCCGCTCTCCCGCGCCTTCCGCCGCTTACCGGAGCCGTCGGCAGCGGCGGAGGCGATCGGGTCCATTCCCTGCCTGTGCATAGAGATGGGTGACGCTAAGATGGCCGCCACTCATCTCTATACCATAGGAGGGCGGAAGCGACGTCAAAAACGTCACTTCCGCCCATACGTCTTAAAGAGAAATTTACAAATGTCATTTTTTTAAATGACATTTTTTTTTTTTTTTCATTGAAGTCCAAATATGAGATCTGAGGACTTTTTGACCCCAGATCTCATATTTAAGAGGACCTGTCATGCTTTTTTCTATTACAAGGGATGTTTACATTCCTTGTAATAGGAATAAAAGTGAGCCAATTAAATTTTTTTTTAAAAACAGTGTAAAAATAAATAAAATCAAGAAAAATAAATAAGAAAAACCCAAAAATTTTTTTTTAAAGCGCCCCGTCCAGACGAGCTTGTGCGCAGAAGCGAACGCATACGTGAGTAGCGCCCGCATATGAAAACGGTGGTCAAACCACACATGTGAGGTATCTCGGTAGAGCGAGAGCAATAATTATAGCCGTAGACCTCCTCTGTAACGCAAAATATGCAACCTGTATAATTTTTTAAACGTCGCCAATGGAGATTTTTGAGGGTAAAAGTTTGATGCCATTCCACGAGTGGGCGCAATTTTGAAGCGTGACATGTTAGGTATCAATTTACTCGGCGTAACATTATCTTTCACAATATATAAAAAAATTGGACTAACTTTACTGTTGTCTTATTTTTTTATTCAAAAAAGTGAATTTTTTCCAAAAAAAGTGCGCTTGCAAGACCGCTGCGCAAATACGGTGTGAAAAAAAAGTATTGCAACAACCGCCATTTTATTCTCTAGGGTGTTAGAAAAAAAAACAATATATAATGTTTGGGGGTTCTAAGTTTTTTTCTAGCAAAAAAAAAACAGTTTTAAACATGTAAACACCTAAAATCCAAAACGAGGCTGGTCTTAAAGTGGTTAAACCTATGATTATACAAGGAGCATACTATACTAAACCAACACTCACCAGGGCATACTATTGGCCAGAAGCCAGCTCATGTGTCTCTGATAGAAAAACACAACAAATAAAAATCTGTCACTTATACAAATTGTATGGTAATAAAAAAAAGGAGTAAAAATAAGAAAAATACAAAAAAATATAAAAATAAGAATAAAATATAAAAACGGGGTGAACAAAATATCTGCGCTAATTCTGAATAAAGAACATATATAATGTAGCTAACACAGTTTGTTGATAAGAAAACTAATAAAGTATAAAAACCAGAGTGTAGCGCTATAGCAAAAAAAGTGATATAAAATGATTATCGGAACAAATGAAAATCCATCAAACACAAAAGTTATATAAAGTGGTTATCAGAGCAAATGAAAGTCCATCAAACAAACGAACATCAACTGTGTAGTGATATATGGTAAATCTTCCACCAAAGTTCAGTGCAACAAAGCCCAAAAAGGAAAAAAACTTTCAACTCATGTGATCTCAATCTGCTTACCAGAAAGATGAATTTAGTGAGCGATGTTAGCATACAATGCCAGAGGTTGGTACTCAAATTCGATGAACACGATGGCGGAAGACCCAATCCAGAAATATTCAATGGATTGTTGGTAACGGGATTCTCAGAGCCGAATTAAAATGTAATGTGCTAAGAAGAGTCTCCCACGGAATGAAAGGAGAAAAAAATAGCCACAATAGTGAAGCCCGCTGATAAATTCAAAAATGTATTGCATATAGTCTACTTACAGCAGTATGAAGACATCAGGGCATATAAAACAAACAGTTCCGCGTACTTGCATCACCCCGCCTGACATGTTTCATCCAATGGTGGATATCATCAGAGTGTCCTCTACACCTTTTGAATGAATTTGTTGCGGCCATCAATGTTAACAATATGAACTTGCGCTTTACTGTAACCTCAGATAAGGTTCAGATTCCTTTCCTCGATGTGTTAATTGGTATAAATGTGGACGGTTCTCTTGGTACCAACCTATACCGAAAATCTATGGCAGGCAATACGTTATTGCACGCCTCCAGTGCTCACCCCAAGTCCCTAGTGCACAGTATCCCTTACGCGCAGTACTTGCGACTCCGTCAGAACTGTGCACTAGAACCGTTCGCATCACACGAATTTGATGCGAACGGCCCACATAGTTCTGGGCTCGACGAACGGCCGATGTTCGATTCGAACATGGGTTTGAATCGAACACCGGGCCCATCCCTAGTCAACACATTGGACTTTACCACAGATTTGACCTTCAGGCGGTCAGGTTTGTGGTATTAGAAATGGTACCCTCTGATGTCAGAGGAGGTAACCGAGATAAAATACTATTACAAAAGGAAGCTCTTTGGATTGAAAGGCTTGATGCCATGGTGCCACCTGACCTTAACAAAGTAAACTGCTTCAAATCGTTTCTATAATAGCCCAATAACTCTCTGTCCGGGTGGCCTCACCGCCTTGCCCACAGTGCTAAATATTTTCAGGAATGTTGGCTGTGCTCAATATTGATGTTCCTGTTCATTTTGATGCCCTCATGTTGCTATATATATATTTTTGTATTTAATTGAATTGACGTAACTGTATTTTCGCCCTTGTCAGATCTTGATAAAATGTCCAGTCCCTGTTTGTGCATTTCTCACCTATGAGTTTGTTGCCTATATAATAATGCACCTTTGAGGAACGCAAAAGTCCTCTTTATTGTCATTAAATTATTTTTGATATTTTATATCATTTGTAAATTGTTTTGTATAAATTGTACGATTTTGTATTGCATTTAAATCTATGTTACATTAAAATGTTGTTCTGCAGCTGTGGCTTTCCCCACTTCTGGTGCACTTGGGGTCTGCAGGCTCCCGGTATTACCTTTCTGGAGACAGGTAAGGTCCCTGGGGGACAAAGAATGTGAATGTGGGCGGGGTTCACTCTTTGCTCCTCTTGCACACGTCCTGGCACAGGCATGTCCCAGGACTTAGGGCGTGTGCGCAGGTGCGCGTGCGATTGTTTTGCGCGTGCGCACTGCGGATCTTTGTACACATGGGCGCGCACGTGGCTCATTTGCACGCGCTCTACGGGACCTTTGACCCTGTGATGCTGTGCGCCGGTGACGCGGCACCGGCGTTTCTTTGGCGTTATTGGGAGGTGTATATAAGCGGATGATTCCGCTGGGTAGACAGGTCAGTCATAGACCCGGAGGATAGGCATCACTATCAGTGGGGATTGGTAAGTCTTGGGACCATTTTTTCACATGTAGGTTGGTTGTTAGTACAACCATGTTTAATCCACTAATTCAATGCTTTATATTATTGTCGGTCCAGGACAGCCTTTAGATCACAACCGGTGGCTTATGCCCGTTTTTTCCAGGCATTTGGCCTTCCGGTACGGTACTACCTATGGGACTTCTAATCATTAATGACCACCTAATTTCATCTCCGATCCCCTCCTTCGGGTCCCTTATCAGATTTAGTATATCTGAATACCAGTATTTATCAGGTATGCATTATCTATAGATTATCCTTATTATAAGGCTTGCATCCACCCATAAAGGGCACTTTTACATTGCCTTTATTCTCTCCCCCCCCCCACACTTTTTTTTTCTCCTTCAGGCATGGTGTTTCACACTTGTTTGGTGTTTCTTACTGCAATTTTTAGCAGTTTCTGGCACATTCACCTGGAGCTCATGTTCTGAGCCTATTGTTGTTATACCTTATATATTTGTAGGTATAGCTTATTGTTTTCTATCACTGCTGGGCAGTGGCGGCTGGTGCTCAAAATTTTTGGGGGGGGCGCAAACAAACAGTCTCACTGTGCCATCAAACGCTGCCACTGTGCCCATTAAATTCTGCCACTGTGCCCATTAAACGCTGCCACTGTGCCCATTAAATGCTGCCACTGTGCCCATTAAATGCTGCCACTGTGCCCATCTAACGCTGCCACTGTGCCCATTAAATGCTTCTACTGTGTTCCAAACACTGCCACTGTGCCCCAAGTGCTGCCACTGTGCCCATCTAACGCTGCTACTGTGCCCCAAGTGCTGTCACTGTGCCCATTAAATGCTGCCAATGTGCCCTCTGCCCGCCATCTACCGGCACTTACCTTGTCTCAGTGTGCAGCTGGTGACGGCGCCAGGCGACGAGCAGTGTCTCCTCATCGACCCAATATCTTCTCCCGCGCTCCTCCTGTCTTCTGCAATGATTGGACGCCTAATCACAGCGCCTGTGACTTCAGCCAATCAGGTGACAGGTAACACAGACCCGGCAACCTGATTGGCTGAGAGGCGGGTCTGTGTTAGGGAAGCGATGTATTCGCTTCTCTAACACAATACTGTGTAAACAGCGAACGCACAGCATTGCGCCCGCTGTTTACACTTACGGAAGCCTATTAGAGCCCACCGCTTACAGCTCTAGTAGGGCGCTTCCAAAAACACCCCGCCGCTGTAATTCAGATGCCCGGCGCCCGACAAGGGGCCGGACACCTGAATAGGGGGCGGCAGCGGTGACAATAGATAGATTCATGCAATGCATGAATCTATCTATTGGTGATAGAGCGGTGCAGGAGAGAGGGGGCGGCGCTCCTGCGCCCTCTATGCACGCCCCGTCACTGCTGCTAGGTTTCCCTAATTTTCTTTTCTTCCAGTTTGGCGTATCTCTTGCCCACTGCCTTTGGAATCACATTCTATCACTAAATATAGATAAGAATGCACCTTAGGTTCACTAGTCTGATCTATATCTCACACAAGTTGACACGTCTGGGTGGTGTTTCCATAGCCTCTGACACATGAAGCAGTGATTTCCCTTAAGATATAATCTTTGGATGCCCTTATTCATAATAGTTTTTATTCATTCACTTTTTTACATAGATACTGGCCAAATTGCCTATGCATAGACCTCCCCCAGTTGCCGTGGAAGGCTCTGCTGGGTGCCTTGTATGCTCTGTTGGTGCCAGAGTGGGGTAAGAAGCTGCATTTACTATAATTGTGATCATTTATGTCCCCTTTCCCTGCTAATGCTGTAATACATGGTTGTTTAATATTTTTCTATATTATATGTTTACAATATTTCTCTTGCAGATATATGCTCTGTATTTCTTGAAGAAGCTATACCCCACTACATGTACCTGGTTTTATTGTATACATTGTTATTTGTTAATAAATCATGTATATTTTTATATACCTGTTTAAACAATTATTTACATACTTTCTCTGAAACGTACCATGATAGTCCGCTAGCTCCTGTTCTTCTGGTGGTTCTGGTTGGGGACCAGACCTCCAAATCCCTATTCCTTTAATAGGACCATGTTAATAGATTAGTATTTGGCTCCCTCTGCTGGTATACAATGAAAAAGACTTGTTTTACTTTCACATAACAGCTAAACAGGAAGTGATTTCATGGTTTTACTTTGTAAAAGGACTCGCCTACCCACAATGCCCACTCACCTACCCATGAACACTGAATGGCTGAACTGCATGCTGGGTAGGTAATAAAAGGCTCATTTTCTGTCTCTTGTTGGGATGCATGGCTTGCCTACAAGGATCTGTGGGTGTGCGTTTGGAAGAGCTGTGGCCTACATCGTGTGGAGCAGAACAGCAGACACTGAGAGTGTCTTACCACAGTGTGCTGGAACAGCGGTGTGATCTGACCGGAGGATCCAGAACGCTTGACGGAGCCAAGTGAAGGTCCCGGTCATCTTGCGGAGCGGTGCAGTGTGACGGAGCTGACTGGCAGCAGGATTGAGACCACCAGAGCGGAGGCATCCAGTTAACTGGGCCTGGTGTGGTGAGAGGGCTTTTGCCCAGAAGTTATATACCACACGTCACACATTTAGACTAATCTCACAGTATTTCTGGAACCTGTGGTCCCACCGAACAGTTCCTTTCAATTAAAACTGTGCTCAGATAGGCCTCAAAGCCTAACTTCACTAACAATTGACTGACTTTGGGAGTGCATTCCCAGGAAGGGAGTTCATAAGTGTATTGCACAATTGAAGTTACTGTTGTTTACTACTTTACACTACATTACCATCTGAAAACCCTATGGAATACAAATACTGCAGTATAATGGCTAGCTGAATAAAGAAGACAAGAGACTATATAATTTACTGCAAGTCCTTACAGTGTTGCCGTTATATACAAATAACTGCATTTCTCCACAGGGGGAGCTCTTGAGTAATTACACTGTGTTATATTGTTATGTTGGCACTGTGTAGGGTATTACAGATTTTAGAGTGTCTGTGCGGCCAGTGCCAAGATTTTATCACCTGAGCATTAGTCCCACTTGGAGACATGTCTGCAGGGGTCGTTAAGGTAACCCTTGTGTGATAGCTATTCACCAATACTCACCTCAGTATTGTGTCAGACTTGTATGCCAATACAGTTCTTGTGCTTATTGTTTGAACCTGTTTCGGTAAACTTATCCTGGTTTAATACAATTTTTTTGTGAGGCTTGTTCATTCTCCTAATGGGTGGAGCAGTGTATACCCAGGTAACAACAAAGGTAAAGTGTATGTAACCTGTGACTATTGAATTGTCCCTTTGTTATTGGGTTTTGCACCAACATTGTTACACAGCTGTGTCAAGCGGGTTGAGCCAAATCATTGGGGGTGGAAGAGCAGAGTACAGGCCCAATCAAAAATCAAGAGAATCCTTCGGGGGTAAGTGCTACACATCATTATAGAGGGCACGTGTGGGTTTATATTAGCAACCTGCCTGTCAGCCACTCATTTGAAAAAGATGCCCATCAAGCCATTATGGTGTTGCCTGAGGGAGATTGTTCGATGCTGGCACGAATAACTGTGAGGCTGGAGGGCCTCTTCAAAGAGAATCTCACTGACTGATCTACAATGTTGATTCTTCATGCACAAATAGCAAGAAAGTGAGAATATAACCCATTTTGCCATGATCTTACAGAAGTTATGGAAACAGTTGGAAAAGAACAATTACCAGGGGCATGGTTGTACTGGCATAATATGTTACAGGGCCAGTTTATCAGCAGGGTGGTTTCTGGGCCTGTGCATAGGGCCCTACAAGAATGGGTGAGATCCTTCCCCACCCTCACTTTTTAAATACATTGTGTTGGAAGCAGTGACAAGAGAGCAGGAAGACTCTGAGCCCACCATGGTGGTGACCAGAAACAGTGAGCTGTTTTTCCTCCAGGAGAAATGCCTTGCCCTTCCCCTATCTCAACATTAGAGGTAGCCGTACACGAGTTGACATGGGCCATGGCTTCCATGCAACAAGAGATGACTGCAGTCAAGCAGGAACTGGCTCAGGTCTCTTGGGGAGAGAACCGATTACGGATAGACCCTGATAAGGACAGGAAGTGCTGGCAGTGTGTATACTATGGTCACCTCACTGATGCTGTGGCCCGAGAAGAGAACAGGGGCTCCCCTTACAAGAAATACAATTTAAAGTTCTTGGGGCAGAGGGGCAACCTTAAGGAACCACATCAACTTTACCCAGGTCTAACAACACAATGGTTTCTCCAAGTCTTGTAGTCACAACAATGATAAATAGACAAAAGGTTCCATGCCTAATTGCCAGGGGCTTTGTGTTTTGCAATTGATGTAATCAGAGATTCTATTCTTCAGACATCTTGCCTTATGCTTGGGTTGGTGCATATGCGTAGAATCTTATGGTTGAAATTGGTCAGCCGAAAGCTCCATGCAAAAAGCTCCTGGCTGGGCTTCCTTTCCATGGTGAAAGGCTGTTTGGGGATGATTTGGACAAATATATTCAAAAGATATCAAGTGGGAAAAGTTCCCTTTTGCCAGTTAAGAAAAGGAGTAAACGTCCCTCATTTAAATGGGCTCTTTCCCCACTGCCAGACACTTCAGCCTCCAGGCAGTCGCCACGGCCTCCACCGTCAGGTTCAAGAGGTAAACCTCTGGGTCAACCCCAGGGACAAAAGAAGTCCTGGGGGAGGAAACCTACAAGACAGAACACTAAAGCCTCTTTATGAAGGGGCGCTCCCGCTCGCTCGAGTGGGGTTAAGACTGCTACAGTTCTCAAGGGTCTGGCCGGAGGAGTTTCAAGACAGATGGGTGGTCTCCACAATAATTCTAGGTTACAAACTAGAGTTCCGAGAATTCCCATCTCCTCATTTCCTTAGGTCAAATGTTCCCAAATATCCAGAGAAAAAGAAGTCTCTCCTTTAAGCGTTAGACCGACATTTGTCACAAAAAGTGTTCATGGTGGTCCCCATGGAAGAGCAGGGGTTCGGGTTTTATTCAAACCTTTTCACAGTGCCAAAACCAAATGGAGATGTCAGACCCATTCTAGATCTCAAAGATCTAAACCACTTCCTGAAAATCTGCTCTTTTCGCATGAAATCAATCCGTTCAGTAGTCTCCATCCTACAAGGAGGATAACTTCTGGTGTCAATCGACATCAAGGATGCATACCTGCATGTACCTATTTTCCCCGCTCATCAAAAATATCTGCGTTTTGAAGTAGAAAAACATAATTTTCAGTTTGTAGCTCTGCCTTTCGGTCTAGCTACTGCACCCCGGGTGTTTACAAAATCTGGCCAGATTAACCACTTCCCACCCAGCCACTGCATATGTATGGCCGGGTTGGTACTCTCTCTCTCTCGAGGGATCATGTGCATGGGCCTGCATCGGCGTGATCCCGATGCGCTCATATCACCCGAACGCGGTGCATCTCAGATCGGCAGAAGGGCTCTGTGATTGCCCTCCTGATCACATGACGATCGGCTCTCCTCTCTTCACACATTAGTTGTCGGTGAGGAGAGGAGAGCGGATCGCTGCAGCCGGCTGGTGATCAGTGTGTATGAGATTTTTTTTACAGCTTTTTACGCACTGATCACCAGCATAGCAACACACAGTATAAAACACATGTACCCAAAACACAGGTCCCCAAAATACATGTCCCCAAAACACATATCTCCACATAGTAAAAACACCTGTCCCCCCACATATGTCCCAGTAAAATCACATGTCCCAATGATTATCTGCACACATATGTCCGTGATCACCTGCGCACAACTGTACATGATCATTTGTGTACATATGTCCGTGATCACACGAACCAATTATTATACACTTAATAGGATTTTCTTTTACCACAGACATGTAGCAGAACACATTTTGGCTTAAATTTATGCCGAAATTAGATTTTATTGGATTTCTTTTAAAATAGAATTAAGAAAATATTGTTTTTTTTTTTTTCCAAATTCCAAAAATTGAATTTCGGTACAGTGCAGCATGACCACGCAATTGTCATTAACCACTTGCCGACCAGCGCACGACGATATACGTCGGCAGAATGGCACGGACAGGCAGGAGGGCGTATATATAAGTCCCTCCTTTCTGCCTGTCCATGCCATAGGGAGCGCGCCGGGAGCGCTCCCCCGTGAGTCCGGCCGTGGTCCCCGCGGACTCGATCACCGCGGGGACACCCGCGATCGTCTCACGGGAAGGCTGAACGGGGAGATGCCGAGATAAACAGCATCTCCCCGTTCTGCCTAGCAACTAGTGAAGCCAATCTCTGCTCCCTGTGATTGAAGCAGAGATCAGCATTCACTAGCTGACAGCCACGCCCCCCCACAGTAAGAAACACACCCCTAGGCACACTTAACCCTTACACTGCCCCCTTGTGGTTAACTCCTTCACTGCCAGTGTCATTTATACAGGAATCAATGCATTTAAATAGCATTGATTGCTGTATAAATGACAATGGTCCCAAAAATGTGTCAAAAATGTCCGATGAGTCCGCCATAATGTCGCAGTCACAAAAAAAAAAAAAAAAAAAAAATCGCAGATCGCCGCCATTACTAATAAAAAAAAATAATTAATAAAAATGCTATAAAACTATCCCCTATCTTGTAAACGCTATAACTTCTGCGCAAACCGATCAATAATCGCTTATTGCGATTTTTTTTACCAAAAATATGTATCGGCCTAAACTGAGGAAAAAAAAAAGTTTTTTTTATATATTTTTGGGGGATATTTATTATAGCAAAAAATGAAAAATAATGCGTTTTTTTTTCAAAATTGGCGCTCTTTTTTGTTTATAGCGCAAAAAATAAAAACCGCAGGGGCGATCAAATACCACCAAAAGAAAGCTCTATTTGTGGGAAAAAAAGGACGTCAATTTTGTTTGGGAGCCACGTCGCACGACCGCGCAATTGTCAGTTAAAGCGACGCAGTGCCGAATCGCAAAAAGGGGCCTGGTCCTTTGGCTGCAAATTGGTCCGGTCTGAAAGTGGTTAAAAATGCAAGAGCACTGAAAGCTGAAAATTTGTCTGGGAAGGAAGGGGGCGAAAGTGCCCAGTATTGATGTGGTTAAGGACTCAGGGTATAACAATTATAGCATACCTAGATGACCTGCTCTTGATAGACCGGTCGGTAGCCCGCTTAGACCAAAGCAGGGTCACCACAGTCAACTACATAGAATACCTAGGTTGGATCCTCAACCTAGAGAAATCTTCTTTAAAGCCAGTAAGAAGACTAGAGTACTTGGGTCTGGTTACAGATACAGCCCAGAAGAAGGTGTTTTTACCCCAGGCAAAGATCAGCACCATAAAGGAGCTGGTTCAGGTGGTCAGGGCAAAGAAGGATCCTTCTATTCGCCTTTGCATGTGGTTGTTGTTAAAGATGGTGACTTCATTCAAAGCTGTTCTCTATGCTCAGTTTCATTCGAGACTGCAGAGAAACAGTATCCTGTCTGCCTGGAACAAGAAGGTTCAGGCGCTAGATTTTACGTTGCATTTGTCGCCAAAAGTACACCAGAGCCTCAGTGGGTGGAGGATATCCGAGAATCTGTGGAAGGGGAAATCCTTCTTACCAGTTACCTGGAAGGTGGTAACAACAGATGCCAGCCTTTCAGGTTGGGGAGCAGTCCTGGAAGAGGCGACTGTCCAAGGGAAATGGTCCAGAACCGAAAGGATCTTTCCCAGGACCAGGACCTTGCAGCGTACCTAAAGGCATGGGCATTCAGGTTGCGGAATTGTCCTGTCAGGATTTAATCTGACAATGCCACAGCAGTGGGGTAGAGAATTGGCAGATGGACTACGGTCTCTTCACCCAAACATCTTTCTGGCTATATGCCAAAGAGGGTGGATCCCGGACATAGACCTGTTTGCGTCCAGGTTCAACAACAAAGTCGACAACTTTATATCAAGAACAAGGCATCCGCTCACATACGGAACAGATGCGTTGGTGACCCTGTGGGATCAGTTCTCACTGATTTATGCATTCCCTCCTATTCTCCTGCTACCCCAACTTCTTTGCAGGATCAAGGAGGAAAGGAAGTCAGTAGTGCTTGTGGCCCCAGCATGGCCCAGAAGATCTTGGTATGCAGAGATCGTAAAAATGGTGGTAGGGGCCCCATGGCCCCTACCACCACATCCAGACCTGCTGTCGCAGGGACCAGTGTTCCATCCTACCTTACAAACGCTAAATTTAATGGTTTGGCTATTGAAACCCACATTCTAAAGAGGCTTTCAGGCTCAGTGATATCTACATTAATTAAAGCAAGGAAGCCAGCTTCCAGGGTCATTTATTATAGAGTCTGGAAGGCATATGTTTCCTGGTGTCAATCCAGGGGTTGGCATCCTAGAAAATATGTTATAGGTAGAATCTTTGCCTTTCTGCAAATGGGGTTAGAGATGAAGCTGGCCTTGAGCATTATCAAAGGCCAGGTCTCGGCCTTATCGTTATTGTTTCTACGACCACTTGCTTCACATTCTTTGGTCCGTAGCTTTATACAGGGGGTAACATGGCTTAATCCACCATGTTAGGTCACCCCTGAACCCTTGGGACTTGAATTTAGTTGTGTCTGCATTACAGAAACAGCCTTTTGAGGCAATAAGACATATTCCCTTGGTCCTTTTGACAAGAAAACGGAAAATTGTATACTTACCTTTCGGTAATTTTCCTTTCCTGTCGCATCTTCATGGCAGCATATACTTTGGGTTGTGACTCCGCCTCCACAACCTGATAGGACCACATAACTATAAGATGGCGATACGGCCCCCTTTATAGTGAGAGATGAAGGTGTTCCTGGAGGACCAGGTGGCGGCTCTGCAGATGGTTTCCGCCGAGACCCTACAATAGGCCGCCCATGAGGTTGCCACTGCCCTGGTGGAGTGCGCCTTCAAGCCATCAGGAACTTGTATAGTGCTGAGTGAGTAGGCCTTCTTAATGGTCTTCACCAGCCATGAAGCGATAGTGCGAGCCGACGCTGCCTGGTCTTTCCTAAAGCCGTGTGGGATAATCAGTAGGTTTTCAGACTTCCTGATGGATTTGGAAGCTGAAAGGTATTCCAGGATGTTGCCCTTGACGTCCAGGGGGTGAGGATCGCCCTGGTCTGTGACAAGTGCTGGCAGGCTAATCTCTTGGCTGAAGTGGAATGAAGAGGAAACCTTGGGAATAAAGCGGTCCGAGGGTCTCAGGATTACCCTGTCTGGATAGATGACCAGGTATGGATCCTTGGCCAGCAAAGCTTGTATCTCGTAGACCCTTCTTGCTGATTTTATCGCAATTAGAAAGGTAAGTTTCATAGTCAGATCCCAAAAGGGAGATGTTCTCCAGTGGGAAGAAGGGCTCTTTAGATAGGGCCTCCAGAACAACCGATAGGTCCCAGGCTGGGATTGAAGGCTTCTTAGGAGGTCTTAATTTGAGACATGCTCTCTGGAACTGAATGATGAGGGGGTCTTGTGCCCACCTAACCTGGTCAGGGCGGACAGGGCTGAAACTTGTACCTTCAGGGTGCTGGAGCCGAGACACTTGTCCAGACCCGACTGCAGGAACTCCAAGACTTGAGATGTCAATAGGGAGGATGGATCCCAGCCTTGTTCATGGGCGAAGGAAACTAACTTCTCCCAGACCCTTCGGTAGGTGCTGTTAGTGGTAGGCTTCCTGGCTTGGAGCAATGTATCAACTACCCTCTGGGAAAAGCCCTGATCTAAATACCTAGCCCTCTCAGTCTCCAGGCCATCAGATGTAGTTTCCCCGGGTTGGGGTGGAGTAGCTGACCTTGCTCTCTTTTTTTTTTTTTTTTTTCACTTACCAGTCCGACCTCCCCCCTTACCTATTGGCTTGGCGGTGATCTGCTGGGGCAGTGGTCTCCATGGAAATGGAATAGACAGCTGAGGATGAGATAATATGTTATAGGTAGAATCTTTGCCTTTCTGCAAATGGGGTTAGAGATGAAGCTGGCCTTGAGCATTATCAAAGGCCAGGTCTCGGCCTTATCGTTATTGTTTCTACGACCACTTGCTTCACATTCTTTGGTCCGTAGCTTTATACAGGGGGTAACATGGCTTAATCCACCATGTTAGGTCACCCCTGAACCCTTGGGACTTGAATTTAGTTGTGTCTGCATTACAGAAACAGCCTTTTGAGGCAATAAGACATATTCCCTTGGTCCTTTTGACAAGAAAACGGAAAATTGTATACTTACCTTTCCGTAATTTTCCTTTCCTGTCGCATCTTCATGGCAGCATACACTTTGGGTTGTGACTCCGCCTCCACAACCTGATAGGACCACATAACTATAAGATGGCGATACGGCCCCCTTTATAGTGAGAGATGAAGGTGTTCCTGGAGGACCAGGTGGCGGCTCTGCAGATGGTTTCCGCCGAGACCCTACAATAGGCCGCCCATGAGGTTGCCACTGCCCTGGTGGAGTGCGCCTTCAAGCCATCAGGAACTTGTATAGTGCTGAGTGAGTAGGCCTTCTTAATGGTCTTCACCAGCCGTGAAGCGATAGTGCGAGCCGACGCTGCCTGGCCTTCCCTAAAGCCGTGTGGGATAATCAGTAGGTTTTCAGACTTCCTGATGGATTTGGAAGCTGAAAGGTATTCCAGGATGTTGCCCTTGACGTCCAGGGGGTGAGGATCGCCCTGGTCTGTGACAAGTGCTGGCAGGCTAATCTCTTGGCTGAAGTGGAATGAAGAGGAAACCTTGGGAATAAAGCGGTCCGAGGGTCTCAGGATTACCCTGTCTGGATAGATGACCAGGTATGGATCCTTGGCCAGCAAAGCTTGTATCTCGTAGACCTTTCTTGCTGATGTTATCGCAATTAGAAAGGTAAGTTTCATAGTCAGATCCCAAAAGGGAGATGTTCTCCAGTGGGAAGAAGGGCTCTTTAGATAGGGCCTCCAGAACAACCGATAGGTCCCAGGCTGGGATTGAAGGCTTCTTAGGAGGTCTTAATTTGAGACATGCTCTCTGGAACTGAATGATGAGGGGGTCTTGTGCCCACCTAACCTGGTCAGGGCGGACAGGGCTGAAACTTGTACCTTCAGGGTGCTGGAGCCGAGACACTTGTCCAGACCCGACTGCAGGAACTCCAAGACTTGAGATGTCAATAGGGAGGATGGATCCCAGCCTTGTTCATGGGCGAAGGAAACTAACTTCTCCCAGACCCTTCGGTAGGTGCTGTTAGTGGTAGGCTTCCTGGCTTGGAGCAATGTATCAACTACCCTCTGGGAAAAGCCCTGATCTAAATACCTAGCCCTCTCAGTCTCCAGGCCATCAGATGTAGTTTCCCCGGGTTGGGGTGGAGTAGCTGACCTTGCTCTCTTTTTTTTTTTTTTTACTTACCAGTCCGACCTCCCCCCTTACTTATTGGCTTGGCGGTGATCTGCTGGGGCAGTGGTCTCCATGGAAATGGAATAGACAGCCGAGGATGAGATAGAAGAAAGGCAGAGTAAGGGGGGGGGGGTACAGTGCAGTAACAAGATAAGGCACTTACCTATTGGAGAATGAGCTGAGGGAAGATCTGCAGTGAAAAAGTTCCTAGATAGTTGCAGCGCTGTAGAGAGAAAATGGGATTTTTCTCTCTTTTAAATTTGGCGCCGGGACGCGCGCATGCGAAGTAGCGCCGTGCGGCCGCCGGCGCCATTTTGGAAGCTGAAAGAAGAACACAGGGACGCCCGAACGTCCGTACCGCGCATGCGCGGAAGCGCCAGGATGCTCGGCGCACCTGAGAGAACGAGCAGAGGGACTACAGGGCTCAGCGGCGCTGTAGGTAAAAAGGAGGGGATGTTATAGTAAAAAGATTGGAGACCACTGCATAATAGGGAAGCCTGTTTAAGGCTTACATTGGCAGGAGTGTGTATTGCCCTGGCTACACGTGGAGGCAATGATGCAGTGCTTTAAGCCTGTTTAAGGCTTTACACAGAGGAAAAAATAACAGTGCTTTAAACCTGTTTAAGGTTCTACACAGAGGCAATCATAGCAGTGCTTTAAACCTGTTTAAGGTTTTACACAGAGGCAGTAATAACAGAGCAAAAGATAACAATACCCGTGAGATCACCAGAGTGGGGTTCCTTCCATTTAGCTTTCTTTAGGAGACTGTACCGGCAAGGACTTCCAAACCAGGAGAGGCTAGAACCTGGCTGGGGCGAAGCGGTAAGGGGGTGATGATCCATGCGGTCCCAACAGGTGAGGAAAAATAAGAGAATACTGGGGCGGGGGCCGTATCGCCATCTTATAGTTATGTGGTCCTATCAGGTTGTGGAGGCGGAGTCACAACCCAAAGTGTATGCTGCCATGAAGATGCGACAGGAAAGCTAGTTTTTCTGGTTGCCATATCGTCTGCAAGAAGGGTATCAGAATTGGCTGATCTTTCTTGTAAAGAGCCATATTTATCCATTCACAAGAATAGAGTAGTATTGCGTCCCCATCCTAGTATTTTGCCAAAGGTGGTTTCGGGTTTTCATCTAAACCAGGATATTGTTCTACCTTCATTTTTTCCAGAACCCTGTTCTATGGAACACAAGTCACTACATTCTCTGGATGTAGTGAGAGCAGTCAAAATCGATTTGGAGGCAACTGCTCAGATTCGGAAAACAGATGTTTTATTTGTGTTGCCTGAAGGTCCTAGGAATATGGATTCAGCAAGTAATTATTCAAGCTTATAGTTTGAAGAGGAAAGTTTCACCTTTTCAAATCAAAGCGCACTCCACCAGGGCTGTTAGTGCTTCATGGGGAGTGCATCACCAAGCCTCCATGGCTCAAATCTGCAAGGCCGCAACTTGGTCTTCAGTCCATACATGCACCAGATTCTATCAGGTGGATGTAAAAAGACATGAGGATATCGCCTTTGGGCGCAGTGTGCTGCAGGCAGCAGTATAGGTCCTCAGGTCTGATTGCACCCTACTTTTGTTTGTCTGTCCCCCCCTCAGATAGCATTGCTCTGGGACATCCCATACAGTAATGTGTATGTGTAATGTGTGTGTACTGTGGCTCTGTGTCCCGTGATGTACGATAAAGAACATAGGATTTTTATAATAGCTTACCTGTAAAATCCTTTTCTTGGAGTACATCACGGGACACAGAGCCACAGTAATTACTGTATGGGTTATATAGACGCTTTTAGGTGATGGAGACTAGCACACCCTAGACTGGAAGTTTACTCCCTATATAACCCCTCCCCTTACTGTGAGTACCTCAGTTTTGTAGCAAAGCAATACACATGTAACCAAAGAGAGGAGGGACCTCTGTGTCCTGTGATATACACCAAAAAAAGGATTTTATAGGTAAGCTGTTATAAAAATCCTAACAGCTTACCTATAAAATCCTTTTTTTGGTGTATATCACGGGACACAGAGGTCCCTCCCCTCTTTTGTTCCTGGTAGCCCCCCGTGAGGGGTCCTGGGCCTGGGAGCACTTGCTGTCCCGCAAACATGGTCAGTTTGACTAGCCCAATAGACCCGCATGGGGCAAGGATCTGTCTGTTCCAGAGTCTCGGAGCCGGTTAGCCCGAGGCCCAGTAACTGAAGGAGGATTCAAGGCGTACCGATGTGCTCTCAGTATTGGAGGGGCATCACAGCTCATACAAGTGACTGGGGGAGGACTCTTCGGAGGAAGGCCAACAAGCTTGCAGATGCATGAGCCTGGAAGCTGAGTTGTATGGACATTAAAGAATTCACACTTCCACAGTACTGCCAAGGAGACAGATAAAGTTTCAGGTACTGTGAGAAAGATTCCTATTCACCTTCAGTTGCAAGTTTATTCTGTGTCAGAGACTTTTTGCAAGTTTCTGGATCACATTGTCGGCTGCCATACCTCTGGCTACAGGTTTGTCTGGCATTGAAGTGCCCAGCTGCGAGTGGCTACTCTCTGGGTTTGATTATAGACATTCCGTGGATGTCAGCAGTTTAAAGGTACCTGAGTTTCTTCACCCTTGCCCTCTGTTCCTATCCGAGACTGTGTTATGTTGGATGTTACCACTGCAGAATGAAAACCTTAAAAAGGATTTTTTATGTGTCAGCATCCAAAGTTGTTGGGTACTAACCCTGGGAACCCCTGGACGTTCACCGACAAGCCAAGAGGAGGTAACCGGTAAGCCCAAAAGTCAAGGCCGCTACATTTATGTAGAGCCCAAGAGGTGTATTGCAGCTTCCCAACCCATGGTAGAGGCTAACTGTGCCCCACTGCAAACTTCCATGCCCATCCTGGAAGACTCACAGACTCTACTACCAGCTATTAGATCAGTACCAATAGCTATTAGCTTTTAACTGCCCCTACAGGCATTTACTGTACAAAATAAGGTCAGTTGGCATGGACCATAGGGTGAGTACATGGATTGAAAACTGTCTACAAGGGCGAGTTTAGAGGGTGGTGATAAATGGAGAGTATTCGGAATGGTCAGGGGTGGGTAGTGGGGTCCCCCGGGGTTCTGTGCTGGGACCACTCATATTTAATTTGTTCATAAACGACCTGGAGGATGGGGTAAACAGTTCAATCTCTGTATTAGTGAACAGTACTAAACTAAGCAGGGCAATAAACTCTCTGTAGGATGTGGAAACCTTGGAAGAAGATCTGAACAAATTAATAGGGTGGGCAACTATATGGCAAATGAGGTTTAATGTAGAAAAATGTAAAATAATGCATCTGGATGGCAAAAATATGAATGCAATCTATACACTGGGGGGAGAACCTCTGGGGGAATCTAGGATAGAAAAGGACCTGGGGGTCCTAGTAGATGATAGACTCAGCAAAGCTGCTGCTAATAAAGCAAACAGAATATTTATGCATACAGATAAAGCGATAATTCTCCCACTCTACAAGACTCTGGTCTGGCCGCACCTGGAGTATGCTGTCCAGTTATGGGCATCAGTCCTCAGGAAGCATGTGCTGGAAGTGGAGCGAGTACATATAAGGGCAACAAAGCTAATAAAGGGACTGGAGGACAGTAGTTATGAAGAAAGGTTACAAGCACTGAACTTATTCTCTCTGGACAAGAGACGCTTGAGAGGGGATATGATTTCAATTTACAAATACCGTACTGGTGACCCCACAATTGGGATAAAACATTTCCACAGAAGGGAGTTTAATAAGATACAAAGCCACTCAATAAAATTAGAAGAAAAGAGGTTTAACCTTAAACTGCGAAGAGGGTTCTTTACTGTAAGAGCGGCAAGGATATGGATGTAAGGCGGTGGTTTCAGCGGGGAACATCAATAGTTTATAAAAACTATTAGATAAGCTCCTAAATGACCACAACATACAGGTATATACAATGTGATACTGACATATAATCACACACATAGGTTGGACTTGATGGACTTGTGCATTTTTTCAACCTTACCTACTATGTATATATTGTGTGTTGTCTAATGCTGTTGGACTCTTTGCTGGGATCGTTTGGGGTGTGCTGTGTCCCATTGTTCTGCTGTGTCTGTCTGCCTTAGGAGAAGTTTATTATGGGATGGATGTTTGTATTTGGTGTTCCAGGCATGTAGACCGGGGGCAAGGAAGGGGAGGGGGGGGATCCCTCCAACAGCCCTCCCTGCTGATAAGGTGCTCTATTGTTTAAATGTTTCAATGCCTGTGTGTTTCTTATTGCTGATTGGACAGTTTACCCCACCCTGAATCCAAGAGAGGGGGCATTGCCCCTGAGTTGTATGTCTATTTGTACATGTGTTTCAATAAACAGTGACACATACGTTGGAGGTGAGCCTGACGTGCAGAGGGAGACCTCTCCTACAGCCCTGGTTCCAGGGTCACTGGAGTTGGGACAGTGACAGTAGGAGCGCAGTGAGGTATGAGTGCCTACTGAGTTCTCAAAGACTGTAAATGATGACCACTGGGAGAGGCTGAAGCCGGCTGGAGTGCCGAGGATGCAGGTCATCTGGATGCAGGTCCTCAGGATGCAGGTCAGCTGAATACTGGTGCGCCAGGGAGCAACAAGCGCATGCAGGTGCAGACAGCAGGCAGGAGCGGGGGTCAGAGTTCAGGCTGGTTTTTGCAATGGAAGATCAGGCAGACAGATGAACAGCGCAGGGTCAAGGAAGCCAAAAGGTCAGAACTGGAGACAGCAGCGAGGTTAGAGAGCCGGGTCAGTATGAGATCAGGTGCAGATTTGGGATCAGGTCACAAGATAAGCTGCAGATCAAACAGCAAAGGACTGAACAGCAGGAGCCCCTTCCTTATAAAGGCCACTGGGCGCCAAGGCAGCGTTACTTTATGTGCGTGCATGCTCTCCACGATTGAAGCGTGCGTGTTGGCGCACGTCTGTTCGCTGCTGGAAGTGCTGGGTTGCATCTGAGTCCTATTGCAGGTCTAAGAGCCCTGCGTCCATGACAACCTCCGGGTGCCCAGAAGAGCTCTTTTTTGGGGGTGACTGCGGCAGATAGCCTGGATCAGTTCTTGGCCATGCACATTTTGCTTAGGTTCCCATGAATTCTCCTCTGGTCCATAATCCCTCCACTTGACCAAATATTGAAGTTGATTACCTCTTCTCCTGCAGTCTACAACAGCCTCCACCTCATATTCTTCATCCCCATTAACCATTACAGATTCAGGTGGCCCGATCCTCTGTCGGGGGAGGGGGTCAGGTACTATAGGTTTCAGTGGGGACACATGGAACACTGGGTGATCTTTAAGTGAATCAGGCAAGGTAAGTTCATAAGAGACCTCATTCAGTTTTTTTTTTTTAATTGGGAAAGGGCCAATAAATCTGGGTGCCAGCTTTTCGAGGGGCAAGCCATTCTGAGGTTGGTAGTAGATAACCACACCTGATCACCTGGTTGGAGACGCAATTCCCCTCTTCTCTTCCTGTCGTATAGCCTCTTGTTTATTGCCTGTGCTTTGGCCATAGTTTCTTGCGACAGCTTGTTTTTGCGACCCAGAAACTCAACAGTTCTCTGTACTTCTGGCAAAGACATATTTGGGAAGCACTCACCAATGCGTTTAAATTCAAGATGGTGCTGCCATAAGACCAACAAGAAATAGCGAACATATTACAGCGCACACATTCAAGAATGACGTTTCCTGCAGGGCTAGTTAAAAACACCTGAACATATTCAAAAAATACGGGGGTTTGGTCACACTATATAGTGCTAAGCCCACTTACTGCGACAAAGTACCCCGAATTAGTGGGTCCTACCCTAGTAATAGAATGAAAGATGTACTCCTGGGACCAGGGATTCCTGGATAATGTTAGGCAGGAAGACTGTATGGATCCGTAATTTTCAAAGAATGGCGACTGACCTGTGACCAAATGGCTGGCATTATTGAAAGCAAATTCTGCTAGGGGTAATAGCGCTACGCAATCATCCTGAACAAACGTGGTAAAGCAACCGATGTAGAAGGTGTATTTTTTAAGGGTATGAAGTGGGCCATCTTGGATAGATGGTCGACCACTACAAAGATGGCCGTATGTCCTTCAGAAGGGGGTAGCTCAACTATAAAGTCCATGGCAATCATGCTCCAGGGTCTGTCAGGGATTGGTAGTGGTCTGAGGAGACCCCAGGACTTAGTCCTGACAGGCTTGCTTTGGGTACAGATGACACATGACTTGACATATTTCCTGCAATCCCTCTCGAGCTTAGGCCACCAGAACATGCGCTGAATCAGTGTGAGAGTCTTGTGGACCCCAAATATGCCGGCCAGAGGGTCATGGTGACACAGGCTCAGTATTTTTGTCTGGAATCTCTCTGGTACAAAAATGTTATTGTCTTTCCAAAGCATCCCATTCTTGAGTATCAGGGTCACCCCTGGTGGACAGGACTAGGGATGAGCCGAACACCCCCAGGTTCGGTTCGCACCGGAACCCGCGAACGGACCTAAAGTCTGTGCGAACATAAGATCCCTATTAGTTACAATGGATGCGAACGTTCGAAATCAAAAGTGCTAATTTTAAAGGCTAATATGCATGTTATTGTCATAAAAAGTGTTTGGGGACCCGGGTCCTGCCCCAGGGGACATGTATCAATGCAAATTTTTTTTTTAAAAACTGAAGTTTTTTCAGGAGCAGTGATTTTAATAATGCTTAAAGTGAAACAATAAAAGTGTAATATTCATTTAAATTTCGTACCTGGGGGGTGTCTATAGTATGCCTGTGAAGGGCGCATGTTTCCTGTGCTTAGAACTGTCCCTGCACAAAGTGTCATTTTTGCAGGAAAAAAAGCTATTTAAAATCACTTGCGGCTAATGTATTGACGGCTCCCGTAACACAGAGAACAGTCATTCATTGAATGTCATTGATAAAAAAAAAGTAATTGATAAAAAAAATAAAAATAAAGCTTGGGGGTCCCCCCAAATTCAATAACCAGGCCCTTCAGGTCTGCTATGGATATTAAGGGGAACCCCAGCCAAAAAAATAAATAAATGGCGTGGGGCCCCCCTCAAAATCCATTCCAGACCCTTGAGGTCTGGGATGGATTTTAACCCCTTCAATACCCGCCCATAGTCATATGACGCCCACAAGGTGGATCTACCATCCTGGGTGGGCGTCATATGACGTCCTCCCATTCCCGGCCGCCTGGGGGCGCGCGCGCGCCGCCGTCGCTCGGGACCCGGTGCGGGTGCCCGGCGGCCTCGATGTCCGCCGGGCACCCGCGATTGCCCGTTAAAACAACGGGACCGTGCGGGACCGTGGAGCTGTGTGTGTAAACACACAGCTCCACGTCCTGTCAGCACGGAGGAGACCGATCATGTGATCCAAGTACGGAGGAACACATGATCGGTCTCCTCCCCTTGAGTCCCCTCCCCCCACAGTTAGAATCACTCCTATTAGGGAACACATTAACCCCTGCAGCGCCCCCTAGTGTTAACCCCTTCCCTGCCAGTCACATTTACACAGTAATCAATGCAATTTTATAGCAACGATCGCTGTATAAATGTGAATGGTCCCAAAAATGTGTCAAAAGTGTCCGAAGTGTCCGCCGCAATGTCGCAGTCACGAAAAAAAAAAATCGCAGATCGCCGCCATTACTAGTAAAGAAAAAAAAAATGCAATAAATCTATCCCCTATTTTGTAGACGCTATAACTTTTGCGCAAACCGATCAATATACGCTTATTGCGATTTTTTTTACCAAAAATATGTAGAATACATATCGGCCTAAACTGAGGAAAAAAATAGTTTTTAAAAAAAAAAATGGGATATTTATTATAGCAAAAAGTAAAAAAATTGTGTTTTTTTTTCAAAATTGTCGCTCTTCTTTTGTTTATAGCGCAAAAAATAAAAACCGCAGGGGCGATCAAATACCACCAAACGAAAGCTCTATTTGTGGGAAAAAAAGGACGTCAATTTTGTTTGGGTGTAACGTCGCACGACCGCGCAATTGTCAGTTAAAGCAACGCAGTGCCGAATCGCAAAAAGTGCTCTGGTAAGGAAGGGTGAAAAATGGCCCGGTGCTGAAGCGGTTAAGGGGAACCCGGGCCAAAAAAAAAAAATGGCGTAAAAAAATGGCGTGGGGTCCCCCTCAAAATCCATACCAGACCCTTATCCGAGCACGCAACCTGGCAGGCCGCAGGAAAAGAGGGGGGGACGAGAGCGGTCCCCCTCCCTCCTGAACCATACCAGGCCACATGCCCTCAACATTGGGAGGGTGCTTTGGGGTCCCCCCCAAAGCACCTTGTCCCCATGTTGATGAGGACAAGGGCCTCGTCCCCACAACCCTGGCCATTTGTTGTGGGGGTCTGTGGGCGGGGGGCTTATCGGAATCTGGAAGCCCCCTTTAACAAGGGGACCCCCAGATCCCGGCCCCCCCTGTTTGAATTTGTAAGGGGGTACAAAAGTACCCCTACCATTTCAGCAAAAAAGTGTCAAAAATTGTAAAAATGACAGGAGACGGTCTTTGACAATTCCTTTATTAAAATCTTCTTTCTTCTGGTCTTCCTTCTTCCTTTCTTCATCCTTCGGTTTCTTCATCTTCTCCTTCTGGCATCTTCTTCCATCTTCTTCTTCCTCCGATCCGCTTCTTCTTGCTCTGGTCTTTTTGTCCGGCATCTTCTTCCATGGCGTCGGTGTCTCTTCTGGGCCGCTCCGCGCAATGGGAGGCTCCCGCTGTGGGAGGCTTCGCTGCGTCTGACAGATCTTTTATAACGGAGGGCACCTGGTGACCCCGCCCGCCTCTGACATCATGGGGAAAGCCATAGGGAATTCCCCATGACGTCCCCGTGCGTCAGAGGGGGCGGGGTTACCAGGTGGCCCCGCCCTCCGTTATAAGAGACCTGTCAGACGCAAAGAAGCCTCACACAGCGGGAGCCTCCCATTGCACGGAGCGGCCCAGAAGAGATGCCGAAGCCATGGAAGAAGATGCCAGACGAGAAGACCAGAGCAAGAAGAAGCGGATCGGAGGAAGAAGATGCCGGAAGGAGAAGATGAAGAAACCGAAGGATGAAGAAAGGAAGAAGGAAGACCAGAAGAAAGAAGATTTTAATAAAGGAATTGTCAAAGACCATCTTCTGTCATTTTTACCATTTTTGACACTTTTTTGGTGAAATGGTAGGGGTACTTTTGTACCCCCTTACCATTTCACACAGGGGGGGGCGGGATCTGGGGGGTCCCCTTGTTAAAGGGGGCTTCCAGATTCCGATAAGCCCCCTGCCCGGAGACCCCCATCACCAATGGCCAGGGTTGTGGGGAAGAGGCCCTTGTCCTCATCAACATGGGGACAAGGTGCTTTGGGGGACCCCAAATCACCCTCCCAATGTTGAGGGCATGTGGCCTGGTACGGTTCAGGAGGGAGGGGGGCCGCTCTCATCCCCCCCTCTTTTCCTGCGGCCTGCCAGGTTGCGTGCTCGGATAAGGGTCTGGTATGGATTTTGAGGGGACCCCACGCCATTTTTTTTTGGCTGGGGTTCCCCTTAATATCCATAGAAGACCTGAAGGGCCTGGTTATTGAATTTGGGGACCCCCACACTTTTTTTTTTATCAATGACTTTCAATGAATGACTGTTCTCTTTTTTCCTGCAAATATTACACTTTGTGCAGGGACAGTTCTAAGCACAGGAAACATGCGCCCCTTTACAGGCATACTATAGACACCCCCCAGATGTGATACTGCAATGCTGTACTAACAGCACGCACACACTAATCCCCAGAATCACAGCAGATAATGTCAGCAGTCAGCAGCACATAACACTGACACACGCGGCGGCCTTTTATACTGTGGGGCGTGTACTAAACCCCCTGCCTGTGGCCAATTATTGCTCTCCTCGCCGCTGGCTCTTTGATTAGCCAAGCATGCGGGTCACAGTGCATGCTTGGCCAATCATCAGCCACCAATGCACTGCGACTGGCACAGTGCATTGCGGGCCGCTCGCATCACACGAATTTGATGCGAGCGGCCCCAAATAGTTCTGGTCTCACCGAGAGGGCGAACGCCCGATGTTCGATTCGAACATGGGTTTGAATCGAACACCGGGCCCATCCCTAGACAGGACACCCCCACTGAGGCTTGTTTTAGACCGGACATCAGGTCTGTCTGGAGAAGCAGAAAGTTGCCTTCAGATAAAATAGTATCTGGAACTGAGGTTTCTTTGGGGTCATCGTACATGCCAGAGAGAGCGTCTGGCTTGATGTTTTTTGACCACGGCCGGTAGGTGATATGAAATGAAAATCTGGAAAAGAATAGTGCCCACCTTGCTTGGCGCATCTTCAGACGTTTGCCAGTTTGTAGATATTCCAGATTTTTGCGATCCGTGTAGATAAGTATGGGATGTGCCGCTCCCTCCAACAGGTAATCGCCACTCTTCGAGCTTGCGGCTTTAATGGCCAAAAGTTCACGATCACCTACGTCATAATTCCTCTCGGCAGGAGAAAGCTTACAGGAGAAGAAGGCTATGGGGTGCATAAGATCCTCGAGGCCTTAGCGCTCAGAGATAACTGCCCCCACTGCTGTTTCTGAAGCGGCAAACTCAAGTAAGTAAGGAAGCTCAGGATGAGGGCAGGAGGTAAAAAGTCCCTTTAGAGTAGAAAATGCGGCTTGTGCCTCAGAATTCCAATGGAATCAGATGTTTTGTTTTGTTAGCTGGGTGATCGGGGAAATGATAGCAGAGAATCCTTTAATAAACCTTCTGTAAAAATTTGCAAAACCAACAAAACTCTGCACCCCCTTTTTGTCTGAGGGTGCAGGCCAGTCCAGGACAGCTATGACCTTTTGTGGATCCATCTTAAACCCTTCCGTGGAAATTACTAGGCCCAAGAACTGGATACTCTGCCGTTCAAACTCACATTTTTGTGGTTTGGCGAATAGCCCATCTTGACGTGTTTCCGGTGCTGTTCTAGAGTTGGAGAAATCAGGATATCATCTAAGTAGACAATTACGAAGATATCTAGACAGTCTCTGAAGATATCGTTTACAAAAGTGCTGGAAGGTGGCAGGGGCATTGCACATGCTGAAGGGCATGACTAGATATTCATAGTGGCCGAACCTGGTACAGAAGGCCATTTTCCATTTGTCCCCTGCACGAATACGAACCAAATTGTAGGCCCCTCGAAGATCGAATTTGGTGAGCACAAGTTCTTATGCTGCGTACACACGACCGGACTTTCCGGCAAACTAGGTCCGATGGTCTTCCCGGCGGACTTTTGTCAGAGTTTCGACTGACTTTTCTTGCGACATTTGTTTTTGCGACCCAGTAACTCAACAGTGCTCTGTACTGCTTGGACCAGAGATTCCTGGATAATGTTAGGCAGGAAGACTGGATGAAATCCGTAAATTGCAAAGAATGACTGACCTGTGACCCAATGGTTGGCATTATTGAAAGCAAATTCTGCTAGGGGTAATAGTGCTACCAAATCATCCTGAACAAACGTAGTAGTCCATACAGGGACGCAATGAGTGGTCTTTTTTTTCTACGAAAAAGATTCCTGCTCCAGCCGGGGAGGTAGATGGTCAGATGAATCCCCTCTTAAGATTCTCATCCACGTACTCCTTTAATACCTCCAAATCCCGCTCAAATAGGGGGAAAATCCATCTGAAGGGGATCTCAGCTCCGGGCAGCAACTTAATCGGGCAATCGTAAGAATGGTGGGGCGGAAGAGTCTCTGCCCTCCATTTACCAAAAACATCCAAGAACTCGTGGTACTGTTCAGGTACTGTTGAGCGTAACTCTGAGTCTGCTTCCAGACACAGCAGAGGGCCAGAAGCCTTGGGAGGTAAGGGCAGGCAGTGTTCTTGACAGTAGGGAGATTGGAATTAGATTTGTCCGGTGCCCCAGTCAGGGGCTGACTGACCATTCGATCATTCGTGCACCGACCGAGGGCCCGCGACCAGTAGGGGGCCCGTGAGAAGCTCCTGTGTGAACCAGTGTGCCGCGGGATCAGTGCTGTCAGATGAGCACGATCCCCTGCCGAACTGTACATCAGCACTGTGAGAAGCACAAAAGTGAAAGTAAAGTGCAGGTGAGTGTGCTGTGCTCTTTGCTTCCCCCTACAGTGCAGTACCTGGCTGTATGAGGAAGCTGTTAAGGTACAGTACTGTGCTAAAAGCTAGATTAGTTTTAAAAGGGCTTTATTCATGTGTCTGTATGTGTGTGTGTGCATGTGTCTGTATGTGTGTGTGTGTGTGTGTGTGTGTCTGTATGTGTGTGTGTGCGCATGTGTCTGTATGTGTGTGTGTGTGTGCGCATGTGTCTGTATGTGTGTGTGTGTGTGCATGTGTCTGTGTGTGCATGTGTCTGTATGTGTGTGTGCATGTGTCAGTGTGTGTGCGTTTGCATGTGTCTGTGTGTGCATGCGTGTGTGTGCATGTGTCTGTATGTATGTATGTATGTATATGCATATGTCTTTATATGGGTGCATTTGTCTGTATGTATGTCTGTATGTATGTGTATGCATGTGTCTGTATGTGTGTGCATGTGTCTATGTATGTGTATGCATGTGTCTGCAAATGCAAACTGAATCGCCTTAAGGCGCTTGTCTGCCCTTGTTATCCTGCTATATTAGAAGGAGGTGGGTCTTGAGTTTTTTCCTGAATGCCTGATGGTTTTCTTCCAAGCGGATGTTGTTTGGTAGAGCATTCCGTAGCCGAGGTCCCTGTACTGTGAATATTCGTTCTCCCTTCGATTTGTAGCAGGCTTTGGGGATGAGAAGGCGGTTTTGGTTTGTTGATCGAAGGTTGCGCTTTGGTATGTATTTTTCTATTTTCTCACAAAGGTATTGAGGAGCATTTCCTTGTGTACATTCGTGGGTGAGGCAGAGGGTCTTGAATGTGATCCTATCTTTTACCGTTAGACAATGGAGGGTCCTTGGGGATGGGGAGATGGATTCCCAGGGTTTCTTTCCGGTGACTAGTCTTGCTGCTGTGTTTTGGACGATTTGTATGCGAGACGCGAATTGATGATGGTTCCCACTACTGCTGCTTTCTCCTTTTCCGGAATGAATGGAATCAGTCTGTGAAGCATGCGGAGGAGATGATGGGATCCGCTGATTACTGATCCTATTTGTGCCTCCATGGTCATCTCTGAATCAAAGATGACTCCGAGGCTTTTGGCTTTGGTACTTGGGAGGATGGTCTGTCCAAGGATGGTTGGTGGTGTCCATGGGGTCTTCGTTTTTTTACTTCGGTTTGCGTCGAGGAGCAGTAGTTCTGTTTTCGATCCATTTAGTTTGAGGGAGCTAGTGGTCATCCAGTCATCTATCAATGTGAGACATTTTCCTAGTTCGTGGTATTGGTCCTTTTGTCCAGTGATTCGGAAGTACTGTTGAGTGCCGTCCGCGTTTGAGTGTGCATGTGTATGTATGCGTGTCTGTATGTGTGTGCATGTGTCTGTATGCATGTGTCTGTATGTGTGTGCAGGTGTCTGTATATGTGTCTGTATGTGTGTGTGTGCATGTGTCTGTATGTGTGGGTGTGTGTGCATGTGTCTGTATGTGTGTATGTCTGTATGTATGTGTATGCATGTGTCTGTATGTGTGTGCATATGTCTGTATGTGTGTGCATGTGCCTGTATGTATGTGTATGCATGTGTCTGTATATGTGTCTGTATGTATGTGGCTGCATGTGTCTGTATTTATGTCTGTGTCTGTATGTTGGACCCGCTGATTAGCTCTCGGTGTGTCCAATCACAGCGGCAGCGAGTCAAACAGCGCGCAGACCAGCAAGTGCAGAATCAAGTACCTGTACGTGATTCTGCTCACAGGAGCCACAGCCCCGCAGTAAATGTACGTGGTTAATGTGAGTTTATTTTTCTTTATTTTCTTAACTCTTTAAACATTTATTTTGAACATACAGTAGAGAAATTATGTGACCAATGCATGTAATGCAGTGCAATATATATGTGGGGCTTTGTGAGGGTGTGGCTTGTGTGTGGGTGGGGACATAGGGGGCCCCATGATCCCCTATTGCCCGGGGGCCCCATGAATTGTCAGTCCGCACCTGGCCCCAGTCAATTTTCAGGTTGTGAGCCTGAAGCCATGGTAGACCCAAGTTTTAGCAGTTCCTTATGGTCCAAGGCAGTGACCACGGGCAGTGGAGGAGTCTCCTGGGTCACCTGGCCAGATTTAATACGGGACCCATCAGCCAGGAAGATGGAAAGTCCTTGTGCCTTGTGCTGGAGTGGGATGCATTGTTGGTTAGCAAAGTTCAGATCAATAAAACAACCGCATGCACTGGAGTCTATTATTGCAGTAACAGACACAGTCCTTCCTGGAAGCTGAAATGAGATGGGAAGAGCCATCTGAGTAGAGTTGGTAGAGAGGGTGCCGGATGACTGGTAGGGGAGATGAATGAACATCTACGGAGCTTGGCATGACATGAATGTACAGTAGTGGCCGGGTCCCCCGCAGTACAGGCAGGGGTTGAGCTGTTGCAGACATAATCATTCCTCGGCGAATAACGAGGGTCTAATTAGTCTGACCTGCATAGGTTTAGAAAAGTCCGGTGTCTGTTTAGCTGGTGCAGAATTACCTGGGACCGGTCTGGAGGAAGCAGGACGGGTGGTCGTGGCCACCCAGGATAACATCCAGGTTGGATGGGTCTGCAGAGTCACCTTTACCATCCTGCGCTCCTGAAGACGACGGTCTATCTGGGTAGTAAAGGTGATCAAGGACTCCAGAGAGTTTGGTATGCCGCCCCGAGCCAATTCATCCTTCAACCTGTCTGATAGGCCAAGACGAAACTGGTGCCGCAAAGCTGCTTGATTCCATTGGGTATCTGCGCTCCAGCGTCTAAAGTCTGTTATATAGTCCTCGACCGATCTGCGGCCTTGCTGGAGCACGTGAAGAGCAGCCTCTGCAGTGGAAGTTCTTTGGGGGTCATCATATAAGTGCGACATGAAAAAAGATGACAAAGAGTTCAGCAAAACATGGTGTTCTTCCAGTAGATGATGGGCCCAGGTTTGTGGTTCTCCTAGCAGAAGTGAGACAACAAACCCCACCTTGATGGTTTCCTGTGAAAAGGTTAGAGGCAGTAAAGAGTATAACTCGCATGCATTGCGGAAGGCCCGAAACTTGCTTCGGTCCCTGGAAAACTTCTCCGGAATGGGGACCCTTGGCTCTGGAGGCAACATCATTACAGAGGGTGCGGAGGTAGCCCGTTGATATTCCGCTAGCAGGAAAGTCTGTAGTGGTCGTCCAGGATTGCACTTGTCTCTCTAAGCGTTCATAGCCTTCCTGGAGGGATTTCACCTCTTGAGTGAAGGCTGAGAGAAGTTGGCAGACCTCATCAGTTTAATCATTTCATACTTTAAGATCTCATCAGTAGCGGAGGTACCTCTTGCAGGCTCAGGCATGGCTGTTTGATACTGAAACATACGTTGGAGGTGAGTCTGATGTGCAGAGGGAAACCTCTCATACAGCCCTTGTTCCAGGGTCACTGGAGTTGGGACAGTGACAGTAGGAGCGCAGTGAGGTATGAGTGCCTGCTGAGTTCTCAAAGACTGGAGATGATGACCACTGGGAGAGGCTGAAGCCGGCTGGAGTGCCGAGGATGTAGGTCAGCAGGATGCAGGTCAGAAGGATGTAGGTCAGCTGGATGCAGGTCAGCTGGATACTGGTGCACCGGGGAGCAACAAGCGCACGCAGGCGCAGACAGCAGGCAGGAGCGGGATCAGACAAGCCAGGTAATACACAGTGGATCAGTTCAGGCAGAATCGGCAGGCAAGGGATGGTCAGAGTTCAGACTGGTTTTGGCAATGGAAGATCAGGCAGACAGATGAACATAGCAGGGTCAAGGAAGCAAAAAGGCCAGGACTGGAGACAGCAGCGAGGTCAGAGAGCCGGGTCAGTATGAGATCAGGTGCAGATTCGGGATCAGGTCACAGGATAAGCTGCAGATCAAACAGCAAAGGACTGAACAGCATGAGCCCCTTTTAAAGGCCACTTGACGCCAAGGCAGCGTTACTGTGTGTGCTTGCACACTCTTCGCAATTGGCGCACGCGTGTCTGTTGTTTTAACCCTACATTGATTCACAGCTAATGACTGAGTGCTCTTTGGGATCTTGGATCATGTGGTACCAGACAGAGGAAGCATTTACGGTGGACAGACTCATCTTGAATACGGGGGTCCCTCACAGAACCTTTTTCTTTTTTTTTTTTTTTTTAAATGATAGTGCTGGGATTTCTATGTGTCTGTGAGATTATATCTTGTGGCACAGCAATCAATGCATATTTTAGAGGTACAAGGAAACCTGGGTTTTGTTTAACCACTCCCATTAACCCCATCCCACTGTTATGAGTTTGACCACACACACTTTTTTCACAGTGCGCGTAGTGCGCTGTCGGCCGCTACCTCTCTCAAGTGTCCCTCATTCTGAAGTTCAAAAGTTGGGAGGCATTTTTTAGGTGATAGAAAGGGACAAATACACAGCACAAGCACTGTGCTGTTATTCATGATTTAAAGGAACAGGATAATTTTTTTTAGAGTTACAATTACTTAAAAGCCTCATACACACGATCGGACCATGGACCAACTTTCCCGTGGATTTTTGTTCAAAGGGCGTTGGCCCCAAGTTGGTATTGCATACACACGGTCGGACTTTTTAGGCAACCAACACGAACGTAGTGACGTTTCAACGTACTGATGACAATTCAAAAGAGGACGTTTGAATACTCCAGCGCCACCTTTGGTCAACTTCTATATTGTTGTCTGATCTTTTGCATTGGTTCTGAGCATGCGTGTTTGTACTTTGGACAAAAGTCCATTGGTTTTGTGTACACAAGGTTGGACTTTGGTCCATCAGACTTTTGTTGGCAGAAAGTTGGTCCGTTCGCACGGCCAACAAAAGTCAGATGAAACCTGGAAAAAGTTGGTCCGATGCAGCGTACACACGGTCGGATGTTGGTCCAAACCAGCTAATTTGCATGTTGGTTGTCAAAAAGTCTGATCGTGTGTACGGGCCTTAAGGGTGGTAGACTGCAATAAACGAGCTCTGGCACATGGTGTAAATTGCATAAGCATGGCAGACTGTAACAACAGATGGGCTATGGAATCTGTGTCGATTGCAGGGGCCTGTATGGTACAGTGTCCTGTCCTTGGAGTAACAGGGAAAGTGTTTAAGGAGGTGACAGAAATGATGATGGTGGCCTCCCAATCCGTCAGCAAGGAGGTCTTCACTAGCCTGTCTCCACAGGTCACCCAGCTTTCTGATGCTTCTTGTGACTTCCTACCCCAACTTGGTCCAGTCTGGGCCCACGTGGCTCCACATAGCTCACCTCCAAACATCCTCCCCACTTCCTGTTCCTGGGCTTTTCCTTTTATATCATCTCGCCCCATGGCAAAGGCCCCTGGGTTATGTAGTTTTGATCTCAGCTAAACTGTAAGAAACAATCTGCTTCCAGAATACAAGTTCCAGCGGTCATTGAAACTTGGAATGAACAGAGTTGTTGAATACTTCATCTTGTGGTCAAAATAAAGATCTGCATTACAGTAACAATGCACAGTGTTACGTAAATGTTACATAATAAAACATGCATACACTAAACAAGAATAAAGCATTTTAAGGGCAGACAGTACTATTAATATGCAATTTATTACAATAGAAATCAGAAGGCCCGGCTTATTAGAGATTATGATCTAAGGGGAGGGTCAAGAGATACAAAAGGTAATAACTGTGGGGGTTGGGCTGATGGAGAAAATAAATGTAGAGTTGTTAGGTGGGGGCTGCATAGGCTTCTCAGAAGAGTTTAGTTTTCAGGGATCGTCTAAAAGTGGAAAGAGTAGGAGATAGTCAGACAGATTGGGGTAGTGAGTTCCAGAGGATGAGAGAGGCTCTGGAGAAGTCCTGGAGGTGAGCATGGGAGGAGGTGACAAGGGAGCTTGAGAGCAGGAGGTCTTGGGAAGAACAAAGAGAACGATTAGGTTGGTATTTTGAGACTAGGTTAGTAATATAGCTGGGGGCAGTGTTGTGGATGGCTTTGTAAGTTTTTGTTAGTATCTAGCACTACGAACTACCACTTTTATAAGGACACACCTTTTATTTTCTTTGATCTAAAACATATTTTGCAAAAAGATTACAATCATATCAATAACAGATGTTTTTTTTTAGTTCTATAAAGATTGAAAACTGAACTACATTCTGAGACACAAACCCAATTCAGTACATATTTTCTTCTCTCAGACCTTTCTGGATTCTCTGCTGTTGAATTAGTGTTCAAAATGGAGGAACCAATTTGCCTAATTGAAAACACAGAAGATGGCAATCTTGTGGTGAATCCTGAAGCCATCAACATCCTCTCCAGCTTTAACCAGCCACTGGTGGTGGTGTCCATTGTAGGGATGTATAGGACAGGGAAGTCCTACCTGATGAATAAGTTAGCCAGAGCTCAAAGAGGTAAGTGGCCAAGAAGCAGAATTCCATGAATTGATTGTTACTTGTGACATTATTCATTTTCTATATGTTTCCTATTAACAGGTTTTAACTTGGGCTCCACTGTTCAATCCAAGACCAAAGGAATTTGGGTGTGGTGTGTCCCTCACCCCTTTGAGGTGAACCAAACTTTGGTTCTTTTGGATACAGAAGGTCTAGGGGATGTAGAAAAGGTCAGTCTTATGAATGTTTTCCTATTTTTTTTCTATTTATCCTGTGGCATTGGGGAGATCCAACTCAAGTAGGTGTGTTTACAATGAGTTGTGCCAGTCCAAAACTGTATTTTAGGGCATGGTAGAACACTTTTATTCAAGAAACGTAAAATTCACATGCACATTAGTCTCCTTTGCAGGGGTTTATAACACAAAAAATCCAAACAATGAAAATGCTGAGTCACCTGGCTCGCTTGTTGGCAGCACCACTGCTCCTCTGAGCAGTCCTTCTGACTGTGTTGTCCAGCACTTATGGATCACTATGGTTCTCTTAGCTATTAGTCGCAGTATCCTGCTGCACGGCCCACTTCTGGCCTATGGATTTGGGTTCTCCTGACTCCTAGAATGAAACCTCCCATTTCCTGTCTGCTAGCTGGGGCACCTCAGACCCCTTGGTGAGACCCTCTGTCTCACACACAGGGAGATTTATCTAGTTGGGAGCTCTGAGCTATCCCCATACCTGAGTATATAACAACCCTGCACACCTGTGTATTCAAACAGGTTGCTGGTGTCATGTAAAACATGGACACAGAATTTACAGTTTTCTGATCAAGAACTATAGAATTTGGAGAAAGCCAAATACACACCTTTATTTGCACAGAAGCAATATTCTGTAACTTTGCATTAAGCCTAAGTGCAAATCCTGTGTCACATTCTCCTATATTCTTACATTGGCAGGACCTCTCACTGTCCCAATCCATAATATGTGCCTTTGAGCTTTGTGGGTATTATACAAATACTTCCTCATTCATTCATTCAAGGAGTATAGGATTCAGTTATTCAGAAGCTATTGAGTTATACTGCAGCCTACAGGAGAATTATGACACTGGCAAAAAAAAAAAAAAAGTAGTTGGCTATCCAACTGCATCCAAAATTCAAAGAAATTGGGATTCTGCTATGAGAAGAAAAACATAAGCCAGCCAAGATCCAGGATCCAAGATGGTATGCGTGCATCTTAGCGCCATCCTAAAAATGCCATCATAAGTGACATCATCAGGGGCATGGGCACATGCCACCATCCCACCATATACACTAAATGGCCACTTTATTAGGTACACCTTGCTAGGTTGGACCCATTTTGCATTCACAACTGCCTTAATGCTTCATGGCATAGATTTATCAAGGTTTTGGAAACATTCCTCAGAGATTTTGGTCCATATTGGCTTGATAGCATCACGCAGTTGCGGCAGATTTGTCTGCTTCACATCCATGATGCAAATCTCCCATTCCACCAAATCCCAAAGGTGCTCTATTGAATTGAGATCTGGTGACAGTGGAGTACAGTGATCTCATTTTAATGCTTTGTGACATGGTGCATTATCCTGCTGGAAATAGCTATCAGAAGATGGGAACACTGTAGGTATAAAGGGATTGACATGGTCAGCAATAATACTCAGGTAGGCTGTGTCATTTAAAAAATTCTCAGTTGGTACTTAGCAGCCCAAAGTGTGCCAAGAAAATATCCCCCACACCATTACACCACCACCAGCCTGAACCATGGATACAAGGCAGGATGGATCCATGTTTCTTAATTAAGGGAGACCTTCATGATGTAGTGTGTTACCAATAGGGTTGAGCGAAAAGTTCGGGTTCGTACCGGACTTTTGGGTTTTTGGGTCCCGGACCCAAACCTGAACAATTTACTGTATGTTCGGGTTTGAGTTCAATGTTCGGTAATGTAATGTCGCTTTTTAAACAGCTGCAGGGCAGCCAATCAACATTTGTTTAACTTGTGTGCCCTTAGAAGCGGTCACAGCCATGCCTACTAATGGCATGGCTGTGATTGGCCAGTGCAGCATGTGACCCAGCCTCTATATAAGCTAGAGGCACACAGCACAGCACGTCACTCTGCTTTAGATAGTGTAGGGAAAGGTTCCTGCTGCTGCTTTGAGGGAGAGAATTAGATAGGAGTCCTGATTCAGAAATCTAATTACTCAGCGATCTACCTTGATTTGCTTGTGTGGGTGTAGTGCACAATCTTTTTACCCTGCCCTGAGCCCAGTGCCAGAGAAATCATAATTTTTATCCGTCTGTTAGTTAGGTTGGCATCGGCAGGCATTTTATGCAAGCTCAGTGCACAAGCACTGCATATGTTACTGTGAGATACACCCTTTAGATACTGTTGCTCTAGTCTGCTATTCTAAAAACACCCATTTAGGGCAAAACATTTTTTTTTTTTACAGTGTTTCCTGCATATCTGTACGTGTGAGATACACACTTTAGATACAGTTGCTCTATTCTGCTATTCTAAAAACACCCATTTAGGGCAGATAAAAATATTTTACAATGTTTCCTCCTTATCTGCACGTGTGAGATACACACTTTAGATACTGTTCTTATATTCTGCTATTCAAAAAAATAATAATTTAGGGTAAAAAAAATTTTTTTTTGAAGAGCATTTTCTGCATATCTGTACGTGTGAGATACACCCTTTAGATACTGTTGCTTTATTCTGCTATTCTAAAAACACCCATTTAGGGCAAAAAAATATTTTACAGTGTTTCCTGCATATCTGTAGGTGTTAGATACACCCTTTAGATACTGTTCCTCTATTCTGCTATTCAAAAAACACCCATTTAGGGCAAGATCCTAAATATGAGGAGAACGTCAAAGAAGGGACGTGGCCCCGGTCATGGTGCTGCTGGTGGAGCTCCTGTTGCAGGGAGAGGATGTGGTCGATCTGTGCCAGCTACACACACAAGTGAAACACCTTCCTCAGGTGCGAGTAGGCGACAGAGCCTGCAGCGGTATTTGGTCGGGCCTAATGCGGCTCTATGAATGTTGAGGCCAGGACAAGTACAGGCGATAGTAGATTGGGTTGCTGACAGTGCCTCCAGTTCCTTCACATTGTCTCCCACCCAGTCTCCTGCTGAAAGATCAGAGTTGGCACCTGCAGCCAATGTCCATCAGTCTTTCACCTCACCCCCTTGCAAATCAGCCAAGCAGTCTGAGCCCCAAATCATGCAGCAGTCTCTTCTGCTTTTTGATGACTCTTTTAGCAGGGTTTCCCAGGGCCATCCACCTAGCCCTGCCCCAGAAGTGGAAGAGATTGTTTGCACCGATGCCCAACCACTTATATTTCAAGAGGAGTACATGGGAGGACCATCACAGCATGTCTCGGATGATGACGAAACACAGGTGCCAACTGCTGCTGCTTTCGCAATTGTGCAGACCGACAAGGAGGGCAGGGGTGAAGACTGGGTGGAAGATGATGTGGAGGACGATGAGGTCCTCGACCCCCACATGGAATCAACGTCATGCAGGTGACCTGTGTAGTTCGGAGGAAGAGGCGGGGTCGCACAGACCCACCAGCACAGCAGAAGAGCGGAGCATCCGTCCCCTAGACAGTACACCTGCTACTGCACAAAGCCAGATGCAAGGAGTTCCCTAGCGTGGCAGTTCTTCAGACAATGTACTGATGACTAGAGTTGAGCGGACACCTGGATTCGGCCGAACTTCGGAAAAAATTCCGGGTTCGGGACCGAACTTGACCTGAACTTGAACTCGAACTCCGAACCCCATTGAAGTCAATGGGGACCCAAACTTTTGAAGACTAAAATGGCTGTAAAAAAGTCATGGGAAGGGCTAGAGGGCTGCAAATGGCAACAAAATGTTGTTAAGAGCATGGCAAGTGCTCTGCAAACAAATGTGGATAGGGAAATAACTTAAAATAACCTAACTCAGCAGAAGAGGTACAGGAAGTCATTAAGAACCTCAGAAACTCAACGGCATGATGCCACACATATGGTGGGAATGCCCCAGAATACGCCCTTTCTGGAAAAAATTATTCAATTTAATGGATAATATAGTGGGTAAATGAAATACTTGGAAATTAAAAAAATTATAATCTTGACCTAGGAGGACAAGGTCCATATGGAGTAGGCGGTTGAGGTGGCGGTGGATGTGGCGGTGTAGGTGGAAGTGGAGGTGGAGGAGGACGAGGTAGCCAACACTGGTTCAAAAATATAACAATGGCTGGGTAAGGCTGGTGATGTGTCGAATTCTGTCCCCCGTCGCATAGTGTCCGGCCTGTACTGCGCTTGCTCAGTATGTAGGACAAAGGGGATTTCGAAACTCTCCGAAGACGATGTGCGGTGAGTCCAGGTTCAAGCCACATCATCCGAGGTTGAAGCCAAGCCAAGCGAGGCCGTGCACGAAGCATGGCGAGCGAAGCGAGCCCGTGAGGGGCCCTGTTACTATGTGCTACCGTATGTCCACTTGGATGGTGGGGCTTGAACCTGCACTCACAGCGCAGGCGCCGTTCATCTTCGGAGATTTTGTGAATCCTGCAAACATGCAGAAAACACTGCAAAATTTAATTTTTTTGCAATGTTTTTGCAATAGCAGAATACACCCACAGTATGTACAGCGTGTATCTCAAAAACGGCAAAACTGCAGAAAATGCTATGAAAAAAAAAAAAATTACACTCAAATATTTTTTTTTTGGAATAGCACAATCGAAGAAAAATAGGTCAATTGAATATGTCACACACTCCTGCAAACATGCAGAAAACATTGCAAAATGTTATTTTTTTGCAATGTTTTTGCAATAGCAGAATACACCCAGAGTATGTACAGGGTGTATCTCACAGTAACATATGCAGTGCTGGTGCACTGAGCTTGCAGATAAAAGTTATGTTTTGTCTGGCACTGTGCTCATGGCAGTGTAAAAAGACTGTGCACTGCAACCATATGTTGTGTACGTTGTGCCCAGCCACCACTACTTTTCCAGGCGAGCCACCCCTTCCCTGCACAACCAAGTGGGGGACAAAATCAGGTGTGCACTGCGCAACGGCATCTGTGGCAAGGTCCACCTAACTACGGATACGTGGACCAGTAAGCACGGTCAGGGACATTATATCTCCCTAACAGCACACTGGGTAAATGCAGTGTCGGCTGGGCCTGAGGCGGATAGCAGTTTGGCGCATGTCCTTCCACCACCGAGGATTGCAGGGTGCTTCAGTTTGCCTCCTGTTGCTAACTCCTCCTACTCCGCATCCTCATCCTCTACCGCCTCCTCATCCCGGCAACGTAACACCTTCAACACCAACTTCAGCACAGCCAGGGGTAAACGACAGCAGGCAGTTTAAAACTTTCCTCTTTGGGGGGAAAAAAAAAACACACCGCGCAGGAGTTGTGGAGGGACATGGAACAACAGACCGATGAGTGGTTGGTGGCAGTGAGCCTCAAGCCCGGCCTGGTGGTGTGTAATAATGGGCGAAATCTCATAGCAGCTCTGGGCCTAGCCGGTTTGACGCACATACTTTTCCTGGCGCATGTGCTGTACTTGGTGGTCCAGAGGTTCCTTAAAAATTACCCTGATATGCCACAGCTGCTGCAGAAAGTGCGCGCCGTCTGTGCACACTTTCGGCGTTCTCACCCTGCTGTTGCTCGCCTGTCAGCTCTGCAGCGTAACTTCGGCCTTCCCGCTCACCGCCTCATATGTGACGTGCCCACAAGGTGGAACTCCACCTTGCACATGCTGGCCAGACTGTGTGAGCAGCAGCAGGCGATAGTGGAGTTTCAGCTGCAGCACGCACGCGTGAGTCGCTCTGCGGAACAGCACCACTTCACCACCAATAACTGGGCCTCCATGCGAGACCTGTGTGCCTTGTTGTGCTGTTTCGAGTACTCCACCAACATGGCCAGTGCAGATGACGCCGTTCTCAGCGTTACTATCCCAGTTCTATGCCTCTTTGAAAAATTGCTTCGGGCGATGATGGCACAGGAGGAGGAGGAAGAGGGATCATTTCCAGAGCTTTCAGGGCAGTCATTCACAAGTGGCTACGAGGGTGGGTTCCTGCACCAACAAACGCCAGGTACACAATTGTCCGGCAGCAAGGGCACAGTTCTGGAGGATGAAGAGGTGGAGGGTGAGGAGAAGGAGATGGAGGAGGAGGAACCATGTTCACAGCAGGGTGGCACCCAGACCAGCTGATGGCCATCACTGGTGTGTGGCTGGGGGGATACAGAGGACACAGACGATACACCTTCCACAGAGGACAGCTTTTCCTTGCCTCTGGGCAGCCTGGCACACATGAGCGATTACATGCTGCAGTGTCTCCGCAACGACTGCCAAGTTGCCCACATTCTAACTGGTACTGATTACTGGGTGGCCACCCTGCTGGATCCCCATTACAAGGACACCGTACTATCCTTAATTCCCTCACTGGAGCGTGATCATAAGATGCGCGAGTACAACCGCGCGCTGGTAGACGCAGTGCTGGTGGCATTCCCACCTGACAGCGGGGGTACGGTGGAAGCACAAGGCGAAGGCAGAGGAGGAGGAGGAGGTCGCCAACGCAGCCAGGGCACCGCCAGCACCTCAGAAGGCAGGGTTAGCATGGCGAAATGTGGAAAATCGATGTGGACGGAATGTGGACGGGTCTGCCCCCTTCAACTTCTGGGTCTCCAAATTGGGCACATGGCCTGAGCTTGCCCTTTATGCCTTGGAGGTGCCCTGCAGCCAGTGTATTATCGTAACGTGTATTTAGCACAGCAGGGGGCATTATCACAGACAAGCGCAGCCGCCTGTCCAGAGCCAATGTGGACAAGCTCACGTTCATTAAAATTAACCAGGCATTGATCCCACAGGACTTGTCCGTACCTTGTGCAGAATAGACATGTATACCGGTGTTCTGACAAAAACTGTTCGGCCATCGGATAGTGTCCAGCCCGTACTACGCAGGCGCATCGCTTGCACAGTACGGAGGACAAGGAGATTCTGAAAATCTCCAAAGATGAACGGCGCCTGCGCAGTGAGTGCAGTTTCAAGCCCCACCATCCAAGTGGACATATGGTAGCAAATAGTAACATGGCCCCTCACGGGCTCGCTTCGCTCGCTACGCTTCAGGCACGGCCTCACTTCGCTCGGCTTGAACCTCGGATAGTGTGGCTTGAACCTGGACTCACCGCGCAGGAGCCGTTCGTCTTTGGAGATTTTCGGAATCCCCTTGTCCTACGTACTGCGCAAGCGCAGTACAGGGCGGACACTATCCGACGGGGGACAGAATTCGACACATCACCAGCCTTACCCAGCCATTGTTTTATTTTTGATCTTTCTCACTCTTTTGGGGTGTACCCTAATTTAAAAAAAAATTTAATTAAAAACAAAAACCAGTGTTGGCTACCTCGTCCTCCTCCACCGCCGCTTCCACCTACACTGCCCCATCCACCGCCACCTCAACCTCCTACTCCATATGGACCTCGTCCTCCTAGGTCAAGATTATTATTTTTTTAATTTCAAAGTATTTGATTTTCCCACTAGCTTATCCATTAAATTGAATATTTTTTTCCAGAAAGGGCATATTCTGGGGCATTCCCAATGTGTGGCATTGTGCCGTTGAGTTTCTGAGGTTCTTAATGACTTCCTGTACCTCTTCTTCTGAGAAGGGGGCCTCCAGCATATTATTTTTATTTTTTTTTTAGGTTATTTTAAGTTATTTCCCTATCCACATTTGCCATGCTCTTAACAACATTTCGCTGCCATTTGCAGCCCTCTAGCCCTTTCCATTCGTTTTTTAGAGCCATTTTAGTCCTCAAAAGTTTGGGTCCCCATTGACTTCAATGGGGTTCGGGTTTGGGGTCAAGTTCGGTCCCGAACTTAAACTTTTTTGCGAAGTTAGGCCGAACCCGTCGAACCCGAACATCCAGGTGTCTGCTCAACTCTCGTCTTAAGTTAGTCAAACAGGTGGGGTCTAGTGAGGGTTTTTTGAGTATGCATGTTTGAGCGGGGAAGGAAAGGTGCCGGAGGAGAGGGAGAGGTTGAAGATGTGGGTTAGGGAGTTGAGGATAGAGTGGGAAGGAGGTTGCAGTAATTGTGAGGGGACAGGGTCCAGCGAACAGGTAGTGAGGTGGGCCATGGAGAGGAGTTTTTCAACTTCATCTGTGGTAACTGGGCAAAAAGAGGGGAGTATTGAGTGTGGTATTGGACCTGTTGTGTTGGGTAGGGATGGAAGTTAAATGCTGGATATCCCCTTGTGAATTTCTATTGAAATGGTTGGCAATCTGTTGAGCAGTAAGCAAGTAGGTGGGTGGTGGCAGTGGGGGGTGAAGTATGGAATTAAGGGTAGAAAAGAGTTGACGAGGTTTGGATGAGAGGGTTTTGATGATAATGTTGTAATAGGTTTGTTTAGCAGTGTGGAGGCAGGAGTTGTATTTGAGAAGGGCAGATTTGTAGAGGGTAAAGTCTTGCAGGGACTTAGATTTACGCCATGCTCGCTCAAGAGCACGGCTGTGTCTCTTGAGACTTCTGGTGTCGTCTGTTTGCCAGGGTTTTGGCAGATGGGGCCTGGTTCTGTGTGTAGAAAGAAGAGCAAGTACGTCTAGGGAGGATGAAAGTGTGTTGTTGTAGATGGAAGTGGTTAGGTCTGAGCAGGACAGGGGTGCGATTTTGTCATAAAGGTCATCAGTAGCAGAGTGAAGAAGGGAAGGGTTGAGGTTGCAAAGGTTTCTGCGGGTAGTAGTTTGTGGGTTGGCAGCATTGGATGTTGGAGACAAGGAGAGAGTGAATCAGATAAGGTTGTGATCAGAGAGAGGAAAGGGTGTGTTAGAGAGATTGCAGGGAATGCAGCGATGGGAGAATACGAGGTCAAGAGTGTTACCGTTGGAGTGCGTGGTGGTTTGTGTCCATTGTGTTAAGGTTAAAAGAGGAGGTTAAGTTGAGTAGTTTAGAAGTGGTAGCAGTATTAACATTGATTGGAATGTTAAAGTCACCTAGGATTATGGCAGGCACTTCAGATGAGAGAAAATAGGGTAGCCATGCAGAGAAGTCATCCAGAAAGCGTGACACTGGTCCAGGAGGCCGAAAAATGACGGCGACCCTCAGACAAACTGAAGAGGAAAGACGAATGCAGTGCATTTCCAAAGAGCAGGGGGAAAGAGAGGGAGGTGTGGGAACTACCTGGAAGGTGCATTGTGGGGAGAGGAGAAGTCCGACACCACCTCCTTTTCGTCCACTGGGTCTGGTGGAGTGAGTCCAAAGAAGGCCACTGTGGGACAGGGCAGCAGGAGAGGTAGTGTCGAATTCCTGGAGCCAGGTTTTTGGTTATAGCAAATAGATTAAGGGATTTGGAGAGGAAAAGGTAATTGACAGAGGCTAGTTTGAAGACTGAGTGGGCATTCCAGAGGGCACATGAAAGAGGGAGGCCGACTTGTGGAATCAGGGGAGTTGGGATGAGAAGGTGGGAGTTACGACTGTTGGAGGAGGTAGACAGCCAATTTTGGGGGTGGGAGGGCTGGGGTTTGGTGCGATGTCCCCAGACATTAGGAGTAGTAGGAGGGTGAGGGTGGTAAGGCGGGAGTGGGATTTATAGGAGGGCAGATGTTGCTGTGGTGGAATGGACGTGGTGATACTGTGTGGGCAGGAGGTGGTAAGTGGAGTTATATTGAGTGGGCAGAAGAGAGGAAGATATGTACAGATTGGGGGCTGGAGAGGGGGGGATAAAGAAATGAGAGTTTGAGGAGAGAGGATGTTATAACAAAGATTAGTATGAGCATGTTGGAGGGTGTGGAGAGGGGAATAGAAGGAAGGCTGAGGTAAGTTGGAGTATTAAGAGGAACTTCCTGCCAAATAGCAGTGGAACAATAATGTCTGCACTTTCTTTTTTTGTAGCAGTGCCTTAGTCAAACTGCCCATGTACAAGTGCCAAACACGTGTTGCCGGCGTGACACTTTGTACAGGAGCGACCAGGCTAAACCCTCGCCAGCCATCCCAATAAATTAATTACATTTATACTGGGGAGGTGTGGGGGGATGATTCAAAATTATTCAATTATAAGCTGATGAAACCAGGCTTGTGGGGGTGGGGTTTTACAGCTGGCCTGAACAGAGTGCAGTGCAAGAGGGGGCAACAGAATAAGGTAAAATGTTTGATCTTGGTCAGGGCAGCATAATACAAAATAAGTGACACTTTCAAAAACAAAACAAATATAGACAGTAGTTTCAAATTCTTAGTAAGGCAGAATTAAAGTTCAGTTAGGCCCCTTTCACACTGGGGCGGTGAGCCGCGGTGACGGTAAAGCAGCGCTATATTTATCCCTGCTTTACCGTCGTTTTAACTGCGGTATTCGGCCGCTCGCGGTGCGGTTTTAACCCCCGCGAGCGGCCGAAAAGGGGTTAAACACCCCCCGCAGAGCGCCGCCGTAGCGGCGCTTTGCGGCGGTATTACCGCGGTTTCACCACGGTGTCCCATTCTATTCAATGGGAAGGAGCGGTATAGGAGCGGTGAACACACCGCTCCTATCCCGCTCCAAAGATGCTGCTAGCAGGACTTTTTTTGTCATCCTGCTAGCGCACCGCTCCAGTGTGAAAGCCCGCCGGCTTTCACACTGGAGTTAAAGGGGCCGGATTTTTTCATGCGGTGAACAGGCGCTATTTTTAGCGCTGCACCGCATGAAAAACGCCCCGGTGTGAAAGGGGCCTTAGGCAATGTAGTCCAGTGTTTAAGGCCCCTTTCACACTGGGGCGGTTTGCAGGCGCTATTGCGCTAAAAATAGCGCCTGCAAACCGACCCGAAACAGCTGTTGCTGTGTCTTCAGTGGGAAAGCCCGAGGGCTTTCACACTGAAGAGGTGCGCTTGCAGGACGCTGAAAAATGTCCTGCAAGCCACATCTTTGGTGCGCTGTAGGAGCGGTATATTTACCGCTCCTATAGCGCCCCTTCCCATTGAAAACAATGGGACAGCGCTCCAAACAGCTGCAGCGGCGTTTTGCGGGCGGTATTAAAAACAAAAAAAACAAAAACAAAACACAACACCAAAACACAACACAACAAAACCAAAAAAAAACAAAAACAAAACAAAACAAAAAAACAAACAAAAACACAAACACAAAAAAAAAAAAAAACACAAACACACAAAAAAAACAAAAAAAACACAAAAAAACAAACAAAAAAAAACAAAAAAAACAACAACACACCAAAAAAAAACACAAAAAACAAAAACAACAAAACAAAAAAAAAAAAAAACAAACAACAAAAACACACAAACAAACAAACAACAAAACAAAAAAACATAACAACCCCAAAACACACACCACAAAAAAAAACAACACCACACCAACAACACAAAACACAAACAAAAAAACAAAAAACAAAACAACAACACAAACACCAACCAACAACAAAAACACACAAAACACAACAAAAACAAACACAAAAAACCAACCAAACAACAAACAAAACAACACAAAACAACCAACAAAAACCCCCCCCACCACACCCACCACAAAAAAAAAAACAAAAACAAAACAAAACCACCCAACCAAACAAACACCCACCAAAAACAAAAAAAAAAACAACAAACACCACACAAAAAAAACACCAAAAACCAACAAACAACACAAACAAACAAACACAAACACAACACACACACCCCCCCCACCCCCCACCCCACCCCACCACCCCCCAACACACACACACACAACCACCCCCACACCCAAAACAAAAAAAAAAAAAAACAACAAAACAAAAAAACAAAAAAAAAAAAAAAAAAAAAAAAAAACCCTTTTTGCGCCGCTAAAACGACGGTAAAGCGGCGCTAAATATAGCGCCGCTTTACCGCCAGCGCCCCCAACGCCTCAGTGTGAAACCAGCCTAAGAGTGGAGTCTTTGCAGTAACCAGAGGGTATGAAGAGGAGTCAGGTGGGAAAATTGTAGACAGGTAGAGCGACTTTGTGTCTTATAGATGTAGGATCTTTACCAAGGGGGTATAGGTGTCCCTATTCAAAACAATCTGTTGGATTTCCTGCACATAATCTGCCTTGTTCAAGAAAATTATTATCCTCTTTATCAGCAGGATGAACAATGATGTGCTTTCATGTACACAATTCCTTAATCCCTCTTTCAATAATAGCCTTAAGTCTTAATTTTTAATCCTGTAAATTATCCAAATCTTTAAAAAACTAATCTTTAAACACAGTACATGAACAGAGAAATATATTGTGGGAGGATTAATCAAAGAGGCTTTGTCTAAAAAAGAATTTCTGATGCCCTCTGAGATCATGTTTTTGTTTCCAACTAGATTAGATATAAAGGTACCTCTTAACATTCAGCTTCCGCATATAATGTACTTATGCTCATCAATAAAGTTGATTTCTAAGGGGGAGAGTATTAAAAATGATTCCCTGTTCATTAGTCAACTCTGCTTTATGTAAGTTTGTAATATGGACTGAAGAGGTTTCTCCCTTCCCGGTGCCTCTTTTACCTCTATACTAGGTATGAGCCGAAGACCCCCCGGTTTGTTTTGTGGCAGAACATGCAAACAGACCAAAAATTTGTGCGAACACGCAAACCCGTTAAAGTCTATGGGACTTGAACGTGAAAAATCAAAAGTGCAAATTTTAAAGGCTAATATGCAAGTTATTGTCATAAAAAGTGTTTGGGGACCCGGGTCCTGCCCCAGGGGACATGTATCAATGCAAAAAAAAAAGTTTTAAAAACAGACGTTTTTTCGGGAGCAGTGATTTTATTAATGCTTAAAGTGAAAAAATAAAAGTGAAATATTTTTCTTTAAATATCATACCTGGGGGGTGTCTATAGTATGCTTGTAAAGTTGTGCATGTTTCCCATGTTTAGAACAGTCCCTGCACAAAATTACATTTCTAAAAGGAAAAAAAGTCATTTAAAAAACTGCTTGCGGCTGGGCCCTTTGGGTCTGGTATGGATATTAAGGTGAACCCTGCACCTAAATAAAAAAAAAAAAAAGGCATGGGGCCCCCAGGCTCTATATACTCTGAACAGCAGCAGTATACAGGAGGTCCCGGGTTACAAACAAGACAGGGACTGTAGGTTTGTTCTTAAGTTGAATCTGTTTGTAATTTGGAACAGGTACGTTTTCTAAGTGTAGCTCCAGCCAAAAAATCTATTTAAACGCTTTTTGGATAACATAGTGAAGGGTTATCATCACCCCTGTAACATTTGTTTCTTTATCGTACATCATAGGACACAGAGCCTTAAGTATTTACTTAATGGGTTATAGGCCACCTTCAGGTGTTGACACTGGTAAACCCTAATTAAGTAAGTTGACTCCCTATATAACCCCTCCTCCTTCCAGGAGCACATCAGTTTTTTTGCCAGTGTCTAAAGGTGTTGGCTCGAGTAAAGGTGTGCTCTGCAGAGCTCCAGGAGGGATCCATGCTGGATTTAAAAAGCCTCCACAACCTGATCCTTCCCACCACTGCAGCTCCAGGATGGTACCCGGGCCTCGCATTGAAGAACGAGGTTTTGCCTGTAATGTTCCTCTTTGAGGGCTAGACCCTAGAAACCAGGACTCTTTTTGGTCTTGCTAAATTGCCTAAAGCCGTCCTGAGGGGTGCTATACAGGTCCAAAGGAGCGTCCCCCTATTAAAAGGGCCCCAGTCTTTGAAGGTTTAACCACGCTGCCCGCCGTGATGGGTGAAGTTTGGATCTGTCTGTTTACTCAGCAGCATCCTGCAGTGAGGGTAAGGGGAGAAGCATAGGAACTGTAAAAAGTCTTATTATATGGACGTCCTCCCAGAAACTTGCTCCCGCACGCCCCCTGGGGCGCGCACTCGGAAACATCCGAGGACCCGGCGCATCACAGATCACGGTAAACGGCCACTGATAGCAGACGTTTACCATGTGATCGCTCCGTCAAATCGCTCCCTCCGATCGGTACAGTGAGAGGGGAGAAGCGGAGAGGGGTAGAGATGGGACCAGCGCTGTGGGCTGGATGTGTAGTGCCCACAGCGCTGGTCAGTGACAGCTACTCTGCCACCACTGTGCAATACTCTGCCACCACTGTGCAACACACTCTGCCAATACTCTGCCAATAAATTTTAATAGAAACAAAGAATTTTTATTTTTTTTACCGAATCTTCAGTATTTTTTGATTTATAGCGCAAAAAATAAAAAAATAAACTGTGGTGATTAAATACCACCAAAAGAAAGCTCTATTTGTGTGAAAAAAAGGACACAAAATTAATTTGGGTACAGTGTTGCATGACTGAGTAATTGTCATTCAAAGTGTGAGAGCACCGAAAGCTGAAAATTGGTCTGGTTAGGAAGGGGGTTTAAGTGCCAGTGGGTAAGTGGTTAAAGTGCCTCTGCTTTTGCGATTAGCACATTTGACTTCCAGTGTACCACAAAGGTACCAAGGATTCCACCCCTGGGTGCTGGAAACTCCAGTCATGCCTCCACACTGTCATCCTCTCAGTAGATACCGGACATGGCAAGCCAAGGTGAGTCATTGGAAGCAATTGGTGGTACAACTGCTTCTCACAATTTAGCCCCTGTATATGCGACTGAAGATGCATTTTCCTCTGCCCTGCAGGGCTTAGAAGGAAGATTAGCGGCTTTAATTGCATCCTCCATCCAAGAGGATAGAAAGCGTGTTAGATCCCACCTCAAACCCCTTTTTCCAAGGGAACAGTGGGCACAGGGTGAGGTGTTATCCTTAGGTGATCACGGGGAAAAACAAGCCAAATTTTCCTCTGCGGAGGAAACAGTTGATAAACCTTATGCAACCTCACAATCTGACAGATTGATGGTACAAACTCTTACAGAGATGGTTCATTCCACTTTTTTTGCTACTCCTAACAGAGTAAGCTGAAAGTTCAGATCCCTTCCTTGTTTTTTTTTTTTTTTAAATAAAAAATAAACCTTTACAGTGCTTATTTATGCTGAATGGGATCATCCGGAGAAAACATTTTTTCTCTCCAAAGAGTTTTAGTTCTCTATCATGAAGTAAAAGTTCACAAGGGTTGGAAAGTACCAGCAGTAGACGCAGTGATTTCCAGCATCAATAAAGATGCATAAATGCTTAAGCATCCAACAGATAAGGAGTTGGAATTTTTTTGTTAAAATCCTCCTACCAAAAAGGTGCTATGTTTTGCCATAGATGCCATAAAGGACTCGATCCACCAGTTGTCCCGCTTTGCGCTTGTGCTAAACACATGGTTAGGACCCTGTGGTTTAAAGGTTGGTCACCCGAAGCATCTTGCAAAAAGGGCGTCTGACTAGTTTCCCTTTTCATTGGGGAAGATTTGGTGAAATACATCCAAATGATTTCTAGCAGGAAAGCTCTTTTGTCCAAAAGAAGGTATAAATGGCCTTTTATTTAAACTGACTCCTTCCCCCGCGCAGGGGCAGCTGCCTCTAGGCAGCAGTGACGGCCTCCACCGCCAGACTCTAGTGCATGATGTACTGATCCACTGAGTACTGTTAATACCTGTGCGACTTCAAGTCACAGCGACTTCAAGGTAGTCCCTGCACTATTTTGTTACCACTTTGATGCGACTTGAGGTCCATAGACCTCAAGAATACACAGGCATTGTTTCCTGTCGCATCAAAATCACACCCGACATATTCTTGTGGCAAAAGATCACGGTAAAATCACGCGACTTTAGGGTTGCAATAGTGGAAACCAAGCCTAAGAGGAGAAAACATTCAGCCCCTGTATACATGATTGAAAATGCGTTTTTCCTCCCCCCTGCAGGGCCTAGAAGGAAAATTAGCGACTTTAACCGCATCCGCTATCCAAGGATGGGAGGCGTGTTAGATCCCCCTCCCCCACCTTAGATCCCTTATCAAGGGAACAGTGGGTAGAGGATGAAGGGTTACCCTCAGGTAATCAGGAAAAAAGGCAAACCAAGTACTCCTTTGCGGAGGAGACAACTAGAGTTGAACTTTTTTTCAGCATCGCAATCTGAGAAATTGCTGGTACAAATCTCTTACAGAGATGATTCGTGCCTCTTTCAAGCTACCTCTAGTAGAGTCAGCTTATAGTTCTGTTTTTTATTAGGTCCCTAAAAACTTCACTGCCTTTTTCATGCGTTTCCTGTACATTTACAGATCCACGCAAAAGTTCAACAGATCCATTCTAGATCTAAAATAATTTAAATCAGTTCCTGAAGATCCGCTCCTTTCTATGGAGTCGATCAGGTCAGTAATTTCTATCCTACAAGGAGGAAAACTTCTGGCGCCTATCGGCATCAGGGATGCATATCTGCATGTTCCTATATTTCCCACTCACCAAAGGTTTCTGTTCTTTGGGCCAGCTACAGCACTCCGAGTGTTCACAAAAGTGCTAGCCCCACCTCTAGCCAGGTTAAGGGCACAGGGCTTAAACAGTCTTGGCATACCTAGATGATCTATTGCTAATAGACCAATCGGTGTTCGGAGTAAGGTGTATGCATTACAACCAGTTACCTGAAAAAGTCTGGGTTGTGTTCTCAACCTAGTGAAGTCTCCCTTAAATTCGCTAAAAAAGCTGGAGTATTTGGGTCTGATCATAGATACAGACCAGAAAAGGGGTCTTCTTGTCTAGGCAAAAAAAAAAAAAAACAACCCATAAAAGTGTTGGTGCGGATGGTCAGGTCAAAAGGAGATCCCTCCATTCGCCTTTGCACAAGGTTGTTAGAAAGGATGGTGGCTTTAATCAAAGCAGTTCCTTATGCCCAGTTCCATTCAAGACTGTTGCAAAACAGTATTCTTTTTGCTTGGAACAAAACGATCCAAGCTTTGGACTTGCCAATGCGGCTGTCCCCAAGGGTGTCCCAAAGCCTCAATTGGTGGTTACTAAAGAATGTCCTAAAGCAGGGGTGCCCAACCTTTTGAGGAGCGAGGGACACTTTAGCGTCTTGGTAACCGGTCGCGGGCCACAATGAGCGTAGCGGGCGGATGGCAGGTCTGTGTCCATTCTGCATATGTAGAGCAGACACAGATGCAGCCCGCTCTACCCTAAGGGCCCTTCCGATCTGCCCAGACAGAAGGGGACAGATCCCCTTCTGTTTTTTAAGCAGATCGGATTGCAGATAGGCGTCTGTTTACATCTGCCGCTCTATAGAGGTGAATGGAGGGTCTGATCGGTTCTACCTGTCTGTTTTTCAGGCGGACCCAATCGGACCGTTCGTGTGAAAGGGGACTAAGGCTGCTTTCACACTGATGCACAGCGGTTTACCTGCTCCTCAACTGACCTCAATCTTCACTTCTTCCTCAGGATTCCTGCAGCTGGTTGCTGCTGTTCCCCAGGTGGTTATAACTGGTGGCTGCTGCTGGCTGTCCTTCAGGGCTGGTACTGCTGGCTGGTACTGCTGTTGGGTACTGCCTGCTGGTACTGCTGACTGGTACTGCTGGCGGGTACTGGTACTGCTGGCGGGTACTGGTGGCTGAAACTGCTTGCAGCTACTGGTACTGCTGGTGGGTGCTGGTGGGTACTGGTGCTGCTGGTGGGTACTGGTGCTGCTGGTGGGTACTGGTGCTGCTGGTGGGTACTGGTACTGCTGGCTAGTACTGGTACTGCTGGCTGGTACTGCTGACTGGTACTGGTACTGCTGACTGGTACTGGTACTGCTGACTGGTACTGGTACTGCTGACTGGTACTGCTGACTAGTACTGGTACTGCTGACTGGTACTGGTGACTGGAACTCGTGGTTGGTATTGCTCGTGGGTACTGGTACTGCTGGCTGGTACTGGTACTGCTGGATGAAACTGCTTGCTGCTACTTGTACTGCTGGTGGGTGCTGGTGGGTACTGGTACTGCTGGTGGGTACTGGTGCTGCTGGTGGGTACTGGTGCTGCTGGTGGGTACTGGTGCTGCTGGCTGGTACTGGTGACTGGAACTGGTGGTTGGTGCTGCTGGTGGGTACTGGTACTGCTGGCTGGTACTGGTACTGGTGGCTGGAACTGGTGGCTACTGGTACTGCTGGCTGGTACTTGTACTGGTATTGCTGGTGGGTACTGCTGGCTGGTACTGCTGGTGGGTACTGGTACTGGTGGCTAGTACTGGTGGCTGGTACTGCTGGTGGGTACTGGTACTGGGGGCTGGTACTGCTGGTGGGTACTGGTGCTGCTGGTGGGTACTGGTGCTGCTGATGGGTACTGCTGGCGGGTACTGGTACTGCTGGCTGGTACTGGTGACTGGAACTGGTGGTTGGTGCTGCTGGTGGGTACTGGTACTGCTGGCTGGTACTGGTACTGGTGGCTGGAACTGGTGGCTACTGGTACTGCTGGCTGGTACTTGTACTGATACTGCTGGCTGGTACTGGTATTGCTGGTGGGTACTGGTGGCTGGTACTGCTGGTGGGTACTGGTAATGGTGGCTAGTACTGGTGGCTGGTACTGCTGGTGGGTACTGGTACTGGTGGCGGGTACTGCTGGTGGGTACTGGTACTGCTGGTGGGTACTGGTACTGCTGGTGGGTACTGATACTGGTGACTGGTACTGGTGGCGGGTACTGATACTGCTGGCGGGTACTGGTGACTGGTACTGCTGGCTGGTACTGGTACTGCTGACTGGTACTGGTACTGCTGACTGGTACTGGTACTGCTGACTGGTACTGCTGACTAGTACTGGTACTGCTGACTGGTACTGGTGACTGGAACTCGTGGTTGGTATTGCTCGTGGGTACTGGTACTGCTGGCTGGTACTGGTACTGCTGGATGAAACTGCTTGCTGCTACTTGTACTGCTGGTGGGTGCTGGTGGGTACTGGTACTGCTGGTGGGTACTGGTACTGCTGGTGGGTACTGGTGCTGCTGGTGGGTACTGGTGCTGCTGGTGGGTACTGGTGCTGCTGGCTGGTACTGGTGACTGGAACTGGTGGTTGGTGCTGCTGGTGGGTACTGGTACTGCTGGCTGGTACTGGTACTGGTGGCTGGAACTGGTGGCTACTGGTACTGCTGGCTGGTACTTGTACTGGTATTGCTGGTGGGTACTGCTGGCTGGTACTGCTGGTGGGTACTGGTACTGGTGGCTAGTACTGGTGGCTGGTACTGCTGGTGGGTACTGGTACTGGTGGCGGGTACTGCTGGTGGGTACTGGTGCTGCTGGTGGGTACTGGTGCTGCTGATGGGTACTGCTGGTGGGTACTGGTACTGCTGGCTGGTACTGGTGACTGGAACTGGTGGTTGGTGCTGCTGGTGGGTACTGGTACTGCTGGCTGGTACTGGTACTGGTGGCTGGAACTGGTGGCTACTGGTACTGCTGGCTGGTACTTGTACTGATACTGCTGGCTGGTACTGGTATTGCTGGTGGGTACTGGTGGCTGGTACTGCTGGTGGGTACTGGTAATGGTGGCTAGTACTGGTGGCTGGTACTGCTGGTGGGTACTGGTACTGGTGGCGGGTACTGCTGGTGGGTACTGGTACTGCTGGTGGGTACTGGTACTGCTGGTGGGTACTGATACTGGTGACTGGTACTGGTGGCGGGTACTGATACTGCTGGCGGGTACTGGTGACTGGTACTGCTGGCTGGTACTGGTACTGCTGGCGGGTACTGGTGACTGGTACTGGTGGCTGGTTCTGATACTGCTGGCGGGTACTGGTACTGCTGGTGGGTACTGGTACTGCTGGTGGGTACTGATACTGCTGGCGGGTACTGATACTGGTGACTGGTACTGGTGGCTGGTACTGATACTGCTGGCGGGTACTGGTACTGCTGGTGGGTACTGGTACTGCTGGTGGGTACTGATACTGCTGGCGGGTACTGATACTGGTGACTGGTACTGGTGGCTAGTACTGCTGATGGGTACTGGTACTGGTGGCGGGTACTGATACTGCTGGCGGCTACTGGTGACTGGTACTGCTGGCTGGTACTGGTACTGCTGGCGGGTACTGGTGACTGGTACTGCTGGCTGGTACTGATACTGCTGGCGGGTACTGGTACTGCTGGCGGGTACTGGTGACTAGTACTGGTGGTGGGCACTGGCACTGCTGGCTGGTACTGGTGGTGGGTACTGGTACTGCTGGCGGGTACTGGTACTGCTGGCAGGTACTGGTACTTCTGGCTGGTACTGCTGGTGGGTACTGGTGACTGGTACTGCTGGTGGGTACTGGTACTGGTGACTGGTACTGCTGGTGGGTACTAGTACTGCTGGTGGGTACTGGTACTGCTGGTGGGTACTGGTGACTGGTCCTGCTGGCTGGTACTGGTACTGCTGGCGGGTACTGGTGACTGGTACTGGTGGCTGGTACTGCTGGCTGGTACTGATACTGCTGGCGGGTACTGGTACTGCTGGTGGGTACTGGTGGCTAGTACTGGTGGTGGGCACTGGTACTGCTGGCTGGTACTGGTGGTGGGTACTGGTACTGCTGGCGGGTACTGGTGGTGGGTACTGCTGGTGGGTACTGGTACTGCTGGCGGGTACTGGTACTGCTGGCTGGTACTGCTGGTGGGTACTGGTACTTCTGGCTGGTACTGCTGGTGGGTACTGGTGACTGGTACTGCTGGTGGGTACTGATACTGCTGGCGGGTACTGGTACTGCTGGCTGGTACTGGTGGTGGGTACTGCTGGTGGGTACTGGTACTGCTGGCGGGTACTGGTACTGCTGGCGGGTACTGGTACTGCTGGCTGGTACTGCTGGTGGGTACTGGTACTTCTGGCTGGTACTGCTGATGGGTACTGGCACTATTGGCTCTGGCACTGCTGGCTGCTGTGAGATCTCAGGAAGCATGCAGCTGCAGTACACATTCCTGTCACAGGCGGAGTACATTTGATATCACTCCGCCTGTGAAGGAGCCGGCGCTATACAGGAAGCATCGGCTCTGCTTCCTTTAGCGGCGGCTCCGTTCTAGCTGATGCTCGGAGATGGCGGGTCGGGTACCCGCGATCAGGGCTTCCCGACCCGCCATCTCAGGGCAAGACGTGGCGGGCCACCTCGGATGGCGCCGCGGGCCACGGGTTGGGCACCCCTGTCCTAAAGGGTAAATCCTTCAGACCACTTATCTGGAAAGTGGTAACAACAGAGAAGACAACTGTCCAAGGAGAGTGTTCAAGAACCGAAAGAGCCTTGCCCATCAACATCCTAGAGATTCGGGCGTGTCATCTGGCTCTAAAAGCCTGGACTTCCAGGTTAAGGGATTGTCCTGACAGGATCCAATCCGTCAATGCTACGGCTGTGGCCTATATCAATCACCAAAAGGGGCACCAAGAATCTCTCAGTGCAGAGAGAGGTGAACCATATTCTAACTTGGGCAGAAATAAATATTCTGTGCCTATCGGCAGTCTTCATTCCAGGAATAGAGAATTGACAAGCACACTACTTGTGCCGCCAGCAGATTATTCCCAGGGGAATGGTCTATACATCCCAACATGTTTCAGGCTGTCTGTCAAGGATGGGGGACTCTGGACGTACAGAACAGATGCGTTGGTGATACTGTGGGATCAGCTTTCACTGATCTATGTGTAGCACTGACCCCCGAAGGAGCTGCTGGTTTGATTTGGGCCTGCACTCTGCTAATACGCCCCACTAACTTGACTCAGTCCTCTTGACACAGCTGTGGTGCAACACAATACAGTACAATATAATATAACACAATATACCTGTATTGACACGTCAGGATTCACTGGCTCCACCTGCTGGGGGAAAACAATACTTCACACAACAGGATACTTAATTAAAGTATATTTTACTATAAGTATTGGCAAACAGGTGGTTACAATAAGTGTGCTGTCATCACAACATAGAATGACAGAACAATGACTTTTGATATAACAATTATAAACAATATAATTACAAGGGAGCTCCCCCTACTTTTATAGCTATGTGTGAGATCTCACTTAAAGTACTCAGTCTTTTTGGTCTTCTTGTCTTCGCTAGCAATGATAATTACTTATAGTTTGTAATCCAAGGGTTAAAGTAATTAAAGTTGAGTCAAAGATGATCCTAGTGCTGCTTTCGCAATTATAATACAATACTTGAGATGCGATAGTAAGTAGGCCTTATGCCTGCCTAGTGTCAGTTGCTATACTCCTCCGTGGCACTATGGATCCCAGCGAGGCCTGCATATAAGTCTGATTAGGTGCAAAGTTAATAGACTGTGGGCCGCAACCTGCTCACCAACTGTATGGTGGCTCTGGTCCGGTGTTTGCAGCTTGCTTCTATGTCAGCTGGCTCCGTCACTCAGTTCCGTTCCGATAGGTGGACCTGGTCTTCCGATGCTCAAACAAGTGTCTCTGGATCTTTCCAATCCAATCACTGTGTCTCTGGCACTTCAGGTCACTCACACAAACGAGCAGGGTTGCGCTCCGCAAGGGCAATAGACTGCTTCTTCCGGGAGGCCTCCTCACAAGCCCTCACAGGCAGGCCACGCATTCCTAAGAGAACTAAGATGGCCGCTCAGGCTCCTTTTATGTCCCACCCAGCATGCACTGTCAGAGAGGGTGTCCCTGGGTAGGTCACCTGGCATCCTGGGTAAAAAGTTAAACTCTCCAGAGTAAATAACACTTCCTGTAAATAGTTCAATGCTTGTGAAAGCAAAAAATTGTTTAAGTCTACTATCAGTGTTTGGCCGCTAGATGGCACCAAACACTAAGCCATAGAAACGTCCATAGACTTTCATTATAAATGTTAATATAATTTAATAGGCAAGGATACCCGCGTTACACACTCCCCCTACTTTGTCTCTTTGGTCCCCAAAGAGGTTCAAAATATTAACTCTATCCTGTATTTTTGCCTCTATACGGTTACACAATACAGACAGAGGAGCTTCCCACCAACTGACGTGATGGGGAGCTGTCCTTTGCACTCACCGCTGATACTACAGTGTCTGGTACAGATGCGTCAAGGGGTGAGCTGGGGTTGTCCTTCACTGAATCAGAGGTAGAGGGACCAGGCACTTTTTCTTTTTTCTTTTGCTGACAATTTGAGATGCTTCAGAGCATTCGCCCAATGTATCATACGTCAGTCTCTTTGGTGGGCGAATGTCTCTCTTTGTTCTTTGCCTTTTCGGGGTATCCATTCCTCTTAGACAAGTATCCTCATTCCTCATCTCCGTTGTTGGTAATGAGGAACAAGCAGGAGTATTTTGCTCTTCTGTGCGATGGCTTATCGGCATAAAATTCTGGGGCCTCTGCCCTAAGAGTCCCATTATTATCTTCTCCTGTTGTTGGGGAGACATCAACGTCAGGAGCAACGACCTAGTTGCTGGTCTGCGCACAACAGTGGACGTGGAGGGGAGTTCCCCTTCTGGACTTATCTTGACTGCTTCTGTGAGGGGTAAGAGATGATTTTGATGCCAGGTTTTTACTGGCCCAGTGTTTCCTTCTGGCTTGATTTCATACACTGGGAGTCCTGGGAGCTTCCTACACACAACATATGGCTGTGATCTCCAGTGACATAAAAAAAAAGAAAAAAAAAAAAAGATAAAAGATAAAAATGTAAATAGAAATAGAGATAAAAGTGTAAGTAAGGGGCGTGGCCTGACGCGAGTTCCGGATGGTCGCATAATCCCGGAGCTCCGGAGACAGGGGACTGAAGCGTCTAACAGCGGGCACATCCATACACGAAAACCGCCAATATTTAGAGCGATACCCCCTGTGAGACACCCGGAATCATGCACATACAAGTGGCAGAACACAGGAAAGCCACAGCGGCTCACGGACTTCTATGCCAGGATACCTGAGAGAGGGATCCAAGATGACGCCCGGGCCTACAATGCAGACAAAGCTGCACAACGCGGGCCGGCATCCAAGCAAGGTAATGCCAAAAACAAAAATACCCCGCACAGCAACCATCACCGCTCCTATCCCTCATCCCCATCCACTGGCAGTCCAGCAAAATCCAAGCCCAGGATGGATGGCGATAGATTGAGCACTGAGGGCAGCCCGGCCACTGACTCTGATGATGACACGAGGGAGCTCCCTGAACCCATAGAATCATTCCCCACTCAGAACCAGCCTGTTCTGGATACAGTTTTGAAGGACATGCTAATGTCCCTCCGCAGCACTATCCAGTCAGACATGGCATCCTGCATGCACAGCTTTACAAAGGAAATCAATGCCATAGGATCTAGGGTAGATCACATAGATACCAGGATGGGAGAATATGCAGACACCATAAACTACCTGGTAGATGCTAATGAGGAAAAAGAAGAGGAGGCAGAATGGATCAGGGACAAACTGGCAGATATCGAGGACAGATCAAGAAGGAACAATATAAAGATAAGGGGGATCCCCGAATCTGTTCAACAGACTGACCTCCACGCTTATACCACAGATATTTTCAAACAAATCTTGCCAGACCTATCTGATCTGGACGTCACAATAGATAGGATCCACCGCCTACCCAAACCAGCACACCTGTCAGATCATATCCCCAGGGATGTTCTGCTCCGTTTACACTTTTTTCATGTAAAAGAAAACCTTATGATGACCATAAGGAAAAAGGAACAGGTCCCTCCGCAACTACAGCACCTCCAATTCTTCGCCGACCTGTCCCAACACACACTTCAGAAGAGAAGGGCTCTGAATACAATCACAAAGGCTTTGAGAAACAACAAAATTATCTACAGGTGGGGTTACCCTACAAAATTATCCGGAACTAAGGATAATCACACGCATACAATCACATCATTGGCCAAAGGCATTGAATTACTCAGAAGCTGGGACATAATACCTGAGCTGGATTCAGGGGCTCCTGATACTAGCACTCCGCGGCAAGTAGACCGGGACTGGAAAACAGTAACGGCTAGAAACGCCAAGTCGCATGCATAGCAAAAATGGATGATCAGGTATTTTCCCTAAGTCCCCATGTCTCTGTCCTTAGGGAACTTAGGGCTGAACTTATCCCACAATTGAATACAGCAATATACGCTGTACACATTTGACTCCAGTGCACACACCAGGTTAGGTGTGCACTGATGTTAACACTGATTCAGTGTGTCGTTGCCTTGTTTTTCTTTTCTTTCCCTTTTTTCTCCTGCTGCCAAAGAAACTTGAAGACGTCGAAACCAAATCTCCAGCACTGCCGAACCAACCCATCAGAAGACACACTTCATCTACAGCACCATACCCAAGACATATGAACCAACGGACACAGCACTACAACTGCTCTGTAACAACAGTGAGTACTTTGTTGCACACACCTCTACTGATCTCTCTGTGCCGTGCGGTATATCCACAGGACACAGAGAAACTCTTCACCACACTATGGATGCTTTTTTTCACCTACTACAACATACCAACCTTTACTGACTAAACCAGATGGCACTGAACATTTTATCCATTAATGCCAAAGGGCTTTATCATCCTATGAAAAGGAATTCTTTGTGGAAAGAAGCTAGCACCCACCATTGTGATATCATCTGCGCCCAAGAAACTCACTTTTTAGCCTCCAACCCTCCCAAATGCTCCCACAAGAGCTTTCCCCACATATTTACAGCAAATGCGGCTTCAAAAAGGAAGGGAGTATTAATAGCTATCAAAGACTCAGTAGCGTTCAAGCTTCTTGACTCCTTTTATGACACGCAAGGTAGATATCTGATCCTAATCTGCGAATTAAACTCCACCACATATACGTTAGTGAGCGTATACTCCCCCAACAAGCACCAAGTCCACTTTTTCAATAAGCGTTTACAGAGAATAACAAAAGTTCGACAGGGACTATTGATCATGTGCGGAGATTTCAACCTCACTCCGGATCCGCTCATGGACTCAACCTCCCAAATCTAAAAGAGCTAACTTAGCCTTGCTTCCTTCCATTAACAAGCACGAACTACACGATGCGTGGAGATGCCTTCACGCCGAAGAAAGAGACTTTACGTACTATTCACCGCCACATCGAGTATATACAAGAATAGGACTTGTTTTTACTAGACCAGCAATCCTTACTTCGGACAACTTCGGTTGCAATACACCCTATAACCTGGTCTGATCACGCTCCAGTGGTGCTCTCCATAGGGGACTCGTCATCGGTTGATGCGAGGCCACTATGGAGAATCAACACATGTTTTGCAACAGAAGGAATGTAAGAAGATGATGCAAGACAGGCTGAGCGAATTTTTTTCTGACAATGCAGGCTCTGTTACAGATCCTTTTGTGGTATGGAACGCCCATAAGGCATTTATGCGGGGCATAAGTATACAGATAGGGACGAGGCTAAAGAGACAGAGGCAGAAGAGACTAAATGACCTAGTGACTGAAATTACTAGCTTAGAAAACGACAACAAGACTAACCCCTCCTGTTCTACATCACGTAAACTTACCCAACTACGACACAACCTTAGGATACTTTTATTAGAGAATTTTGAAAAACATAGCAAACGGTTGAAAATGACATATTACTCTAATGCCTTGTACACACGAAGGGATTTTCCCGCGGGATTGTCCGCTGGACTCTAGTCTGCCGGACAATCCCCCCGTGTGTGGGCGCCGGCAAACTTTTTGGCGCCAAAAGTCCGGCGGACTAGGTTTTAAGTTTTGTTTTAAAATTATCCGCTGGACTTGGCAGTCCGGCGGACAATCCCGCCATTAGTATGCTAGTCCACCGGACTTTTGGAAATGAACGGACTTGCCGATCATCGGAAAGTCCGTTCATTTAGCAGGTAACTTCAGGTAGACGGAGCTAGCGAAGGCAGTGAATGCCGCCGTGCTAGCCCCGTCACCTGGCATGGATTTAAAGGGAATCCCCATGCCGAAAAAACGGCGTGGGGGTCCCCCCCAAATCCAACTCAGACCCTTATACGAGCACGCAGCCTGGCAGGCCAGGAAAGGGGTGGGAACGAGCGAGCACCCCCCCGCGTGCCCTCAACATGGGGGGAGTGCCCTGGGGAAAGGGGGGCCGTGCGGCCCCCCCACCCCAAAGCACCTTGTCCCCATGTTGATGAGGACAAGGGCCTCTTCCAGACAACCCTGGCGTTGGTTGTCGGGGTCTGCGGGCAGGGGCTTATCGGAATCCGGGAGCCCCCTTTAATAAGGGGGCCCCCAGATCCCGGCCCCCCACCCTATGTGAATGAGTATGGGGTACGATGTACCCCTACCCATTCACCTAAGGTGTAAAGTGTAAAGAAAAAAAACACACAATTTTTAAAAAATATTTTATTGCACTGCTCCGGGGGTCTTCTTCCGTCTTGGGGGGTCTTCTCGCCGGACTTCTCCGCTATTTTACCTAGCTCTTTTACCGAGCAGAGGAGGCCGGCTACCTTCTTCGGCGTCGACGCCGTCGTCTGGGGGTCTCGATCCGCCTTCGGGGGTCTTCCGGGGTCTCTTCTGTTCTTGCCGCTGCGCCGCCACCTTCTTCTTCTTCTTCCTCTTCCGATGTTGACCCGTCGCTCTCTCTGGCCGGAATGCCAGAGCCGCGCTGTGCTGGGACTTATATAAGGACAAGGGGACAGGGTCACATGGTGACCCTGCCCCCCTGTGATGTCACAGTCCCGGAGGATGCTTTTAATAAAGGAATTGTCAAAGACCGTCTCCTGTCATTTTTACAATTTTTGTCACTTCTTTGGTGAAATGGTGAAATACCATTTCACACGGGGGGGGCGGGATCTGGGGGTCCCCTTGTTAAAGGGGGCTTCCAGATTCTGATAAGCCCCCCACCCGCAGACCCCCACAACCAATGGCCAGGGTTGTGGGGAAGAGGCCCTTGTCCTCATCAACATGGGGACAAGGTGCTTTGGGGGGGACCCCAAAGCACCCTCCCAATGTTGAGGGCATGTGGCCTGGTACGGTTCAGGAGGGAGGGGGGCCGCTCTCGCCCCCCCTCTTTTCCTGTGGCCTGCCAGGTTGCATGCTTGGATAAGGGTCTGGTATGGATTTTGAGGGGGACCCCTCGCCATTTTTTATTTCTTTTGGCCGGGGTTCCCCTTAAAATCCATCCCAGACCTCCAGGGTCTGGTATGGATTTTGAGGGGGACCCCACGCCATTTTTTTTTTTTTTGGCCGGGGTTCCCCTTAATATCCATAGCAGACCTTAAGGGCCTGGTAATTGAATTTGGGGGGACCCCCACACTTTTTTTTTTTTATCAATGACTTTCAATGAATGACTGTTCTCTGTTACGGGAGCCGACAATTCATTAGCCGCAAGTGATTTTAATGCGGAAAATTGTATCAAATACTTACCGTAATTTTCCTTTCCTGACGCCAAACCATGGCAGCATACTAGTGATAGAGCTCCGCCACTTGACCACTCCCAGGACCAGTGAATAGCATAAATATAAGGCCTAGTTAGGCCCCACCCCATTCTCTGTAATTAGCTACATACCGAAACGTATAAGGGTGGGACCATATGCTGCCATGGTTTGGCGTTAGGAAAGGAAAATTACGTTAAGTATTTGATACAATTTTCCGTTTTCCTGATGCCAACATGGCAGCATACTAGTGATAAATAACTAGCTGACAGGGTGGGATCTACTTGTCAAACCAATCTTCTAATTAGGATGAGACAGAGGACTGAATAGTCCTTCTTACAAAGTCCCCCGGGTCTATTCCGTCAAGTTTGAGTAGGAATGTTGGAGCGACCGTGTACCCCTGTACAGATGGACACCATAGATTCTCTTGAATGTGTTGCCTATGAGGCTTTAACTGCTCTGGTAGAGTGCTCTGGCGCCGCTGACGGAGGCTCGTGACCTCTATCCTATACACAACCAAGCCTGCTAGGATCCAGGCAGTAACCTCATTCCCTTGATGATTCCCAACTGGAATGACAAAAGGTTTATTTAGATGACCTGATAGGGAGAATTGTGGAGAGATACACCTTTAAAGTTCCGAAAATGAACAAGTACGTGTGACTTTCCTGTGTGATGTTCTGGAAAGTTAGGCAATGTCCAGCTGTCTGTTAAATAGCAGTCTGTTGCTATGTTTGATGCAGAATGATCTACCAGATCCAACTCTACTCTTTCTGGAAAGAAAGGTATATATTATATATCATTTTTTCTTTATTTTTATTTTCTTTATTTTTTTACTTTGAAGCTCCAAGAGCTTGAATCTGATAACCTTCTGCTTAAAGTTCTTGCGATTGATACTGCTTTGTTTTTTTTTTTTTTTTTTTTTTTTTTTAATTCTTTATTTTATCAAACACTTTTCATATACAAACATCATTTAGTCATTCTTCATTTTATACATTTCATCCCATCGTAAATCCCCCCCCCCCCCCCCCCCCCCTTGCCTTGGTGGTCTTCGAGGTTAGTATTTTTATCCATTTTTTTTTTTTTTTCTCTTTCCTTTTTGTCACTATGAAGCTCCGACTACAATGTGTGAGGGAAAAATCAACTCGTCAACTCCAGGAAATACCTCCAGGAATTCTTAAAATTATTCCAGTCTATCCACTTGTTTTCTGTCTCGGGTTGTCCCTCCCCCTCTTCCCCGGTTGGCCCCGTCCCTACCACCCTCTGTAAAGCATTGACCCCCAATATCCAGTCCCGCAGAGTCGGGGCCTCCGCTTCACGCCATCTCTTTGGTATTAAATCTTTCGCTACGTTGAGCAATACCGGGGTCAGCGAGGCCATATATTGTCTTGAAGGGGTCGCGGTGGCATGGAACAGACACGTCCAGGGATCCCCTGGAACTACTACCCCCGTTACAGTAGTTATTAACTCCCGAACCCCGTCCCAAAATTTTTTGATGGCTGGACAATCCCACCAAATGTGGGACATCGAGCCCCTGGTCTTACATCCCCTCCAGCACTCCGGGGTCGCACCCCCCTGGAACCTACTAAGTCTGTCCGGTGTTAAGTACCACCCAGTAAGGCATTTATAGTTTGTTTCCACTGATTTTATTGAAAAAGATGAGCTATGTATTATTCGTAACATATTTTCTACCCTCGTCTTGTTACATAGAACTCCTGTTTCTTCCTCCCACTTTTTAATATATGGTAGTGCATCATTATCCTCATTTAAGATTTTATAAATTCTAGAGATATTATTTTTTGTGCTGTCGCGGAGGCTAAGCCGCTCCAGCGAAGTATAGTCATTAACATGGCGAATCGGACTAGGAAGGCTCTCTAAGAAATGCTTCAGTTGGGCGTATTTCCAGAAATCGATCAGCATCAAATTCGTGTTCGTGAGAAGTTCGTGATATGTGCATAATTTCCCATTTTTAATTATATCTTTCACCTGTGCATTTTTATCTTTAATCCAATTCCCACCTCCCTCGTGTCTCCCTGGCTCAAAAAGTAGATTCTCTTTTAAATATATCAACGAAGAGTTAAATTTCCATTTCTTTCTTTTATATATATTATCCCATATGTCTAACGTGACCCGTGTTATCTCGTGTGCGCTATTTCCTAGTGGCCTAAACTTAGGTGGATTCCAAATGTCGTGTCCTAGGTTTCTATTGCTAATAATGCTTTCTATGTTTACCCATCTCTTTTCATTATCTATCTTAACCCATTCCATTATCCGTGACAGTGCTATAGCCTTGAAGTATTTTTCGAAATCTGGAGCAGATAGCCCCCCCTGCTGCTTCCCCCTAGTCAATATTCCAGCTGCGAGCCTCGGTTTTTTATTTGACCAAATGAATTTGGAAATTATTTGTTTTAATGTTTTAAAAAACTCTTTAGGAATCGCTACTGGGAGCATCTGGAATATGTAATTGATCTTAGGGGCCAGAAACATCTTCACTGCGTTGACTCGACCGATCCAGGAAAGAGGTCTAAAGGACATTAATCTACATTCTTTTCTAATTTTGTCAAGTAATGGTAGATAGTTGATTAGGAAGATTTTTTTTAAAGAGACAGTCAGCCGGATACCCAGGTATCTAATATCTTCTCTCCAGGGAAAGTTAAATTCCTCCATGAGTAGCTTGGCCTCATCTTTTTTTATATTAATATTCAGGATTTCTGATTTATTTACATTAATTTTCAAGTTTGAGACTGCCCCGTACGTTTTTAAGGTGGAGATCAAAATTGGGAGAGTGATCCGCGGATTCGAGATGTAGAAGAGCACATCGTCCGCAAATGCGGCTAACTTGTGCTCCTCACCACCAACTCTAATCCCGGTTATATCAGGATTTTTACGTATCCGGGATAAGAGAGGCTCCAGGGACAAAACGAACAATAGGGGTGACAAAGGGCACCCCTGACGCGTACCGTTTCTCATTGTGAAGGGTTCTGAAGAGAGTCCATTTACGTTTACCGAGGCTTGAGGCCAATTGTATAGCATTTTGATCCATTTAAGCATTCTTGGGCCCAGTCCCATGGCTTCTAATGTCTGCATCATGAATCCCCAGTCTACCCTGTCAAACGCCTTCTCGGCGTCGATTGACAGGAGTAGACTGGGGATCCCCGTCCGTTCGGCCGCGTGAACAAGCAACACAGAGCGCACCCCGTTATCCCGACCCTCCCTCCCAGAGATGAACCCGACCTGGTCTGGGTGTACCAGCTCGGTCATCCTCTCCCTAAGTCTGTTGGCCAAGACTTTTGCGAAGAGTTTTGTATCTGTGTTTAACAACGCTATCGGGCGATAGCTCGAGCACAGTGTTCTGTCTTTGTCCTCTTTCAATATAAGAGTGATTGAAGCCCGAAGAGACTCCGCTCCCAGTATACATTCCAAACCCAGCTGGTTCCAGAGATTACAGAGTTTGGGGACTAGGATATCTTTATATCTTTTATAATAAGATATCGTATATCCGTCGGGGCCCGGGCTTTTACCCCCCGGGGTATCCCGTATGGCAGAGAAAATTTCAGCCTCCGTAATTGGTTTATCCATGCTATCTCTGTCGATCTCTGTAAGTAGCGGGAGTGTACAATTTTTCAAGAATTCTTTTCCATCCTCTCCAGTCTCCAAAGTGTGCTGACCCCTCTGTCTTACATCATAAAGACCTTCGTAGTATGTTCTAAATACTTCCGCTATTTCCTTAGAAGAATTTACCATCTTTCCCTGTTTATTTTGAATTTTTTCGATATAGTTTATTTCTCTCTTTTTTTTGAGCATGTTTGCTAAATATTTTCCCGACCTATTTCCTCCCAAGTGTTTATCTCTATTAATTTTATGATACCCAGCCCTGGCCTCGAGTTCAAGTATCGCCTTTAGTTCTTCTCTCTTATTAATCAACCTATGGAATATCTCTTGTTTTGAGTCTCCTTCCCCTTTATGTTCCTTTTCTAGCCCCTGTACCTCCTCCGTCAGCCCCCGGATCAAAGCCTGTTTTTCTTTTTTTTTCCCGGTTCCTATCGCGATAAGGACCCCTCTTATATAAGCCTTATGGGCCTCCCAAAGTGTCGCTGCAGTAATATCACCTGTATCATTGACTGTAAAGAACCATTCTATTTCCTTTTTTATTGTCTCTGAAATCTCAGCGTCAAAGACCATAGTCTCATTCAGTCGCCAAGAGAACGGATGTCTAGGGAGTTCGGGGATCCTCAGCGTCACAGAAACCGGGGCATGATCCGACAGTGTTGTGATTTCAATCTGTGATGCGAGGACATTCTCTATCAAATTATGGTCCATGAGGAAATAGTCCAAGGGTGAATGAGTACCATGAACGGGAGAAAAAAAAGTAAAATCCCTTTCCTTTGGGTGCATCACCCTCCAGATATCAACCAACTGATTTTGGAATAATCTATGTTCAAGTTTTCTCAATTGAGCGCCGTTTACTCCCCGTGACCTGGACGTGGTGTCATAGAGAGGGTCTAAACCCAAATTAAGGTCCCCCCCCAGGATAACCGCTCCCTTCTTAAACCTTGACAGACGGCCTAACACCTTACTCAGGAATTTAACTGTCTTAGTGTTGGGGCAGTATACGTTAGCAAAGGTAAAATAACTTTCCCCCAGCCTGCCCTTCAAGAAAAGATATCTGCCTTCCGGGTCCTCCAGTCTTTCATTTACTGTAAATTTAGTGGTTTTTGAAAAGCCTATTGCTACCCCCTTTGAACCCCTTACCGGGGAATCTCCATAGTACCAAGTCGGGAAATTATGGGAGTAGATTTTAGTGTTACCTCCGCGGCTAAGATGTGTTTCCTGCAGAAACACAACTGCCGCTTGCGACCTCTGGAGCTCTTTTGTTATTTTCAATCTCTTAATAGGGGAGTTCATCCCTCTCACATTGTAGGTAAGGAGCTTTAATTCAACATTTTGGATCTTTCCCATACAAACTGACTCATGCTCTGAATTACTTCACCTCTTTTCTTTAAATTTGTTACTGCAAGGCCCCTCCTCCCCCACCCCAACCCTCCTCCCCCCTTCCCCCCCCCCTCCCCCCTCCCCTCCCTCCCGGTCGATCTCCGACCCTATGCGATCCACGGGGCATTCTGCCGAAGAACCCCCTGACCGCCTTACTAATCGGGGTGTGGCTCCGCCCTCGCGGAACTGTCTGGGTCCCCCCCCCCACTCCCTAGAAAGAGGGGGGGGGGGCCCAGCCCGAAGGCACCTGGACCCCCCCACTACCGGACAACCCCTCCGACCCTCCCCCCATCCCCCTCCCCCCCACTCCCGCCCCATCCCCACCCCCCTACCATCACCCAAATTTCTCCTCAGTTAAACACCACCAGCAAAAAAAAAAAAAAAAAAAAAAAAAAAAAAAAAAGAAATTGAATTATGATAGAGTCCTGTCGATTTCTTTTCCTCTTTAAAGATCTTTAAGGGACAATAATGGGGGCCACCACCCCCAGGGCCTGGCAAAATTGCTGAAGTTCATCCACATATTTCATCCGGACAGTCCTCCCGGCTCGAGTTACTACCAATGATGATGGGAACCCCCAACTATACTTGATATTTGCTGCTCTTAGAACTTCCAATAGAGGTCTCAACTGTCGCCTACGTGCAAGAGTTTTCGTCGAAAGGTCCGAAAAGATCTGGAGATCGGCCGATTCATATTTTAGAGGGGGACACCCTCTTAGCTTTGTCCAAATTTTATTTTTGTCTTCAAATGAGTGGAATTTAATGATGATATCTCTTGGGGTCTCTTCACTCAAGCCTGTGGGTTTGCGAATACGGTGGACTCTGTCAATTTTAAGGGTCTCACCTTCCTGTCTCCCTAGGAGAGGATTGAAAAGTTTCTGCATTTTTATCCTTAAGTCCTCCCCTTGTTGTTCCGGAACGGATCTAATCCTGAGATTTTGTCTCCTGCTCTGGTTTTCTTGGTTTTCAATATAATATTCTAGGTCCCTGTATTTGGTCTCTATCTGATTTACTTGAGTTTTAAGTTCTAGAATTTCTTGTGCTTGTATGACCGCCAAATCCTCAACTTTCTCCACTCTATTCAACAGCTGGCCCAAGTCCGTTCTAACAATAGTTATTTCGTTTTTGATAACACTTTCTAGATTACTGAACATTTCCAGTATCTCCATCTTAGTAGGGATAAGAGCCAGACTCCCCTGTTCTAATAGGACACTGACCTCACTAGTGCCCGCTGGTTCGCCTAGGTTCCTGGAAACGTCAGAGAGTTCTGCTCTCTGTCGTTCAGCGTCTTTTTTTTTTTCCTTTGGGGCTTGCTGTTTTTTTTCCATTTCTGGACTTTTAATGCTGGTGTCCTTGAGGTATTTTTGTATTGAGCTTGTATTTAAACTCTCTTTAGGTATTTTCGCCTCCGCCCCCCTTTGAGATCTTCCTTTCATCTCTGTCTCTGGCCAATCCAAGGGCCACAATCGAGACCAGGGTCTCCCTGCTCGCCGTGTCTCACTCTATCAGAGGGCAGGAACCCAGCGACCCCAGCATGCGCCCCCTTTCAGCTCCTCTTAAATGTCACACCAGCAGTTTTCCCAAAGTGGGCAAGTTATGAGGCCATAGGCGTAGCGTTTCAGACTGAAGCCTGGAGCCACCCGGATTGAGTCCACCCCAGGGAGAACTCAGAGCCACAGGCTATAAAGGCAGTCCCTGGCCATATGATCTCTTTCTAGCTTTTCTTCTTTATCTTATCTTTAACTTTTCTTCAAATAAACCAATTGGTTTAACCGCTGGTGTTTGAAAGTATGGAAAGATAAGGGGGGAAAATAAAAAGAAAACACTCTTCACTTTAAGTAAGGCTGGGCGATGCGGGTTAACGGCGGGCTAGCACTTAATCAGTAGTTGGTATACATCTTAAGTGTCTTCCACAAATTCATTGCCTCCCTCCAGCTTTTGTCCACAGTAATGTAGAGAAATACAGTGCAATTTTGTACAGTTCTGGTATTTTCTATGCAGACTCCACATGCAGTGGTCGGTAGTTATCTTTTTTTCACCTCACCAGAGGGAAAAGAGAAAAGACCAAAAAACAGTTTTAAGAAGGGAAAAAAAGAGCTTCCATACCTGAGGAGGGGTCTGCCACCTCCCTCCCAGATGTGACCACAATCCTTCCCTTCTTTACGAGACTGGAGCTGGAGAGGAGCTTGTGCTGTAGAGGCGTCCGTTGTAAAGAGGAGGAGAAAAAGCCGAAGATCAATGAGGAGTGATGAGGGGTGATGGCGTAGAGAGAGGAAGCCGCCTGTTAGAAGATGCCGCCTGCTAGAAGATACCACATGGTCGCCACAGGTCCGAGGCTCGCTGCGGCCCCTCCACCTCTCAGCCGCAAGGACAGAGCCTGAGACCGGAGCCCTCAAGCCCTCCAGCCAGCAGCTAGGTACAGTTCTTTCTAGGCGTCTTCCGCGGCTCGGCAAGGCTCGGCGGGATGGGTCGGGGTGAAGAGGTCCCCGGCAAGCAGCGGGTAGGGATGCCAGGCGTCGGAAGGAGTCTCCTCTGTCGAGGCGGCGTGGGCTCTCACTTCCACGCCGTCTCCGCTCTCGTGCTCCGTCCGTCCCGTGCCTCCGTCATACCGCAATAGCGGGCCCCTCCCCCGAAGCTGACGTCTCACGTCTCACGTCAGCATACCGCCCTGGGATACTGCTTTGTAAGTGATGGCTAAATGGATAAACTGATACAAGATCCAGCAACTGCAATAGATCTTTTCTTCCTTGGTGACCGACTCCTCACGACTGCCCTCAAAAGTTGTGCAAACTGAAGGATTCTTGGTCCTTTCAAATGTGTTATTGCCAATATAGCCCACACTCGTGAGCTATGTGAGGATAGGCTAAGGCGTGGAGGAAGAATACAACAGCTGACACTGGAAGGGCAGTAGGATCAATGTCTCGCCCTACCAAGAAAAAAGCAAACTTGGTCCAGAATTAGACCTAGATGTTGTAAGTAGAATGTCTTCTCACAAAAGTAGAGATCACTCTGGAGTGAAACTGGAGCAACCGGAGTTGCCCATCCTCCCCCTTTAGTGCCCCTGCTTGCAGCCCCAGTCTGCGCATGTTATAGAGGGGAAATGTCTTCTGTATCCTGAAATGAATGGCCAGGGAAAACCGAGGGCCTCCTGGTCAATATGGAGAACTGGCTATGACAACTATGTTCTCCCTTGACAGCCTCAAGGGAAATCTCATTTACGGGAAATGTTGGGGAAAATATATAGGTTAGATTTCAGATCCAGGGAGAGACCAGAGCATCTGCCCTTTGTGCCTTGGAGGAGGCCTGAGGAGGTCTGTCTGTGGTAGGCCCCACCTGTGGGCCAGCTGAGAGAAGACCTTGGATGTAGACCCAGGGGTGGTGCAAGGTTTTTTGACACCCTAGGCAAAACCAAATTTTTTTGCCACCATTGGCTCCACCCCCTTTACACTGTCCCTGTGACAGAAGGCGGCGCTATACAGAAAGCATCGGCTCTGCTTCCTCTAGCACTGGCTCCATTGCTGCGCCTCCAATAACACTACCGGTCAGACTTAGTTAGTTGCATTCTGCAGCCTGCAGAGCATGCAGACACGGAGGGAATCCGGTGACCGAGCGCCCCTATGCAGCAGTGCGCCCTAGGCGGCTGCCTAGTTTGCCTAGTGGTAGCACGGGCCCTGTGTAGACCCACTCGTGCTCTGGGAAGCTTGTATTCGTTCAAAAGAAAAATATGCTGGGAGGTAAACTGCTTCCTGAAATTTTGCTGGTGATCTTCTGCCCCGGGTGTTATGGGTTTCACCTCTCCCAATAGCATATTGCTGCTAGTTTCATACTGGAGCTGAATATAGGCGACTGCTGCCCTGTTGCTAAACTGCAGGGAGATTGGTCCTCCTTGACTCTGTGTAGTGAGGCCAAAGTGCTTAAAAGGGCTGTTTGAACCCCCAGTGCATTCAAGATTATCCTCCTTGGCTGGGAAGCTCTGATTGCCTTGACCAAAAGTCCCTCGCAATGCATCTTCCTGGCTGTCTTGCAGACATGATTTGTAGCAATTCTCCAGTCTAAAAGGTCCTAATGGACCGAGACTTCCTCAAGGTCTTTCCATCACCGCTGAGCGCTACTCATACTGAGTAACACTTATTAACTGTGTTCTATCCTGTTTCCTCCCTTGCACTAAGAATTCTAGATGCAATTTGCGCAGGTGCCTATGCACCCCAGGAATCATCTATATGCATGATGACGTTGTGCCCAGATGACTGAGGCACTGAGAAGCCATCAAACAAGCGAAGTATTTATCTTTAGAAATCTATTCCTGAGCTATTCATCGAGCACCGGGCGTTCGCTCGCTCGGCGAGCCCAGAACTATTTGGGCCGTTCGCATCACATTCGTGTGATGCGAGCGGCCCGGCAATGCATTGCGGCCGGCGCGGCCGGCGCAGTGCATTGCTGGCTGATGATTGGCCAAGCATGCACTGTGACCCCGCATGCTTGGCCAATCACAGCGCCGGAAACTCGGAGAACAATAATTGGCTACAGGCAGGACGCCTGTAGCCAATTAAAGCTCAGGGGCTTTAGTACACGCCCCACCATTTAAAAGGCCGCCACGCCGTCGGCGCCGGTCACATGAGTTCCGGCTTTAGGAGAGATCAGTCTGCTGATTCTGTGTCTTAGCTTGATTCATTGCTACAGAAAGATTTGCTCTTCTTTGCTAAACCATTGGCTATTTCTTTGCTAAACCATTGCTACCTGTCATTGATCGTTCATTGCTGCTGATTGCACAGTTAGTGTGTTATTAGCTGCTGCTGGGGATTAGTCTTGATTGTTTTACTGTTAGTACAGTATTTCAGTAGTACCAACCGCAGTGCTGTTAGCACAGCATTGCACCCCAACAGCACCCATAGGACTTCTAGTGTGTTAGTGGCAGCAAACAGAGCTCCTATATTTTCTTCCCAGAAGCACCCATAGGACTTATAGTGTGTTAGTGGCAGCAAACAGAGCTCCTATATTTTCTTCCCAGAAGCACCCATAGGACTTCTAGTGTGTTAGTGGCAGCAAACAGAGCTCCTATATTTTCTTTCCAGAAGCACCCATAGGACTTCTAGTGTGTTAGTGGCAGCAAACAGAGCTCCTATATTTTCGTCTCAGAAGCACCCACAGGACTTCTAGTGTGTTAGTGGCATCACACAGAGCTCCTATATATTTTCTTCCCAGAAGCACCCATAGGACTTCTAGTGTGTTAGTGGCAGCACACAGAGCTCCTATATTTTCTTCTCAGCAGCACCCACAGGACTTCTAGTGTGTTAGTGGCATCACACAGAGCTCCTATATTTTCTTCCCAGAAGCACCCATAGGACTTCTAGTGTGTTAGTGGCATCACACAGAGCTCCTATATTGTCTTCCCAGAAGCACCCATAGGACTTCTAGTGTGTTAGTGGCAGCACACAGAGCTCCTATATTTTCTTCTCAGCAGCACCCATTTTTTATACTATATACACTACCGACTACAATGGCTGGAAGACCGCCAAGGAGAGGCAGAGCGTGCCGAGGCAAGAACACAGGGCAGGCAGGCTCTGTTTCTAGAGACAACAGTGCTGGCCGTGGACGTGGTCGTGCATCGGCACGCTCTGCCTCTCCTTGGCGGTCTTCCAGCCATTGTAGTCGGTAGTGTATATAGTATAAAAAATGGGTGCTGCTGAGAAGAAAATATAGGACTTCTAGTGTGTTAGTGGCATCACACAGAGCTCCTATATTTTCTTCCCAGAAGCACCCATAGGACTTCTAGTGTGTTAGTGGCATCACACAGAGCTCCTATATTTTCTTCCCAGAAGCACCCATAGGACTTCTAGTGTGTTAGTGGCATCACACAGAGCTCCTATATTGTCTTCCCAGAAGCACCCATAGGACTTCTAGTGTGTTAGTGGCAGCACACAGAGCTCCTATATTTTCTTCTCAGCAGCACCCATTTTTTATACTATATACACTACCGACTACAATGGCTGGAAGAGTGCCAAGGAGAGGCAGAGCGTGCCGAGGCAAGAACACAGGGCAGGCAGGCTCTGTTTCTAGAGACAACAGTGCTGGCCGTGGACGTGCATCGTCATCAGCACGTGGCCATGGGACACGCTTGTCTTTGTTTTCGGCAGCTGGACATGTGGAGCCGCATCATGCTGAAGGCTTGATAGAATGGATGACCAAGCCCTCCTCATCCTCCTCATCCTCTCTCACCCAGGCTCAGGGTACTGGCAGAGCACCTGCCAACGCGTACTCAATGGCATCATCAGCCACCCCTTCCCTAGACCCACCATGTCCTCCTGAGGAGTCCCCCGAACTCTTTGAGCACAGTGTTGGGTACATGCTCCAGGAGGATGCCCAATGATTCGAAGGCTCGGATGATGATACCCAGCTTGAGGAAGTCAGTAGTGTGCGCGCAGAGAGAGGGGATGCTGAAGGACAGCAATCTGGCAGTACTGTTCCACCAGCTGCAGCTTACTGCCAGGTTTGCTCTAGTGGTGAAGAGGGAGGGGATGATGAGGTCACTGACTCCACGTGGGTGCCTGAAGGGAGAGAGGAGGAGGAGGATGCGGCGTCACATGTCCAACGAGTCAGGATGCCCCCTGGAGGCCAGCTAGAGGCCAGCACAGCAACTGTACCACACCGCAGAGCTCCGCCTGTGCAGGGCGCTGCCTCTGCACGTTATCAGAAAAGTTCTTTGGTGTGGGCCTTTTTTGAGACGAGTGCATCAGATCGCACCACTGCTATTTGCAATATTTGTCTCAAGCGTATCTCGCGTGGCCAAAACATCAGCCGCTTGGGCACCACAAGCATGAGCAGACATATGTCGACCTGCCATGCAGCTCATTGGCAAGCACACATAAAAGACCCACACCAAAGAACAAAGCGGACCTCTCCTTGCTCCTCATCAGCTGGGATCTCCATCCCCACTATATCTTCAGTCCTCTGAAAGCTGCTCTGAGAGGACTGAAGGTGTAGAATTAGGTATGTCACAACCAAGTACTTGCAGTACACCGACGTCCTCGGAACCAGCGGTGCTCCGTAGGCGTACAAGGGGCTACGCAAGTACGCAGGCAAAAAGATGCCATGCCGTGCTTGCGCTGGTGTGTTTGGGGGACAGGAGCCACACTGGGCCAGAGGTTCTGGCAGCTCTGCAGGGGCAGGCCGAGAGGTGGTTGACGCCACGCCAGCTTAAGCCAGGAATGGTCGTTTCTGACAATGGCACCAACCTCCTCTCCGCCCTGCGACAGGGGCAGCTCACCCATGTGCCCTGTATGGCTCACGTCCTCAACCTGGTGGTGCAGCGGTTCTTGGGCAGGTTCCCAGGCTTACAGGATGTCCTGAGGCAGGCCAGGAAAGTCTGTGTGCATTTCCGCCGATCTTATAATGCCAGTGCTCGGCTGACTGAGCTGCAAAAGGAGCTGAACCTGCCCAAGAACTGCCTAATATGTGACATGCCCACCAGGTGGAACTCAACGTTGGCCATGCTGCAGCGACTGCACACGCAGCAGAGGGCCATCAATGAGTACCTTTGCGACTACGGCACCAGGACAGGGTCAGGGGAGCTTGGCTTTTTTTCCCCACGCCAGTGGAGCATGATCAGGGATGCATGCACTGTCCTCTCACCATTTGAGGAGGCCACGAGGATGGTGAGCAGTGACAGTGCATGCATCAGTGACACTGTACCTCTTGTCCACCTGTTGGAGCATACGCTGCGTGGGATAATGGACAGGGCACTTGAGGCAGAACAGAGGCAGGAAGAGGAGGACTTCCTTGCCTCTCAAGGCCCCCTTTATCCAGACAGTGTTCCTTCTGTCCCACCCATCACACAGGATGAGGATGAGGATGAGGAGGAGGAGGAGGAGGAGGAGGAGGAGGATTGTATGAGCATGGAGGTGGAGCCTGGCACTCAGCATCAGCAGCAGCAGTCTTTTAGGGATGATGTACAGTCCCAACAAACCAGTGGACTTGTACGTGGCTGGGAGGAGGTGGCTGGCGATCATGTCATCCTCAGTGACCCAGAAGACTCCGGACCGAATGCCTCAGCTAACCTACGCTGCATGGCCTCTCTGATCCTGCAAAGCCTGCGGAAGGATCCTCGTGTTCTTCGGATCAAGGAGAGGGACCATTACTGGCTGGCCGGTACAAGGGTAAGGTTGTGGACCTTATCTTGCCGTCGTAGAGGGAGCAGAGGATGAGACATCTCAGGGAGGCCTTGCAGAAAGGTCTGTGCAACGCGTTCCCAGAAACTGGGAGGTTACAAACTCCTGGTCCTGGATGACGAGTTGCTGAGGCTTTGGTCAGTAGCAGAAGGAGCGGTGGGGAAGGTGGACGTCTGACTGATGCGTTCAGACAATTTTTTAGTCCGCAGCCCCAAGGTATGATCGGTTCCAGCAACCAATCGCCAGCGTCTGATATACATGGTGCAGGAATACCTAGGGGCAAGGTCAGACTTGGACACCTTTCCCACCGAAAATCCTCTGGCTTACTGGGTCCTGAGGATGGATCACTGGCCAGAGCTTGCACAGTATGCAATTGAGCTACTGGCCTGTCCTGCATCCAGCGATTTTTCCGAACGCACATTCAGTGCTGCTGGAGGATTTGTCACCGATCATAGGGTGCGCCTGTCCACCGACTCGGTTGATCGACTGACCTTCATAAAAATGAATCAGTCTTGGATCACCACCAGCTACCAGGCACCTGAAGCGGATATAAACGGAATAATTTATAATGTCACATCCCTTCAAGACTGCCTATGCTGATGCTGAGTGACTGTCCTGTTATGTTCACTGACTATCCTCTTCCTCCTCCTCAATGATCCATGCCACCACACCAGTGCCTAAGGCACAATTTTTCAGCCCCTGTGTAACAGGGGCGTGTACTTACAATTTTTTTTAAAAATACTTTGCAACAGGTGTGACTGCTGTGCTCCAAGTACAGTATCTGTGAGGGGTTGCAGTGTTGTGGCACCAGCACCAGTGCCTAAGGCACAATTTTTCAGCCCCTGTATAACAGGGGCGTGTAATTACAATTTTTTAAAAAGATGCTTCGCAACAGGTGTGACTGCTGTGCTCCAAGTACAGTATCTGTGAGGGGTTGCAGTGTTGTGGCACCAGCACCAGTGCCTAAGGCACCATTTTTCAGCCCCTGTTGGGGCGTGTAATTACAATTTTTAGGCAATGATTTGCAACAGGTCTCATTGCTGTGCTCAGAGTACAGTATCTGTGAGGGGTTGCAGTATTGTGGCACCAGCGCCTAAGGCACAATTTTTCAGCCCCTGTATAACAGGGGCGTGTAATTACAATTTTTTAAAAAGATGCTTCGCAACAGGTGTGACTGCTGTGCTCCAAGTACAGTATCTGTGAGGGGTTGCAGTGTTGTGGCACCAGTGCCTAAGGCACAATTTTTCAGCCCCTGTTGGGGCGTGTAATTACAATTTTTGGGTCAATGCTTTGCAACAGGTCTCATTGCTGTGCTAAGAGTACAGTATCTGTGAGGGGTTGCAGTGTTGTGGCACCAGCACCAATGCCTAAGGCCCAATTTTTCAGCCCCTGTTTAACAGGGGCGTGTAATTACAAATCTTGATCTAATAGGTCACAGCAGGGCCCATTCCTGCGCCCACCAAGAGTAACTATGAGGGCCTACAGTCTTGTGGCAACACCGTCCACCACCACCGCCAAAGGCCCAATTTCTCTGCCCTGTTCAACAGGTGCATGCAATTACAAATCTTGATCTAATAACTCACAGCAGGGCCCATTCCTGCGCCCACCAAGAGTAACTGTGAGGGCTTACAGTCTTGTGGCAACACCGTCCACCACCACCACCAAAGGCCCAATTTTTCTGCCCGGTTCAACAGGTGCATGCAAGTACAAATCTTGATCTATTAACTCACAGCAGGGCCCATTCCTGTGCCCACCAGTCTTGTGGCTACACCAACATCTAATAGGGCAAATTTCTGCAGAGTATATACGGCAGACCCCTACTTTCAAACATCCAACTTACAAACGACTCCTACTTGCAAACGGAAAGAGAAACAGGAAGTGAGAGGAAATCTACCCCTAGGAAGGGAAATTCTATCATGTTAGATTTAATTTGGGAAAAAGGTATCTCCTCTCTACTGATGCTTTATCACCAATCCTTGTTTCAATTAAAACCCCACTTTTCCAAAAACATTTGTCATTGGGACGGAAAGTGAGGTGACATGTTCTGAACAGATGTGCAAAGACAGCAAATGTTACAGGGGTGATAACCCCATCCCTATGTTCTCCAAAAAGCTTAAAAATAGATTTTTTTGGGATGGAGCTACACTTCATAATGTACCTGTTCAGATTCTACTTAAGAACAAACCTACAGTCCTTGTCTTGTTTGCACCACCTATATACTGCTGTTCAGAGTATATAGGGTTGTAGGTATAGGGTTTTATTTTGGGTGCGGGGTCCCCCTTAATATCCATACAAGACCCAAAGGGGCTGGGGTGGGGGGGGGGGGTGGGGCGATGGGGTAGCCATGCCATTTTTCTCAAGGATATTCAGCCATAGGGCGGCCAGGACAAGACATGACATTAAAGCCGCAAGTGGTTTTAAATGGCTTCTTTTTTTTCCTTTACAAATGTCATTTTGTGCAAGGACAGTTCTAAACACGGGAAACACATGCCACTTCACAGGCATACTTTAGACACCCCCCAGGTACCATATTTAAAGGAAAATTTCACTTTTTTTTTTTCACTTTATGCATCATTAAAATGACTGCTCCCGAAAAAACGTTAGTTTTTAAAAGTTCTTTTTGCATTGATATATGTCCCCTGGGGCAGGACCCGGGTCCCCAAACCTGTTTTATGACATTAACATGCATATTGGCCGTTGTAATTAGCAATTTTGATTTTGAACGTTCGCGTCCATTATAACGAATAGGGTTCAAAAATTTGCACGAACTTTCGGTCCGTTCGAAGGTTCTGGTGCGAACCGAACCCGGGGATGTTCGGCTCATCCCTATTCCTGACTATCACCACTTCCTCTGATTGAAATAAAACAGAGGAACTAGCAGAGCACCCCCGGGTACACCAACCATTGGGATGGAGAAAGTTGGCTTTGCTTTCCCTCTAAGGTGTGAGGATATGATAGGCATCCTGACGATCCATCAACAGCCTCCAGCCATGTTGTTATACTGTTTAATGGACTCCATCTTAAAGAACTCAAAGAGGGCCCCACAGGATTCAACCTCTTCCGATCTGCAACTGGACACTAACCAACATCTCCTGCGAACTCCAAACAGGATTGGGTAAAAAACGTGCAAACCCTCTTGAGTCTGAGGTGTCTTTAAGAAATGTAGCAGTCCACCCGCTGTTGTGGTGGACTTGTCAGCTTCGTGGAAGAGAGGAGCAGTGAGGAATCTCCCGAAGTGACCATGAATGTCTGATACCTTCATCCAACATGCCGTCCAGATACCAGTGAAGCGTGCCTTCTAGGTCTTACCTTAAGAGTCTGGGCATGTACCTGCGTGACTGGCTCACTTATCCCCCCAGAAGTCTGCACCAAGACACAAGCCAGACCCTCGGCATCCACTGTTACAAAAATCAAATTTTTGGCAAGAAAATATATCTAAAAGGGATGCAGACCCTGACACTCTCCTCAGAGTCCTGCAGGTGTAGCAGCTGGTTGATAATTATTAAACCATTCCCATTAGATTCACCCAGCACATGGGCTGGTTATTGCTAGTCTGCCAGCATCTGCAGATGTTACAGTATGTAGGAGCAGGTTGACCATTAACTTGTTCAGAGTATACAGTTTCGACATCCTGTTTATACGGGCATTTTGCTCAAACCCCCTTCATTCTTCCCCACTTTTGTTTCTAGGAAGCAATACGCAGCCCAGGGTCTCAACCATATGGCTTCCCTAACCGCCAAGGTGTCAGGGTGCTCTTTCAGTGGCTATACAAGCAACTAGGAGGGACTTCCTGGTCAGCCTCCATATTTTGAATAGCAGACTGCTGCATCTGTAATAATTGTAACAATGACCCAGGCCCCCTTCAGTCCAATGAGAACCTCCAGAGCCATGAGTTGTCAACATCCCTCCACATAGAGTGGGTTGTAAGGCATAGTAGGTGCAGAGCATGTCTTTGGATTGTGTTGAGAAACCCACACAGGGAGAAGAAATAAACATCAAAACAAGTATTAGCATGTTGGGGAATTGAACCAGCAACCCCAGTGCTACTAGACAGAATTGTCACCCACTTAGCCAGCAGGCAGCCTCTGCAAAGTAGATTCATGGGCACCAGACACCTGTGTCACCTGTCCAGGATTCACCTGGATAGTTTGGATTTTGAATCATGCATCAGGGTTTCAGTCCACCTGAGACCCGGACATATTACCCAGACCTGGCTGTGGCTCCCTAAGTAACCGAGATAGTCATATACAAAACTGTTGCTGCTGTAGGCGGCTGTTTAGCCTCACTGAAAGGTGATGATGTCAGCAAGGGCAATTTGGCCACACCCACTAAAGCGCTCTGTGCATTACATTACTACTCTCCTTGGGGCACCCAAATGTGTCTGTGCAACGCCAACCCGGCAGACTCCCAGACTTCTACAGGACAGCCACGCAGGGAAAAGCATCCAGCAAGATGCCACATCTGCACGTGTACAAGTACGCTGTCTCCTATGGCAACAGTCTCTAACAGTTTCCAATACAAATGTAACAGTTGCTCCGGGTAATTAAGGCAAGTCCAAAACAGAATCTTGTGCCAATCTTATCAATAATAAAGACATTTTGGCATTACCTGTTAGCTGCCTACTTCTCCAGGCAGTGTCTACTCACCAGCCTTCCGGGCAAAGATACTGCGCCACAGGCCCTGCAGGAATCTTGCTGGGGCGCTGGCTCTGGGGAAGAGGAGCAAAGACGTCTTCCTTGGAGCTCTTCTCCTGAGTGGGAGCGCCATCCAGGCTATGCTCCTCTGAAGAACATCCGCCTTGCCTTGGCCCGACCATCTTGAGAGCGTGGGCGTGCGGGGCTGAAGCAAATCAAAGCCAATCCGCATGAGAGGGCACTCTTTTTCCTGAAAACTTACCAATATGGTGGTCCCCACCCTAGTTGTTGAGGGTCTTTATATGAGCGATAACTGACTCTTTATCTGTGGAGAAATGGGACGGCCAGCTGAGGTGAGGATAGCTGAAAAGTGTAGATATAGGAGAAAGGATTCCACTTTCCTTTTTTATTTTTTATTTTATTTATCTACATATACTTACATATGTACACATATACAAACATACTCCCACACACACATACCTACACTGCAGAGGGTCAGTCTGGGGCGGGCTAGGAAAGGGTTAATGAGGGTAGGAACCTTCAGCACTGCTTACTGTCAGCTGAGCTGAAGATGTCAGAGGAGTTGTGTGGAGAGAGAGAGAGAGAGAGAGAGAGAGAGAGAGAGAGAGAGAGAGAGAGAGAGAGAGAGAGAGAGAGAGAGAGAGAGAGAGAGAGAGAGAGAGAGAAGAGAGAGAGAGAGAGAGAGAGAGAGAGAGAGAGAGAGAGAGAGAGAGAGAGAGAGAGAGAGAGAGAGAGAGAGAGAGAGAGCATTCAGTGTAATGATCCATTTGCTGGGGTAAGTAAAAACATAAAAAAACTGTATCTCAGACTAGAGCCATGTACTTTGTCTATATATCAGCCTGTTGGTTAAAGAGACTGAACCTTTCCTATCTCTGCACCTGTGTGACAAGACAAGCCTGTCTTTTTCTTCTGTTTTGCTGAATAAAGCCATTTTTATTTTACTGAACCGGCCTTTCACCCCTCTGATCCCCTACAATACATACGTGTATTTACATACACCCCCACACATATGCATACCCACACATCCACATACAATTTTATTTTATTTTTTTTAAACGTGTATATACATATACACACACCCATATCACATATACATACATACATACCTATACACACACATGCAACACTTGCAGAGGACAGCAGGGAATGGGAAAGGTAATGAAGAACACGAGGAGACACAAGGGGCTAAGAGAGAGATAAAGCATAGCTGGCCCCCCATATTCCACAAGTGCTGCAGTTATCAATTTGAAAAGCAGATTTCGTTCCTAAAGAGGAAACACTGCAGGGGCCCCAATAAGACCCACAGAAGGTATTCCAAGGCTTTTTAGCGCATGTTAGCAGCCTGAGCGATGGGACTTCGTACTGGGAGAGGCTTGAACCCAGCCGGATGCTGCACAGAGGCAGAGGGGGGGACATAGTACTGCTTACTCTTCACTGGTGCGTTGAGGTATGAGGAAAAAAAGAAGAATGGGGTGGGGCCTAACTAGGCCTTATATTTATGCTATTCACTGGTCCTGAGGGAGTGGTCAAGAGGCGGAGCTCTATCACTAGTATGCTGCCATGGTTTGGCGTCAGGAAATAGCCTTTTTTCCTGCAAAAAATGACACTTTGTGCAGGGACAGTTCTAAGCACGGGAAACATGCGCCCCTTCACAGGCATACTATAGACACCCCCCAGGTACCAAATTTAAAGGAATATTACACTTTTATTGTTTCACTTTATGCATTATTAAAATCACTGCTCCTGAAAAAACGTCCGTTTTGAAAAAAAAATTTGCATTGATACATGTCCCCTGTGGCAGGACCCGGGTCCCCAAACACTTTTTATGACAATAACATGCATATTAGCCTTTAAATTTAGCACTTTTGATTTCGAACATTTGCGTCCATTGTAATTAATAGGGTTCTAATGTTCGCACGGACTTTAGGTCCGTTCGAGGGTTCTGGTGCGAACCGAACCCGGGGGTGTTCGGCTCATCCCTACTAATGGCATATATCTTGCTGGCAGCTAAGCGAGTAATACCACAGTGTTGGCGTACTACTGCCCCCCCCCCCCCACTTTTGCACAGTTCCTTTCCAATGCTATCCCCTGAATGCTTGTACACGAAATTTAACCTACAATTTGGATTGCTGATGGTCTTCGGGCTCAAATGTTACCATGATGTAATATCATTAAATCTCTTTCTAACTTTTCTCAACGTTTATAATGTTCAATAGTTAACTTGAATAAGAGGTATACTTTCCAAGTTACGTTCATCCATGTTTATACCCACACTATGTTCTATGTTCAATCTTATTGAATGTGAAATATATATTTGTACTGCTTTTGAAAATTTCTACAACTAAACAATTTATAAAAAAAAAAAAAAAAAAAAAAGATTAAAAATTAGTATTTTTATTAAAAAAAGTTAAATTTTTCTTCTTATTATTATTATATATAATAATTTTTAACACTATTTGTTTTCCCCCTTGTATGCCCATAGTGTTAGCTGCTACTTTGTGTGTTGACACTGTCCGCATTTGCGGGCAGTGCCATTGCACAATCTTCTGTACTTTTGAAGTAGCGGGTGGAACGCACATATCCGCACTTCCGGACCGCACTATCGGTGCACACATCTAGTCCTTATGCATGCGTCGAGACGCTGGTGCTGCTACTCGCGCATGCAGACACTCTTTGCGTGCACATGAGCGGAAGTGACATTTGGGACTTTTCGCATTTCCACCCGCACTTCCTGTTCAGAGGTACGGCGTGCGTTCCATTCCCTGTAATCTGTAATATGTGGATGGGACATCCTCATCCCTCCCATGAACCTGGCAAGCAGTAGGGCTATAGCAATTTGGAAATACAGATACAATTACTACTATTATTGCTACTACTGTAGAGATCGTACTAATGTTATTACTATTACACTACTATGGGCTAGTGCGAGATGGCAGTACATTTATGAACATGTCCATTGAGATCTGTTTTGTGAGTTCTGTAGATTTCTTTATGCACTATTACTACCATTATTTACTATATACACAGAATGGTCCTATTGCCATATTATAATAATAATGATAAAAATAATAATAATAATAATAATAATAATTTATATTAACCATTTAATTTATTTATATTTTTATTCCAATGTTTTTTTTTCTTCTGGGTGTGGCCTGTAGGGGTGGTTCGTGTGGGGCTTGGGCTGTGCGACCGCACACACACTGAGACACACACATATAGGGCTGTCTTTATGTGAGAAACCATTGCCAGTTTAGGCTCTGAAGAAAGGGGTTCTCCCCTGAAACGCGTCAGCCATTTTTGGGGTATCGTTTAATCTACTCGACATCAGGTCCAGGCTTGTCAAATGTTCAGAAAAGTTGACCCTGCTTTATTGATTATGCCTTCTATCAATACTCGTTTGTGAGTATTTATTTTGCTGTGTTTTTATTAAATAAAGCTCTATTAGTGGTAATGCACTAGGTCGGTGCGCCCTCCTTTTCTTTTTTGTCTTTTAGTATCTGAATACCCATTATTCTGAGGAGGGCTGCAAGACGATAGACATTACTATGTGAAGCTGGTTACACCACATACTGAGGACCTTGACACCAGAGCGCAGGAGAAGTTTTTGCTTTTTCTTCTTTTGTGATCTCCAGCGATCAGCCAACTTATGTTTGCCTGGGATGCCCAGATTCCTTAGTAGGACACGGTCACCTGGCTGAAGATCCTGAACTCTTACTTTTAGATCAAAGTTCCTCTTATTCCTATTTTCTCTGATGTTCGAGGTGGCTTGAGCTTGCTCATAAGCTATCTTCAAGTTCCTCCGCAGTTTGTCCACATATCCTCGATGAGAGGTCTCTGATGTGTGGTCCAGAGAGGTCCCAAAAGCTAAATCTACTGGTAGCCTGGCTTCACGTCCGAACATTAGCCTATAAAAGGTGAATATCCAGTAGCGTCATTCTTGGTACCGTTATAGGCATGAACCAATGCAGTGATGTGCCTACTCCAATGGGGTTTCTGCTCTGCAGTCAAAGTCCCCAACATGTTCAGGAGGGTTCTGTTGAACCTTTCTGGTTGAGGGTCCCCTTGTGGGTGGTAAGGAGTAGTCCTAGACTTTTGTATGCCTAATAGATCCAACAGTCTTTATCAGCGTCCTCTCAAAGTCTCTTCCTTGGTCCGAATGTATCTGTTGAGGTAGACTATAATGGACAAAGAACTTTTCCACAAGAGTCTTTGCTACTGTGGCTGCTTGCTGGTCTAGCGGGTGGTGGATAGCAGGTGAAGTGATCTGTAACCACTAAAATATCCCCTTGCCCACTCAGGTCGGGTTCCAAAAACAGAAAGTCTATGCAGACCAGATTCATTGGCTCTATAAGTGGCCCATTGGGGCATCCCTCTGAGGCAAGGTCTTCCGTTGTATGCACCTGAGGCAGGAATGACAATAGCTCTCCACTTCGGTCCTCATGTGAGGCCAGTAGAGCCTGTTCCTTACGAGTTGAAGAGTCCTCTCGCCTCCCAAATGACCATGGTGGTCGTGCAGAGCGATCAGCACCCTCTCTCTGTGCTTTTCCGGCAGAAGCAGTTGCCACTTCTTTTCGGGATCTTCAGAGGGGCCCCTTCAGTAGACCACCCCTTGTTGTAACTGCAGCCGATCCAACTCTTTCTGTAGTAGCCGGGCTTCTTTCCGGGGCTCTTCTGCAGCAGATCAGGCTGTTTGTTCTCCAATCCTTTAGTACTAGCCCACAGAGTGAATCTTCCTCCTGATCTCTCCTGAGATCCTTTTTTGATAGCTTGGGAAGACCCTCTTGCATAATCTGGGAGACTTTTACAATAACACCTGGGCACCCCCACTTCTTCAGCTCTGGCCCCACCTTTACCTTGCTGGCTTGTCCCTTCACAAAGAGCTCTTAGTCCTTCAGGGGTAAGTGGAGTCCAGTCTTCTGAAGGGTTTTGGGGGTCATGGGGCCTTCTTGACAAGGCATCCGCATCTCTGTTACCAACCCCTGGTCTGTACTTCATGCTGAAGGTAAACTCAGAGAGAGCAGCCAGCCACCTGTGGCCGGTGGCGTCCAGCTTCGTGGTGGTGAGCAAGTATGGTGAGCAAGGGGTTGTTGTCCGTCTTGACTACGAACTCCGCCCCGTAAAGATAGTCCTTCAACTTGTCTACCACTGCCCACTTCAGAGCCAGAAATTCAAGCTTGTGAGTAGGATAGTTTCTTTCAGGAGGAATGAGACTTCTGCTCACATAGGTGATGGGCCGCAGACATCCGTCATATTCCTGATAGAGCACTCCTCCTAGCCCGTCTCGGCTGGCATCCACATGTAGCTCGTAAGGTTTAGCCGGGTCTGCATAGGCCAAAACCGGAGCAGTGGAAAGGCTCCACTTCAATTGTTTGAAGGCTTCCTCACATTGTGGAGTCCACTGGTTCTGGATGGACTCTCTCTTCTTCCTGGGTTCTGGATGGACTTTCTTCTTCCTGGGCCCTTCCTTTGGCTTCCCAGACTGATCTGGGTCTCCACCAGCTTCTTCCTGGTTCTTCAGAATCTCAGTGAGTGGGTGGGCTATTTTGGCAAACCCTTCCACAAGCCTCCTGTAGTACGAGCAGAAACCTAGGGAGGATCTGAGTTTGTCACATTTGTAGATCTGGCCAAGAAGTGACAGCTTCCAATTTCTCTGGATCTGTTGCCACTCCCTTTTCAGACACAATGTGTCCTAGGTAATTCACTAAGGGTTGGTAATTTTTCAATGGAGAGCTTCAGGCCTTCATCATGAAGCCTCTTCAGGACTTTCTCCAGGCGTTCTTCGTGCTCTCACAATGTTCTCTCAAACACTATGATATCATCCAGGTATACCAGCACTTCAATCAGATTCATGTCGCCCACTGTCTTCTCCATCAATTTCTGGAAGGTTGCTGGGGCTCCAGACAGACCCTGCGGCATTCGATTAAACTCGAAGAAGCCCACAGTGGTGATAAAAGCAGTTTTCTCCCTATCTTCAGGACACATGGGGATCTGATAGTACCCGTTTTTTAGGTCTAGCACACTGAACCACTTTGCCCCTGACAGGCTCTGTAAGGCATCCTCTATCCGAGGTGTGGTGTACTGGTCAGGAATGGTCCTCCGGTTCAGGGTAGGGTAGGGTATAGTCAATGCACAGCCGTAGGGACACGTTCTTCCTTACCACCACTTTCGGAGAGGCGTAAGGACTCTGGGACTCTCTAATAATTCCCGTCCTTTTGAGTTCAGCCAGCTGTTCCCTCAAGTCTTCAAGATCCCCCAGTGGGATTCGTCTGACTCTCTCCTGAAAGGGCTTGTCATCTTCCAGCCGATTTGGTGGGTCGCGCTCTTTGCCAGCCCCACGTCAAACTCACTTTTAGAGAACGCTGTCTTCCATCTCAGGAGTTGGGTTTTAGCCCTCTCCATCCAGGCAGGAGTAAGAGGTGTGTTCTTCGGGCAGAACTCTTCCTCCGGAATCTCTCCGGCTTGTTCTCCCATTGAGCCACACGGCGAGACTGGGGTTGATGGGCTGACCTGTCCTAACAGTATTCTGGCTGGCACCCTCACTGGCACAGCTGCTGTGTTGCGGACACTGACTGAAATCTTGCCGTGGTTCCTCTTCAATGCCTTGGTTGGCAATACTTCAGGGATAAGTTCCAAGCCTTTATGCTCTTCCTGGATTGAAGTCTCAAGGACAAGGAAGGGGCCCGGCTTTTCCCAGCTTAACTTGGAGGTTCTCAGGCAGACTACTTCACCTGGCTGGACCAGTCGCTCTTTCTTGTCCAGAAGCCAGATTTTTCCCACTCCCTCTTCTGGGGCCTTCTCTTATTGTTTAAGGTCTCGGTACACCTGGGCTAGAATTGGGTGTATTTTTGTGGGGGGGTCCCTTTCTGCAGTGCAAGTAACCTTCTCACCAAGTCAGTGTTCGTCCCAATGATGAGGGAACTTTTGTCAGCTCCTGGAGGGCGAGGGCACACCACTGCCAAGGTGTCAAAGGTTTCCGCCTTCCCTGCTGTACTCGGGTCGAAATAGAGCTTGACAGGCAGGTAACCATCATATGGGAAGTTCTGGGTCCCTAGATGTGCAGCTCCTTCAGCTTTTGTAATGGCAGGTGCTTGAGATGTTTGTCATAGAGCTTTTCTCCCGCTTGTTGATAGGTGTGTTCCAATTGGTAAATTATGTCAGGGACCTTCTCTGTCCACCCGAACACATCCTGCAAGATGTCTAAGTAGTTCTGAGTCATGTAGTTCTGCTTGCTGAGCTTTAGATTTCGGATAGCTTCCGAAGCAGGCCCTCTCAGGCTCTCTGCAATCCTTTGTTTTTTGTGTGTTTCAGGGATGTCCCACTCATCCAGGGCTTGTGTGGTCTGCTCCAACCACTCCTCAAAGTTGCTTTCCTCCGGAGGTACGAGTTGCCTTCCTGAGACAATACTAAGTTTCTGGTAGTAATTTCCAAGGTATGCAGGATTTCCCTTCTGGCACTTCGCCACAGTCTCCTAGAGCAGTAAGAAGCTCTGGCTCAATCGTGGTTAAGTGTGACCTGGTTGGAACTGACAGGATTTTCACCTTGCCTCTCTGGGTGTGTCAGGCAAAATTTGGTTCTGTCAGACAGCTTCACACTGGTGCCTTGGAAATTCTTAGGGACACCTTTTTTCCACTCTAGTAGGGCGTAAGTGCGAGCGGTCCCATAGTCTGGTCTTACTGCAACCACATAGGCCTTTCTGTCTGGGGACAATGCCTGTACAATTTTTTTAACTTGTTTTTCTCCCCAGTCTTCCCCTGGGAGTTCAATGGCCACGCTTGCTTCTGAGTGTGTGCCTTCTCCTTCGCACCATTGAACCATGGTGATGGGGTCCATATTGGCACCAAGGGGCGGGCTTGCTTGCAGAGTGACAGGATTCTGGACAAGCCCCCACGTGTAGCACTGACCTCTGAAGGAGTTGCTGGTTTGATTTGGGCCTGCACTCTGCTAATAAGCCCCACTAACATGACTCAGTCCCCTTGACACAGTTGTGGTGCAACACAATACAGTACAATATAATATAACACAATATACCTGTATTGACACGTCAGGATCCACTGGCTCCACCTGCTGGGGGGAAACAATACTCCACACAACGGGGTACTTAATCAAAGTATATTTTACTATAAGTATTGGCAAACAGGTGGTTACAATAATTGTGCTGTCATCCCAACACAGAATGACAGAACAATGACTTGATATAACAATTATAAACAATATAATTACAAGGGAGCTCCCCCTACTTTTATAGCTATGTGTGAGATCTCACTTAAAGTACTCAGTCTTTTTGGTCTTCTTGTCTTCGCTTGCAATGATAATTTCTTATAATTTGTAATCCAAGGGTTAAAGTAATTAAAGTTGAGTCAAAGATGATCCTAGTGCTGCTTCCGCAATTATAATACAATACTTGAAATGCGATAGTAAGTAGGCCTTATGCCTGCCTAGTGTCAGTTGCTATACTCCTCCTCCTCCGTGGGACTATGGATCCCAGCGAGGCCTGTATATAAGTCTGACTAGGTGCAAAGTTAATAGACTGTGGGCCGCAATCCGCTCACCAACTGGATCGGAAGCTCTGTATGGTGGCTCTGGTCCGGTGTTTGCAGCTTGCATCTATGTCAGCTGGTTCCATCGCTCAGTTCCGTTCCGATAGGTGGACCTGGTCTTCCGATGCGCAAACAAGTGTCTCTGGATCTTCCCAATCTGATCACTGTGTCTCTGGCACTTCAGGTCACTCACACAACCGCAGAGTTATGCTCCGCAAGGGCAATAGGCCGCTTCTTCTGGGAGGCTTCCTCACAATCCCTCACGGGCAGGCCACGCGTTCCCAAGAGACCTAAGATGGCCGCTCGGGCTCCTTTTATGTCCTAACCAGCATGCACTGTCAGAGAGGGTGTCCCTGGGTAGGTCACTTGCCATACTGGGTAAAAAGGTCAACTCTCCAGAGTAAATAACAGTCACTTCCTGTAAATAGTTCAATGCTTGTGAAAGCAAAAATTCATTTAAATCCACTATCAGTGTTTGGCCGCTAGATGGCGCCAAACACCAAGCCATAGAAACTTCCATAGACTTTCATTATAAATGTTAATATAATTTAATAGGCAAGGATACCCGCGCTACATATACATTTCCCCCTATTCAATCGATGCATCGACTTCTTTGCAGGATCAAGCTGGAAAGAAAACCGGTAATTCTGGTAGCACCAGCATGGCCCAGAAGGTCATGGTATACAGAGATCGTAAAGATGGCAGTGGAGGATCTGTGGTCTCTTCCACTAAGGCCAGACCTGCTCTCACAGGGTCCGATATTCCATCCTACTTTCCGAACACTAAATTTAACGGCTTGGCTATTGAAACCCACATTCTAAAGAAACGTGGGCTTTCCAAGTCAGTTATCTCAACTTTAATCAATGCAAGGAAACCAGCTTCCAGAACTATATATTATAGAGTTTGGAAGACTTATGTTTCCTGGTGTGAATCCAAGGGTTGGCACCCTCTGAGATATATCATAGGCAGAATTCTTGCCTTTCTACAATTGGGCGTAGAGATTAAGTTGGCCCTGAGTACTATTAAGGGCCAAGTCTCAGCTTTATCTGTTTTATTACAAAAGACTGCTTGCTACGCATTCTTTAGTCTGGGGTTTCATGCAAGGAGTGATGCGGATTAATCCGTCAGTTAAATCACCTTTAAGCCCTTGGGACTTGAATTTAGTTTTGTCAGTGTTACAAAAACAGCCATTTGAACCGATACAGCATATTCCCTTAGTCTTTCTGACTAGGAAGCTAGTATTTTTAATTGCTATATCCTCAGCAAGGATAGAATGGTGTTGCGCCCTCGTCCAGGCTTTTTGTCAAAAGTGGTTTCAAGCTTTCATCTGAATGAAAAGATTGTCCTGTTCCAGGGAAGAAAAGTCACTACATTGTCTTGATGTGGTGAGAGCAGTGAAAATCTATTTAAAAGCAACTGCTCAGATCCGTAAGACTGATTTATTCTGCCAGAGGGTCCTAAGAAAGGACAGGCAGCATAAAAATGCACTGTTGCTAAGTGGATTCGGCAAGTTAGAATTCAAACTTATAATCTAAGGGGTAACATTCCCCCTTTTTCAAGTTAAGGCGCACTCTACCAGAGTGGTGGTGCTTCTTGGGCACTGCGTCACCAGGCCTCCATGGCTCAAATCTGTAAGGCCGCAACTTGTCTTCAGTGCATACATTCACCAAATTTTATCAAGTGAATGTAAGATGGAATGAGGATATCACCTTCGGGCACAGTGTGTTGCAGGCAGCAGTACAAGTCCTCAGGTCTGGGGGTGCCCTAGGGGTTGTGTCTCCCTCCCCTCAAGTAGCATTGCTATGGGACGTCCCATTAAGTAAATACTTAAGGCTCTGTGTCCTATGATGTACGATAAAGGATTTTTATAACAGCTTACCTGTAAAATCCTTTTCTTGGAGTACATCATAGGACACAGAGGTCCCGCCCCTCTTTTTATGGGGTATAAGTATATTGCTTGGCTACAAGAACTGATGTGCTCTTGGAAGGAGGAGGGGTTATATAGGGAGTCAACTTCCTTAATTAGGGTTTACCAGTGTCAACAACTGAAGGTGGCCTATAACCCATTAAGTAAATACTTAAGACTCTGTGTCCTATGATGTACTCCAAGAAAAGGATTTTACAGGTAAGCTGTTATAAAAATCCTATTTTTGCTGCCTGCGCCCCTGTTCAGAAGATTTCACCTCACTTTCTGTCCCACTGAGAATTGGATTTTGAAAATGTTGGGTTGTTGTAGAAACAAGGATTGGTGATAAAGCATCAGTGGAGACACCTTTTGCCCATATTAACTCTTACAGGAGAGAATTTCCCTTCCTAGGGGTAGATTTCCTCTCACTTCCTGTTGTCTCCCTCCGTTTGTAAGTAGAAGTCGTTTGTATTTTCGATCCTTGAAAATAGAGGACCGCCTGTATATACTATATAGTTTGCCATATACACTCTGCAAAAAATTGTGCCTTAGGTGTTGGTGGTACCAGAAGACTTTAAGCCCTTACAGTTACTCTTGGTGGGCGCTGTAATGGGCCCTGCTGCAAAATATTATATCAAGAATTGTAATTTCATACCCCTGTTAAACAGGGGCAGAAATATTGGGCCTTCAGCACTGGTGGTGGTGCCACAACACTGCAACCCCTCACAGATACTCTAGTTGAGCGCTTCAAAATATTACAGCAAAAACTATAATTATACGCACCTGTTAAACAGGGGGAGAAAAATTGGGCCTTAGGCACTGGTGATGGTGCCCTGAAACAAAAATGTTCTTAGAAGCTATCAACATGAACATTAAGGAGGAATAGGATAGTCACTCAGCATAACAGGATAGTCACGCAGCATAGGCAGTCTTCAAGGGATCTCACATTCATAGAAAATTGAATCGGTTACATCAGCATCAGGTGCTTGATAGCTGGTGATCCAAGACCGATTAATTTTATGAAGGTGAGCCTGTAGACAGTTCGGTTACAAAGCCTCCAGCAGCACTTAATGTGCGTTCAGAAAAAAACAATGGATGCAGGACAGGCCAGTAGCTGCATATTGTGCAAGCTCTGGCCAGTGATCCATCCTCAAGACCTAGTAACCCAGTGGATTTTCAGTTGGAAAGGTCTCCAAGGCTGACCTTGCCTCTAGGTATTCCTGCACCATGTAAATCAGATGCTGGCGATGGTTGCTGGAACCGATCAGACCTTGGGGCTGCAGACTAAAAAATTGCCTGAACGCATTGGTCAGACGACCACCTTCTCCACCGCTCCTTCTGTGACTGACCAAAGCCTCAGCAACACGTTGTCCAGGAGGACCAGGAAATTGTAACCTCCCAGGCTCTGGAAATGCATTGCAGAAACCTTTATGCAAGGCCTCCCGAAGATGTTTCATCCTCTGCTCCCTCTGCGAAGGCTGGATAAGTTCTGCAACCTTACCCTTGTAACGTGGATCAAGAAGGGTTGCCAGCCAGTAATGATCCCTCTCCTTGATATCACGAATCCATGGGTCCTTTTGCAGGCTTTACAGGATCAGGGAGGCCATGCAGCGAAGGTTTGCTGAGGCATTCGATCTGAAATCCTCTGGGTCACTAAGGATTACATGATCCACAGCCACCTCCTCCCAGCCACGTACAAGTCCATGGGACTCTGGTCAGTCCCTTGAAGACTGCTGCTGAGTGCTAGGCTCGACCTCCATGCTGACACAATTCTCCTCCTCCTCCTCTTCCTGTGTGATTGGTGGGCCCACAGGAATACTGTCTGGATAAAGGGGTCCTTGAGAGGTAAGGAAGTCCTCTTCCTCCCTCTGTTCTGCCCTGTTGTGCCCTGTCCATTATTCCACAAAGCGTGTGCTCCAATAGGAAAACAAGAGGGACAGTATCACTGATGCATGCACTGTCACTGCTCACCATCCTTGTGGCCTCCTCAAATGGTGAAAGGACAGTGCATGCATCCTTGATCAGTAGCAAAAAAAGCCAAGCTCCCCTGACCCTGTCCTGGTGCCGTACTCACACAGGTACTCATTGATAGCCCTCTGCTGCATGCGCAACTACTGCAGCATTGCCAACGTTGAGTTCCACCTGGTGGGCATGTCACAAATGAGGCGGTTCTTGGGCAGGTTGCATTCCTTTTGAAGGTCAGCCAGCCAAGCACTGGCATTATATGACCAGCGGAAATGCCCACAGACTTTCCTGGCCTGCCTCAGGAGATCCTGTAAGGATGTGAGCCAAACAGGGAACATGGGTCAAATGTTGCTGTCGGAGGGCGGAGAGTAGGTTGGTGCCATTGTCGCAAACCACCATTCCTGCCTGAAGTTGGCATGGCAGCAAACACCTCTGAGTCTGCCCCTGCAGAGATGACAGAATCTCTGCCCCAATGTGGCTTCTGTCCCCTAAGCAGACCAACTCAAGAACTGCATGGCTTGCGTAGCCCCTTGAACGCCTATGGAGCACCGCTGGTTCCAAGGGCAAATTTGCAGAGGAAGAGGTCATAGAGGAAGAAGAAGAGGAGGGGCGGAGGTGAGAGGTGTGGCAGAATCACCACTACTAGCATTTTGGAGGCGTGGTGGCAGAACAAGCTCCAACAATACTGCACCCTGTCCTGCATCCTTCCCAGCTGCCAGCAGACTTACCCAGTGCGCCATGAAATAAAGGTAATGTTCCTGTCCATGCCTGCTGGACCATGAGTCAGCGGTAATATGCACCTTACCGCTGACCGCCCTGTCCAACAAGGCCAAGACATTGCCTTCCACATGCTGGTAGAGAGCCGGAATGGCCTTCCCTGAAAAGAAATGGCGTTTGGGAACCTGCCACTGAGGTTCCACAAACTCACGAAAGGGGGCATAGTCTACCAGATGAAAAGGCAGCAGTTGGAGTGCTAGCAATTTAGCCAAGCTAGCATTCAGCCGCTGAGCATGTGGATGGCTGGGACCGAATTTCTTTAGACAGTTTAGCAACTAGGGTAGGGAAATTTGCATGGTACAAATTGGATGTTGGTGTAGCGATAGCAGATTGCCCGCAAGTACTTTGCACACCTAATTCTACACCTTCATTCCTCTCAGTGCAGGTTTCTGAGAGGACTGAAGGTATAGTGGGGTTGGAGATCCCAGCTGATGAGGAGTAAGGAGAGGTCCGCCTTGTTCTTTGGTGTGGGTCTTTTAAGTACTGTTGCCAACGGACTGCATGGGAGGTCGTCATATGTCTGGCCAAGCATGTTGTGCCCAAGCGGCTTTTGTTTTGGCCACGCTTGATACGCTTCAGACATATGTTGCAAACAGAAAAGGTGCGATCTGCTGCACACGTATCAAAAAAGGCCCACACCAAAGAACTTTTCAAAATACGCGGGGAGCCAGCAGCGCCCTGCACATGCAGAGCTCTGCGGTGTGATGCAGTCAGGTGGCTGCCCTTAAGCTAGCCCCTGGAGGGCATCCTGCCTCATTGGAGATGTGCCTACTCCTCCTCCTCCCCCCCCTCTCTTCTATCAGGCACCCATGTAGAGTCAGTGACCTCATCATCCTCTCCCTCCTCGTCACTGGAGCAAACCTGGCAGTATGCTGTAGCTGGGGGAACATGACTGCCAGTTTCTTGTCCTTCTTGGGCACCCCCTCTCTCTGGGCTCACGTTACTGCCTTCCTCAACCTGGGTACCATCATCGGAGCCTTCAAAACACTGCGTATCCTCCTGCAGCATGTACCCGACACTGTGGTCGAACAATTCGGGGGACTCCTCCTTGCATGATGGTGGAGCTAGGGAAGGAGTGACCGATGGAATAGGCCGCTTTGGCAGCTGCATTGGCAGGCAAACTGCTCTGAGCCTGGGTGACAGAGGATGAGGAAGATGAGGACAGCTTAGTTATCCACTCTACCAACTCTTCTGCATGTTGTGGACAAACATGGCCAGCTGCCGAAAAAAGGATAAGCGTGTCCCACGGCCACGTGCTGAGGATGCACCGTGTCCACGACCAGCACTGTTGACTGTAGACCCAGAGCCTGCTTGACCTCTTTTAGTGGCCGGTGAGTGTCTGCCTCTCCTTGGACATGCTGTAAAATTTTATTAGTAAAACACCGCCTGAAGTTTACTGGAAAAAGTACACCAGGAACGGCCTGCAGTCAGATATAGGCTTGACTAGACTAGAATGCAGTGGATAGAGATATATATATATATATATATATATATATATATATATATATATATATATATATATATATCCTGGACCTCCCCATGTCAGCCTATTATGGGTCAGTTCCGCCCCCTCTGACCCCTCCAGGACCACCTTTTTTCTAGCCCATAAAGGGCGGCTGTCTGCCCACACCAGTGTTCTTTTTTCGTCCTCGCTCCGGACGCCTTTTAAAGTTTAATTTTAGTTAGTTATTCATATATTTATTTTTATTTTACTTATGTATTTATTTATTTTTTTTCTCCATCCACCATCCATCCTTTCCGGGTTAAGCCTCTCCCGGATCAGAAGACCCCCCCAGATGGGCTGTAAATCTCCCGAGGAGTGTGGGTTCCCGTGGTGCTGGGATTGTATGGTACAGTATAAATGACTGTGTATTACTGGCAAGGTCACAACGGTATAAATTACTGTATACACCTTCGTTAGGCAGGTGCTGGCATTCATGCAGTGGTTTGGCTCGCTGGGACTTGCAGTTCACCACCTCCACATGTATTCCTTTCAGGAAGCTCAGAGTTCAACAGGTGAGCTCAGAGGTAGCTTCCTCTTGGATTGCTTAGCAAAACACCAGAAGGATCACTACTGATTTGAAGCAGGCTGTGTCCTCTAGGCTAATCCTCAGTCTCCAGCTGATCAATCTACTACTCTGCTCTGGTAAGCCTGACGTCTGTTACTAACTGCTGTGTTACGTGTCTGGACTGTTTTTATTATCCTTGGAGTTTTGCCTGCCTGCCTGCCTAACTGCCTTAGCACTGAAGATTCGGATGGAGAAGTTTATTTTATTTTATTTATTTGGTAGTTAGTTATTTATTTTTATTTAAAAAAAAAGAGAGCACATCCTCTGTTTTACAGAGAGAAGGGCCCAATGCGCGCTAAATGCCTGCAAAGAGGTTCCTAATCAGCACTCCAGCCTCAAAGGAGTAAAAAGGAGACGGGACATGACAAATCACAGAGTCGCATGCAGCTGGATAGACGCCTGTTGTCGCTGCGTTCCAGATCTCCCTCACCCTTACCTCACTTTAGTCGCTCGGACTGGAGCCAAGAGAGGTCAAGACATCAGAAAGCCTCTAGAAAGAGCATATCTGGGCGCAGACAGAGAAGAAGATCCTCTTCTTGGATAGGTCTTCATCGCCAGCCCAGGCAGAAGGAGGATCCTGTTGGGCCTGCTCAGCTGAGGTCATCAGAGAAAGTAGGTTTGTGTATCTTGCTTCAAGGAGGCGGCTCAGGACAATGCTGCAAATGCACGCCAGGTTAAATCCTACATTAAGGACACAGTCAAGGAAGGGTTAAACAGCCTTTCAAGGAATCCTGCTCATCCTGCTGTATCTTTAAGCATCTGCAGTTTCAGATCATGTGTTTTCACTGCGTTTTAACTCTGAAGTCGATAGCGATTCGGATCCATCTGAGGCTGTAATGGTCTCGGAATCGTTTGATTTTTTCGCACTGGTTCCCCCCTTGGTGGAGGCTGTTAAGGATACGATGAAGTGGCAGGGAGAGTTGTCACCTCCAAAGAAACAGCAGAGATACTACCCGTATTTAAAGAAATCATTACCTTCCTTCCCATTCATTTCTGAGATTAAAGAAGTATTTGATGATGAGTGGGTGGGGCCTGAGAAGGGGCTCAATGTGCATAATAGAGTATCGAGGCTGTAACCCTTGGGACACTACGCCTAAGTTGGATACTTCATTGCGAAGATTCGCTTGCCACATTCCACTTCCGCTGGAGGATTCGGATGCCTTTAGGGATCCTATGAGCCACAGAATAAATGCAGACCTGATAAAAAAAAAAAAAAAAAAAAGAAGGGAGAAAAGAAAAAAAAAAAGGAAGTTGTATAGTTTGGCCGGAGCAGCCTGCAGGCCGGCGGTAATGCTCACTTCGGTGGCAGAAGCACTTGTGGTGGAGTCGCACCTGTGCGTTTTTTATTTTTATTTATTTATTTTGGTGCTTTTTGCAGTACCATTTATTTACTGTGGTCTCCTAGGGGACGTATTCTGTGGTGCAGCTCTGCGGAATACAGGAATGCATGGGTGTGAATCCAGCCTTAGACTGGGGGTAGCGGAGCTGGTGGATGGATGTTCAGATGAAAGTCTGGGAAGTGACAGTTCTTCTCTTTTGCAATTTTCAAGACTGCTTTAGATTTGGTTCAAAAATGAAAGCAAAGATAATGGCTCATTCCTTCACAGCCCACAGAGCTTTATGGTTAAAGCATTGGTCATCTGATAAAGCTTCTAATGCCCCATACACACGGTCGGAAAATCCGACCACAAAATCCATCGGATTTTGTCCGACACTGGTGTTGCATACACGCGGTCGGACAAAGTTGTCGGAAAATCCGATCATTCTGAACGTGGTGCAGTTTTTTGCTTACGACGGGACTACGTAGAGGCTAGTAGCCAATAGCTTTGGTCTTGTAATGTGATCTGAGCATGCTTGGCACTTTGTCCGTCGGAATTCGCTACACACGATCGGAATTGGTGTGATCGGACTTTGTTGTCGGAAAATTTTTAGAGCAGGAGATAAAACTTTGTCCGTCGGACAATCCAATGGAAAATGTCCGATGGTGCCTACACACGGTCGGAATTTCCGACAACATTGTCTGATAGGACAGAATCCATCGGAAAATCCGACGTGTGTATGGGGCTTAAGCACAGTTATGTTAAGTTCCATTCGGCGGGAAGCTACTATTCCGGAAGACTTAAGCCCCATACACACGGTCGTATTTTCCGATGGATTCTGTCCTATCAGACAATGTTGTCGGAAATTCCGACCGTGTGTAGGCACATCGGACATTTTCCATCGGATTGTCCGACGGACAAAGTTTTATCTCCTGCTCTAAAAATTTTCCGACAACAAAGTCCGATCACACCAATTCCGATTGTGTGTAGCGAATTCCGACGGACAAAGTGCCACGCATGCTCAGATCACATTACAAGACCAAAGCTATTGGCTACTAGCCTCTACGTAGTCCCGTAGTAGGCAACAAACGTCACGACGTTCAGAATGATCGGATTTTCTGACAACTTTGTCCGACCGTGTGTATGCAACACCAGCGTCGGACAAAATTCGTCGGAAAAAATCCGATGGATTTTGTGGTCGGATTTTCCGACCGTGTGTACGGGGCATTAGAATCAGCAATTCAGCGGGTTTCCAGCAGCAGATCTAGCCTAATCCTGCAGTAGAGAAAAAGTCAACAGCAGCCCTTTCGGTTTAACAAGAGATCCAAAGAAGGATTCAGAGGCCAGTGCTTACAAACAGTTTTTCAGACAGTGGAAGCAAGCCAGTTCAACCTTCCAGAAACCTTCCAAGCCCAGGGCCAACGAAGCTCCTAAGGCTTCAAATAGGTCCTTCTGAAGGTGTCTCCACTTGACCCTCTCGAGTAGGAGCAAGACTCAGGGAGTATGTTCCCCTCTGTTTTTGGTCCCAGAGGCTTCAGGGGGTTTCGGAATTTTTACATGAAGGTACCACGATTTAAAATTGAGTCATTGGACTCAGGAGACTGGATGGTGTCCATTGATATGGTGGTGCGCATCTTCTTGTTTCCATAGACGCATCTCTCCATCGATTTCTCAGAATTTCCGGGGAATGCTCTAATTTTCAATTTTAATGTCTCCCATTCAGTCTCTGCACGACTTTGAGAATGTTCTCAAAGCTACTGTCTGCTGTCATCGTGACTCTCAGGGTCAAGGGAGTGCAAATATTCCATTATCTAGACGACATGCTACTTCTGGGTCCGTCAAATGAGCTCCTTCTACTTCATGTGAATTTCACCTGTAAAACACTAGCTTGTTTCGGTTGGTTGTTCAACTCTCGGAGGAGCCAGATGCATCCGACCCAAATGTTGGACTATTTGGCAGTACAATTCCACACGGATCATGGTGGTGTTTCTCTTCCTCAGAGGAAGGTCCAGGAGATTCAGTCTTAGACAAAAGCAGTGATAGCCAGGCCGTCTATGATGGTGAAGCAATGCATGCAGTATCTGGGGGTTCTATCAGCCACAGTTCCAGTAGTCCCGTGGGTCCGGTGGCGCAGAAGGAGGTTTCAATGCAACTTTCTTCTTCAGTGGGATCGTCACTCCTTGTTGCAGAAAAATCTATCTGCCAATTCCAAGAATCTGGTCCCTGGTTTGGTGATCAGTACATCGCAATCTTTCCCGCGGACTTCCATTGAAGGCCTCAGAACCAATAGTGGTGACGGCCAATGCCAGTCTGGCAGGCTGCGGGGCACACTGCCTGGGACAGCAGGTTCAAGGCCGATGGAACTTTTGTGGGGTGAAGAGTTCAAGTTTCCTGGGATTGGATGCTGTTAGACGCGCTCTCTTAGCATTCCAACCTATGTTGCGAGGTCGAACTGTCAAGAGTCTTTGAACAACTACGGGGGCTTAGGTGTCTCATCAAGGGGGCACAAGAAGTCGGCCTCTCCTTCAGGTGGCTTGTCAATCTACCTATGCGCAGAGAAGAATCTCGGCTCTCTTACTTCATCTTATCTCCCAGAGCCTGGGAATGTTTTAGCAGATCACTTGAGTCAAGTCTTTGAGGATCACAACGAATGGGGCCTCAATCGATAGATCTTATGGCATTGGAGGAGAATTGCCAACCGCCTTGCTTCTCCTCCCGGACCTGGCATCCACAGGCGTTGGGTCGGGGTGCTCTGTCCAGGCCTTGGAATTTCCCCTTGGTATATGTGTTCCTGCCGCTTCCATTGGCTCTCGAAATCCTGCTGAAGATTCAGCGAGAGGATCACATCAACAGTAGTCTTACCTTACTGACTCAGGCAGCCGTGGTTCCATCTTGCTTTGCAGGATAAAGTTGGGCTCACCAATTCCACTGCCTCCTTGTCAAAATCTCCTTTTGCGGAGTGGGCCTGGCACCCGAACCGCAGAGGATGAAGTTTAATAACTTGGAAGAGAGAGGGAGGCTTGAGCTGGCTTGGGTCTCTCGGGCAGTATAGTGGAGACATTATTACAGGCTCATAAGAGGTCCACGATTGTGACCTATTACCAGATCTGGAATACTACAGAAAGGGTTTGGGGCCTTGGATCTCCTTCGGTATCTAACATTTTGGAGTTTCTGCAGAGTGGTCTCTTAGGGTTAGCTGATGCCTCGTACACACGTAGGGACTTTTGCCGGCGGACCTAGTCCAGCGGACAATCCCGTGGGACTTTCCAGCTGGGTCCGCTGGACTTTCCGAGCGTGTGGACTTGCCCACACACGCACGGACTTCTCCAGCGGATAATCCGCCGGCCAAAAGTCCGCGGGACTTTTGAAAATGAACGGACTTGCCCACACACGGAGCAGTCCGTTCATTTCGAACGTAACTTCAGGTTACGTAGCTAGCGTAGGCAGTAAATGCCGCCGCGCTAGCTCCGCAAGCTGGCATGGATTTAAAGGGAATCCCCACGCCGAAAAAACGGCGTGGGGGTTCCCCCCAAATCCATGTCAGACCCTCATCCGAGCACGCAGCCTGGCAGGCCAGGAAAGGGGTGGGGACGAACGAGCGCCCCCCCCCCCCTCCTGAGCCGTACCAGGCCGCGTGCCCTCAACATGGGGGGTGCCCTGGGGAAAGGGGGGCCGTGCGGCCCCCCCCACCCCAAAGCACCTTGTCCCCATGTTGATGAGGACAAGGGCCTCTTCCCGACAACCCTGGCCGTTGGTTGTCGGGGTCTGCGGGCGGGGGCTTATCGGAATCTGGGAGCCCCCTTTAATAAGGGGCCCCCCAGATACCGGCCCCCCACCCTATGTGAATGAGTATGGGGTACGATGTACCCCTACCCATTCACCTAAGGTGTAAAATGTAAAAAAAAAACACCCACACTTTTGAAAAAATAGTTTATTGCACTGCTCCGGGGGTCTTCTTCCGTCTTGGGGGTCTTCTCGCCGGACTCCCCCGCCATTTACCAAGCTCTTTTACCGAGCGGGGGAAGTCCGGCTACCTTCTTCGTCGTCGCCGCCGTCTGGGGGTCTCGATCCGCCTTCGGGGGTCTTCTTCCGTCTTGGGGTCTCTTCTCGCCGGACTCCTCCGCTCTCTTCTGCTCTTTTACCTAGCTCTTTCACGAGCGAGGGGAGTCCGGCTACCTTCTTCGTCGTCGCCGCCGTCGTCTGGGGGTCTCGATCCGCCTTCGGGGGTCTTCCGGGGGTCTCTTCTGTTCTTGCGGCGGTCGTCGTCTTCCGCGCCGCCGGCGCCTTCTCCTTCTTCTTGTCCTTCTTCTTGTTCTTCTTCTTCCGATGTTGACCCGACGCTCTCTCTGCCCGGAATGCCTGTGCCGCTCTGCGCTGAGACTTATATAGGGACATGGGGGACAGGGTCACATGTTCATGTCACATGGTGACCCCGCCCCCTTGTGTTGTCACTTTAGTCCGCCGTACTTTGGCGCCAAAAAGTCCGCCGGCGCCCACACACGAGGGGATTATCCGCTGGACTTCAGTCCAGAGGATAATCCCGCGGGATTGTCCCTTCGTGTGTACGCGGCATTATAATTCCCTGAAGGGTCAAATCCCCGCTTTGTCGGCTATGTCATGTACAAGATATGCTCTACATCCGTTGGTGATCCAATTTTTAGGAGCAGCCATAGAAATTAGACGTCCATTGAAATCGTTTTTTCCAAAAGAGGACTTAACACTAGTCTTGGGAACATCGCTGGTTCCTCCGTTTGATCAAGCTTTCTCTTGTTCATTTTTACTTTTAACAGTTTATTTGTTTTGTACTAGCCGTTGCCTCGGCGGCCAGAAGAATCTCCGTGTTGTGCGCCTTTTCATCCAAAGAACCATATTGTTTGGTGCTCCCAGACAAGACAGTCCTTAGGCCGATACCAAGCTTACTACCCAAGGTTGTCATATAATTTCGTAGGAACTGGGAGGTCATTCTCCCAGCCTTTCCGACGGATACAGCTGATGAGTGGAGTAGGTTAGACCTGGCCTCTGCGGTTTCAACCTACCGGGAATGGACTAAAAGCAGATTAGCTGTAGTTTTTCCCAATGGGCCCTAAAAGGGTATACAGGCAACTTCCAGAATTGTGTCTTCCGGATTTGTCAAAGACCATACATATTGCATACAGAACTCTGTGCCTTCCTCCTCCTTTAGAGATCGGGGCACATTTAATGAGGGGTATGGCAGCATCCTGGGCAGCATACGCAAAGGTCGCCCCTGTGCTAGTTTGCAGAGCCCAACACCTTTTATTAGGCATTACAGGCTAAATTTGGCTTGTCCACCTGAGGAAACATTTGGCTCTATGGTTATTACGGCGGCTGTTGCCCATTAAAAGTTTGAGTACCATTGCATTGAGGGTTTAGCTGATTTTTTTTATCTTCCCTCCCTGTTTAATGTTGCTTGGTACATCCCATAGTAGGCTGACATGGGGAGGTCCAGGAATAAGGAAAATTGTTGCCCATACTTACCGTAATTTTCCTTTCCTGGATCCTCCCCATGTCAGCCGGAGGGTTCCCACCCAGTTTATCCGTCGCGAGGCGAATATTTTTTGAACACTGGTGTGGGCAGACGGCCGCCCTTTATGGGCTAGAAAAAAGGTGGTCCTGGAGGGGTCAGAGGGGGCAGAGCTGACCCATAGTAGGCTGACATGGGGAGAATCCAGGAAAGGAAAATTACGGTAAGTATAGGCAACAATTTTCCTTATATATGAGACTGTATATATATATATATATATATATATATATATATATATATATATATATATTTTTTATGCACTGCAGATCACTGAATCACCTGCTTGAAAGTGTATTTGAAAACCTACACTAGGAACGACCTGCAGTCAGATATAGGTTTGGCTATACTAGAATGCAGTGGATATATATATGTAGGAGACTGTGTGTGTGTGTGTGTGTGTGTGTGTGTGTGTGTGTGTGTGTGTGTGTGTGTGTGTGTGTGTGTGTGTGTGTGTGTGTGTAGTGTTAGTGAGATAATACAGAGGGAGAGCTATAGAATGGAGGAGGGGATGCTAGTCACAGAGGGGGTCGTAAAACTTTAGTATAATGGGTAAGGAAACCTATATCTAAATTCAGGCCATGTGGATATAACAGAGGAACTCTGAATCATAAATTTGTCAAATCATAAACTTTCTACACCAGAAACAACAGTCCTCTCCAAAGGCCTCACATTCTGCCCAACCACCAAATTGGATAATTTACAGGCATGGTCAGATATGGAGGAATTCTTTAGGAGACTAAGGCTCAAATAATATTTTCACAGTAATGAAAGGAATCCTAGGACAAAAAGAAAAATAACAGCAACTTCACACCTCCACAAGGACGCAACCCCAAACTGGATATCTATATTGACAGCTTCAGGCTGTGAGTCACATCCCTGATATCCACCCAGCAAAAGAAAATATTATACAACCTCTCACCACTGGAGCGAAGAGCTGTACATGATCTGCGCAATAATCAGGCCATAACCATCAAACCAGCGGATAAAGGGGGAGCAGTCGTTGTGATGGATACAGGCAAATATATACAAGAGGGCCAGAGGCAGCTGGCAAATACTACTTACTACAAAAACCTGGATTATGATCCGACCCAGGATTTTACTAAGCAATTAAAAGGGCCTCATTGCGACAATACCAAGCCACCTACATTCAGAACTCATCAATGCAATTCCGGATAATCCAGAAATTGGAGACTTCTACATGCTGCCCAAGATTCACAAGCCAGGAAATCCAGGCAGACCCATTATAACAGGTATGAATACACTTACCGAACATATCTCAGGCCTTGTAGAAAACATGTTAAAACCTTTAGTCATGAACACTGCAAGTTTCCTGCAAGACACCACTGATTTTCTGAACAATCTTAACAATATACAACAATTACTATCAAATACACTTCTAGTCACTATGGATGTAGAATCTCTGTACAGTAACATCCCTCACAAGGATGGGTTAGCGGCATGTCACAGATTCTTATCATCCTCACCAAACCTCTTTCAATAATGACATCAATCTCCAGTGTATAGGTACTGCTATGGGAAGCAAAATGGCACCCCAATATGCAAACTTATTTATGGCTGACATGGAGGACAAATTCCTGAACATACAACAAAAGCCATACAGATATTATCACTATATTGATGATATCTTCATGATATGGACTGAAGGTGAAGAAAATCGAAACCAATTATTCTCATTGATCAACACTTTTCACCTATCAAAGTAAAAATTGATTCTTCGAACACACATGTCAACTTCCTAGACACTATAGTATACATCAGGGATCACAAGCTTTACACTTCGATATATACAGAAAACCAACTGACCAGTGCAGCTGTCTTCACAGTTCCAGTTTTCACCCCCAACACACTAAACGGGCCATCATACACAGCCAGGCCATCAGATACCACCGAATTTGTTCAGACCCAGAAGACAGAGATAAACATCTCAGAACACTGGCAGACTCCTTCCATAAAAAAAGGTTACAAAGACAAAACCATAAACAACAGCATAAACACAGCCTTGAAAACCCGAAGAGAAAATCTCCTCCAATACACAGAGAGAAAAAAAACAAATAACCGAGTACCTCTAGTCACCACATACAACCCAGCACTAGAAGGGATCAAAAAGATAATCAAAGATTTACAACCCATTATAACAGAGGATGAAACTCTGAAAGGAATATTCCAACAACCCCCATTATTGGCTTTCAGACAACCACCCAACCTCAGACAGAAACTAATCAGCAGGAAACTTCACTCTGATTATGAAGTCACAAATAATGGAAGCAAACCCTGCAATAAAAAAACGCTGCAAACTATGCAACCAGATCAATCTATCCAAAAGTGTCTCACACACACACACAAATGGGATCGTCAATATCATGGGATCTTACAACTGTACCTCCAGTAATGTTGTGTACCTCATCCAATGCAAAAGGTGCAGCAAAGAATCTTATGTTGGTGAAACAGGACAGAAGTTGCAAGCGAGGATAAATTTGCACAGACATACCATCAAGGAAAATAAAAGACAGTTTATGCACACCTGTAGGACATCACTTCTCACAACCAGACCACACTATAGAAGACCTCAATGTTTTAGTTCTTAAAGGGAATTTAAGAACTATCCAGGAAAGGAAAACCTTTGAACTAAGAATGATAATTTTTTTTTATTTTTATTTTTTTATTGTTTATGAGTTTTTGCAAGTCATACAGAAGAAAATGCACGTGAAACATTAACATTTGGAAACAATGCAGGTATATACTGACTTAGAGAGCTACAAGGCACAAATAATCTGTACAAATAGAGGAATTGCAATGTGATTAGAGTGTTAACTTGAGTGGGAGAGACATAGTCAGACCCCTAAAGAATAAAAATTGAAACAACCCTCTACCTTATCCGTAAAGGGGTTATAGATGTAATATAAACATACTATTTAACCTCGCAGAAAGATCTGTACAAAAAAGAAAAATAGTTACATACATATCTAAATGAGGTTGTATGCTATCTACATTTAACTAACTAGGATCATTTCCTTCAGAACCATATACAGACTTATCCCATGTTGACCATGTTTTAGAAAATTTCTGCTCCGTACCCTCCACTACAGCCATCAAATGCTCCAATCTACGTATGTCAGCCACAGTGGTGATCAATTGCGGGAGTGTTGGGGAATTACCCTTTTGGCAGCCAATAAAATAAAAACATCAGTCTACGCAAAGCCTAATGCCCCGTACACACGGTCGGAAAATCCGACCACAAAATCCATTGGATTTTTTCCGACGGATTTTGTCCGACACTGGTGTTGCATACACACAGTGGGACAAAGTTGTCGGAAAATCCGATCATTCTGAACGTGGTGACGTGCGTTGCGTACGACGGGACTACGTAGAGGCTAGTAGCCAATAGCTTTGGTCTTGTAATGTGATCTGAGCATGCGTGGCACTTTGTCCGTCGGAATTCGCTACACACGATCGGAAAAAGTCCGATAGGACTTTGTTGTCGGAAAAATTAAGAGCAGGAGATAAAACTTTGTCCGTCGGAAAATCCGATGGAAAATGTCCGATGGAGCCTACACACGGTCGGAATTTCCAACAACATTGTCCGATAGGACATTTTCCGTCGGAAAATCCGACCATGTGTATGGGGCTTTAGAAACACCAGGAAAAGGGAGACCTAACAAATAGTGCAAGGGCGTCAGAGGGACGGGGTTCCCAACAATTTCTGGACTTGGAGCCAAAATTGGTGGACAAGAGGACACTCCCAAAAAATATGGTAGTGAGAGCCAACATCACTATTACATCTCCAGCATTGTTTTGAGATTGATTTATTACGGGCATGTAGAATATCTGGAGTCCTGTACCAGTGCATCAGGACTTTGTATGCAGTTTTCTTATAGATCACACATCGAGAGATTCTGGAAGTGTGCTCCCATATGCTTCCCCAATCTAACAGGGAGATGTCATGCTGCAAAATCTGAGACCATTTCCTCATGTAGTGGTGGTTATTCACCATCTTAGGAACAGCTTCATGCAATATTTTGTATATAGTAGAGATCATTTGGGGCTCATAAGGACCTTTAGCGCATAGGGTCTCAAAGTCTGTTGGTTTTTCCAGAGTCAAAGAAGGGGATCCGGTGGAGAAAAAATGTCTTATCTGTAAGTATGAATGTAAAAGCTTTTGGGGGAATCTGATGTTGACTTTGCAAGTTAGGAAAAGTCAGTAATTGTCGTGTCGCTGGATTAACAAAGTGTCGTAGTTGGAAAAGTCCTGCTTGGGTCCATGGTAGCATACGGTCATAAAAAAGGCTATCTGGAAAGACTGGGTTGACTAGTATATTCAAAAGCGGTGGACACGGTGAGGACAGGGAATAGCGGTCAGAACATCTTTTCCAAATAGTCAATGTGAACAACATGGGAGCTAAACAGATTTTAGCAATTGGGGCATATGAAGGGCAGTAGAAGGCCAGAGCATATAGCAAGGATGGATTGGGGCTGTGACACTCATTTCTATTTCTGACCACCTATTTGGAGCCTTCCGAGAGGTCCAGGAGGTTGCATACATATATCACATTTGCGGTAAAATGGACAAAGTATCTGCCAGAGCAACTTACATCTTTCATGCATTTATCAAGTAACAGTTAGTGCATTCCCAGTGTCAGAGTGAGAGGGTTTCAGACCTACATCACCCAAGCTGCCCCACATCCTCTACAAGACGATGGGATATAGTAAGGATCCCAAAGAATGGCATCCAAAACATAACTTGATGGCTGTATCAAACATGTATAAAAAAGGGGATAATGAGGAAAACTCCCCTAGAAATATATCTGTATTAATTCCTAAGGCATCCCCTTTGAAAAGGTCAGGTAATTCCCAGCCAAAAACTTACTCTACAGAGGAGGGAGCTAAAGTCCATCCAGACTGAAGTTCAACAATGATGGAGAAGCCTTCACTCAATAACATCCCCCTTTGGTTCAAAACAAACGGGGGAAGGAATTGCGCCATTTGCCATCCCTGACGTCCTTATATAGGGTGTGGGCGTTGGAAAATGAGGGGAGGTGCCACGTCAACGTGGTGACATGGAACGTCCCACCATGAGGCGACCTGATGCATGGCTCCGCCGCACCATGACCAGGCAAGGTACATCGTGAGGACGTATCCGGCAGATAAAAGCATCCCGTCAGACAGGGTTGCCACCATGTTGTAAAAGGGGCGGTAGGCCATGCCCACCAGAAGAGAGAGGTCCCGCCTGTGGGCAGGAAGTCAAATGACGCTGCATCATCGCCAAGACGTGGCTAAGGCGCGGTGCAGCATCATAGCCTGTGAGAGGGGAGGAAAGCATACGGACCAGTGATGGATCAACTGGAAGTCCTCCTGTGTGAAGGGATGACAGACCAGTGGACCAGCCATCACAGGTGACACCCTAGTGCCGCAAAACTGCAGCACACCCCATGGGGTCCTCATTTCCACCGACTCCAGAATTGGAGCGGGTGGAAAGAGGGCCAAGAAGGATTAATAACCACCGACACAGTAGGTCCCCCGACGTAAGCCGAGTCAGGACTCAGGGGTGCGGATGCCGCAGTGTCAAAAGAGGCACTGCGCCCCCCCCCCCCCCTGTGCCGGGTAGGGATGAGTGGACAAAGAGGGTAAATTTGCTCCAAATAGGAACCAGAGGCAGGGCATCAACCCAATGATCAAACTCCAGACACTGGAAATAGTCACGACTGCTGATAACAATCAAATCTTAATGAAGATACAGAAAAAGTAAATGTTGATAATTAAATCATAAATTGTAAATAGTGGTCACTCTGGTCCCAGACTGACAGCGGAGCTGAGGCGTAGAGGGGTGCCCTTTCCTACCACGGCCAGGAAGGCTGAGCTGTTCAGGCTCCTCTTTTCTCCGCCTGCCATAGCAGGATCCTGCACCCAACAGGCGTTGTTGGATTCGATCTCGGCTGTCATCGCTCAGCTGCACACCCTTGTGTCATCCCTGTCCTCTTTAGTTATTGAGGTACAGAACAGGGTGACACTTTTGGAGACCAGCCCGGCCGTTGCAACCCTTGAACCTGCCGAAGTTCAAGCCGTTGCAACACCTTCTACAGGTATCGCAGTGTGGTGTCCAGTCATACACCCCTCTCACCTGGTACCACCCAACGTTAGAAAGGACATCCTAGAGGGCAAGGATGTCAACCTGGCCTCACTCTTGATCTCGGTGCACGACCTGGCAGAGAACAAGGCGTACACCTGGGGGGACGTCTCGGTTGTCCTGAAAGCCAAAGACCCCAGGCTTAACAGGAATCTCTCTGTGCCAGAGTTCACTTTGGCATTCGGTATGCTCAGGGATGTGATGTGTTCAGCCTCCCCCGGCAGATGGGAGGAGCTGGACCTATACCTCCATATAGTCGTAGACCTATGCTACAAATACGGTGGCTTTGGGTTCTACGACTATCACCGCTCCTTCTCAGCCAAAGCCGCAGCTGGGTTTCTCCAGTTCCACATACCCACAGACAGGAGCATCATGGACACAGCTGTTCTGCCGGCACTTTGCGGGCCTACGGTCACCACTATGTGCCATATGCCAGTCAGCAACCCACACCGCTGTCTGGTGTGCCAATGCAGCCTCTGTCCAACAGAGAGACAACACGGCTACTACCAGCACAGGTCAGGGTCAGCAAGCCCCTGCACAAGGGCTGAAAACAGACAAACTGGGACGACTTGTTTGGATGGCCGGGGGAGAAGCAATCTGCAACAACTACAACTATGGCTTTTGTAACTTTAGTCAGTGCCGTCTGCTCCACGTGTGTACCCTATGTCAGAGGGCTCACCCCAGGCTCCTATGTGAGGTCAAGCAGAAGAAGGCGTGACTAAGCCGGGTCAATGTTGCATGGCTCGGCTTCTACTTGACCGCACATCCCACTCCATCCCTGGCCGTCTACCTCATCCGAGGCTTCACAGACGGGTTCCACACTGTGCTCATCTCCCTACCCCACACCACCCACGAGTTCAGGAACCTGCGATCAGCAGCCACAGACGAACAGGCCATCGACCAACTCCTGCAGACAGAGTTAGACTGGGACTTCCTGAAAGGCCCTTTCATCCAGCCCCCCTTCAAAACATGGAGGGTTAGCCCTATCGGGCTTGTGTAAGGAAAATTTTCCAATAAAAAACGTTTACTTTACGACTTGTCATCGCCGCATTCCTCCGCCATTCCCAGTCTCAACTCTCTTATCCCATCCGAGGAGTTTTCCCTTAAGTATGCCTCAGTAGACATGGCCATCCAAGCCATACTTAAGGCAGGCACAGGTACCTGGCTTTCCAAGGCAGATATATCAGATACCTTCAAATTTTTGCCCATACATCCCTCCCTTTGGTGCTGGCATGGCATCAAATGGAGGGAGGCTTACTACTTTGCCACCAAGTTGACCTTCGGGTCCAAGAGTAGCCCCTGGCTATTTAACACGTAAGCCCAGACCCTCACGTGGATCCTCCTGCACAAAGCTTAGTGCCAGGAGGTCATCCACTACTTGGACGACTTCCCGCTGATAGAGCCGCCCGGGGGAACCCCAGGGGACCTCAACAGGCTAAGGGTCATTTTCAGCAACCTTAATGTCCCCATCGCGGAACACAAGGTTGATGGCCCAGCACAAAAGATCACGTTCCTGGGCGTCAACCTGGATACCCGAGTCATGCAAGCTAGCCTTCCCCCAGACAAACTAGACCGCATCAGAACGGTTCTCCGGGAGTTCACCCGCGCCAGAGGATGTATCCAGAAACAGCTTCAGTCCCTTCTCGGGATGCTGAACTTCGCAATGCGGATCATCCCCCAGGGCCGCTCCTTCATGTCCCGGCTGCTAGTGTACCTATCCCACACCCAGGATCCAGATCAGGTCATCAAACTTGATGCCGCAGCCGTAGCGGACCTGGACATGTGGGAGGAATGCCTGTCCAACTGGAACGGCGTGTCACTTTTCATTCCCACAGTGTCCTCCCTGTCACCACAGGTGGTGACAGAAGCGGCGGCCTTCACAGGGTTTGCCGTCATTTTTGTCCATTTATGGTTTGCGGCACCCTGGCCTCCACAAGCACTAGTGACACCTGGCTTTACCACAACATCTGCCCTCTTTGAGCTCTACCCCATTGTGGCAGCTGCTCACCTATGGTGCCACAGCTGGTCCTGGTTCCGTATTCTTGTTCCATGCAGTACGGGCCGCTCTCCGGGGGATTCAGAAACAGCAGCCGGTAGTCGGCCCCAGGCAACTACCGATAACCGGAGAGATCTTCAGGGACATGTCCACCATCCTGGACATGTCTCCGTTCGCTCTTCTCCCCAGCCGAGTCCTACAAGCCGCCATACACTTGGCCTTCTACGGGTTCCTACGGCCCAGTGAGTTTACCTGCAACCACCCATCAGGCCCAGTGTTACATAAAAGTAACTTGGTTCGCCACCAGGACCATTTCATCCTGCACCCGACTGTGTCAAAGACTCAGCAGCTAGGCGCAGGAACAGACGTACACTTCTTCAGGACCCACAACAATTGGTGTCCAGTCGCCAGACTGAATTGGCTGTTAACACTTCTGTCCGATCACCAGTCCTCTTCTGCCTTTTCCTGTGAAACCACTTAACACGTCTCAGTTCATAAAACATACCCGGATTCTCCTCAGCAACCTACACCTAAACCCCAGTCAGTACTCCGGGCATTCATTCCGGATCGGGGGCAGCCTCAACAGCATCCCAGCAAGGCATCCCGGACTACATCATTAAAAAGCTAGGCAGATGGAAGTCAGCCTGCTTCGCTCGCTATATACCTAATCCACAAGTGGAAATGGCCCAGGCATTTGCCAAGCTTACCCAGTGACTTGTTTCACCAATAAAGCTATTTCCCTACCTGAATGTTTTGCCCCCTTATTTTGGTGTACCATAAGATAGACCAAGGCACACTTTCAGGTCCATTTCATGTGGTAAGTTTTGTGTTAAACCTGTATGTCATCTTTACACGTATCAGCCATAGGGCTCTAAACCATAAATAAGAAGGCCAGTATGGTGGCCTGAAATTATGGGAGGAGCCGGGGGGTATTTAACCAGCCCACAGGCTACCGGTCTTTGTCGGTTTCCTGTGCGAGATACCCACCCTCCCTTCCCCTTTTCAGGGCATTTCTCAAGTATTCTTACTCCTAACAGAATACTCATTTCACATCATTTCATAGCTACTCATTTCATCATTCCTTATCTAGGGTATGCCCCCTTATTTTGGTGTACCATACGATAGACCAAGGCACACTTTCAGGTCCATTTCATGTGGTAAGTTTTAAATTGTTAAATCTGTATGTCATCTTTACACGTATCGGCCATAGGGCTCTAAATCATAAATTTTATATTATACAGTGGTGTGAAAAAGTGTTTGCCCCCCTCCTCATTTCCTGTTCCTTTGCATGTTTGTCACACTTAAGTGTTTCGGAACATCAAACCAATTTAAACAATAGTCAAGGACAACACAAGTAAACACAAAATGCAATTTGTAAATGAAGGTGTTTATTATTAAAGGTGAAAAAAAATCCAAACCATCATGGCCCTGTGTGAAAAAGTGATTGCCCCCCTTGTTAAAACATACTATAACTGTGGTTGTCCACACCTGAGTTCAATTTCTCTAGCCACACCCAGGCCTGATTATTGCCACACCTGTTCACAATCAAGGCATCACTTAAATAGGAGCTGCTTGACACAGTAAGGTCCACCAGAAGATCCTTAAAAGCTACACATCATGCCGAGACCCAAAGAAATTCAGGAACAATTGAGAAAGAAAGTAATTGAGATCTATCAGTCTGGAAAGGGTTATAAAGCCATTTCCAAAGCTTTGGGAATCCAGCGAACCACAGTGAGAGCCATTATCCACAAATGGCGAAGACATGGAACAGTGGTGAACCTTCCCAGGAGTGGCCGGCCGCCCAAAATTACCCCAAGAGCACAGCGACGACTCATCCAAGAGGTCACAAAAGACCCCACAACAACGTCCAAGGAACTGCAGGCCTCACTTGCCTCAGTTAAGGTCAGCGTTCATGCCTCCACCATCAGGAAAAGACTGGGCAAAAATGGCCTGCATGGCAGAGTTCCAAGGAGAAAACCACTGCTGAGCAAAAACAACATCAAAGCTCGTCTCAATTTCTCCACAACACATCTTGATGATCCCCAAGACTTTTGGGACAACATTCTGTGGACCGATGAGACAAAAGTGGAACTCTTTGGAAGGTGTGTGTCCAAGTATATCTGGCGTAGAAGGAACACTGCATTTCAGAAAAAGAACATTATACCAACAGTAAAATATGGTGGTGGTAGTGTGATGTTCTGGGGCTGTTTTGCTGCTTCAGGACCTGGAAGACTTGCCGTGATAAAAGGAACTATGAATTCTGCTGTCTACCAAGAGATCCTGAAGGAGAATGTCCGACCATCTGTTCGTGTACTCAAGCTGAAACGAACTTGGGTTCTGCAGCAGGACAATGATCCTAAACACACCAGCAAGTCCACCACCGAATGGCTGAAGAAAAACAAAATGAAGACTTTGGAGTGGCCTAGCCAAAGTCCTGACCTGAATCCTATTGAGATGTTGTGGTATGACCTTAAAAAGGCCGTTCATGCTCGAAAACCCTCTAATGTAACTGAATTAGGACAATTCTGCAAAGATGAGGGGGCCAAAATTCCTCCAGGACGCTGTAAAAGCCTCATTGCACGTTATCGCAAACGCTTGGTTGCAGTTGTTGCTGCTAAGGGTGGCCCAACCAGTTATTAGGTTTAGGGGGCAATCACTTTTTCACACAGGGCCATGATGGGTTGGTTTTTTTTTTACCTTTAATAATAAACACCTTCATTTACAAATTGCATTTTGTGTTTGTGTTGTCCTTGACTATTGTTTAAATTGGTTTGATGTTCCGAAACACTTAAGTGTGACAAACATGCAAAGTAACAGGAAATGAGGAAGGGGGCAAACACTTTTTCACACCACTGTGTATATATATATATATATATATATATATATATATACATACACACACATACCCTCCAAGAATTAATCTCATATTCAGTATAATCCAAGACGATCCAGGGACCCACGGGGGACATCCCCAAGGAGAGCCCCATGAGGAAAAAAGGTTCCAATTGGAGCCAATCTCAAGAGATCATTAGTCCAAAGAATATGTTACCTCAATAGTCTCACAGAATGTGGAAATAGCCTACAAAAATAGATACATGCCCAGTAAATAAAGGATGAAAAATCATCAGAATATACAGTCAAAGTTCAGAGCTATAGAGCTTTTGGATGGCTATACCAGAGCTATAGCCATCCACAAAGGGTCTAAAGCTCTCCACCTCATTAAGACGAGGGGGTGTAGTGGCCCTAAGGTATCTGATCCTGCGCATTTCATGCTGGAGCAGAACCTTGTTCCAGTCACCCCCCCTAATGGGTATATGAAGCCTGTCCAGAACTGTAAATTTTACCAGGGGCAACCTATAGTTGTGTTGTCTGGCGACATGTCTTCCCAATGGCAAGTATAGATTTCCTATGCGCATACTATGCATGCGTTTCTCTACTCATTTGCCAAACTTTTGTCGGGTCTTCCCGACATAGAAGGCACCACACTGGCATTGCATGAGGTAGACAACGCCCTGCGTCCTGCAGTTGGCAAAATGGCACAGGGAGACTCCCCATTAGGCAAGGCCAGTGTGGTCCTCCTTCCAATGACTGCGCATTGTGAGCAGGATCCACAAGGGTAAGTACCCCAGGTTTTACATGGATCCTTCCTAGCGTTACCCCTGTACTCTGTGTCAACATATTTCCTATAGGGCCTGATTTCTTGAATGTGATCTGAGGTTTGGAAGTCACCAAGCCCTTCAAAATGGGATCCTCCATGAGGATCGACCAGTGTTTCGAAATAATCTTTCTTATCCAATTGTATTCATTAGAGAATCTCATAATGATTCTAGTAGCTGTATCTACTTGACTTTGTTTTTTAGTTTTGAAGATCAGATCCCGCCTGTTGATTTTTTTTGAGGGACGATTTTGTGTAGCCTCTATTAAGCAGCCTAGTGGTGAGCTCATCTGCCTCTGGTTGGAAATCCTCATTCATGTTGCAGTTCCTTCTGAGCCAAAGAAACTGGCTGAATGGGATAGATCTTTTGAGGATCAGGATGGAAGCTATCCGCATGCAGCAACATATTGCCAGTGGTTTCCTTCCTGTAAAGCCTACTTAAAAGTCCACCAACATGATCCTTGGGAAATGGTTATGTCCAAGAAATTTACCTCATGGAGGTCATATGTCATTGTAAAGAAAAGATTGAAGTTGTTCTGATTCATAAGACTCAGGAAATCTTTCAGTTCATCCTCTGGGCCATCCCAGATAATCAGTATGTCATCTATGCATCTCTGCCACATACAGATGGCGAGTATACACAGATGCTATTTCTCCCAATAGAAAATCTCTTTCTCCCACTCCCCCAGGTACAGGTTGGCATATGAGGGTACACAGCACGTCCCCATAGCCACTCCTTGTACCTGGAGGTAGAGAGAGCCCTTAAACAGGAAGGTATTATGCCTAAGAATGAAGTCCAACATTTGGAGGACAAATGCATTAAACTTCCAATCAGTGGTTGCCCATTGTCTCAAGACACGTTCAATGGCTGCAATGCCTAGATCATGTGGGATACTGTTATACAGTGACTCCACATCAACTGTAACCGATATTTCAGAGTTGGGGATAACCAGATTGTCAAGAATTTGTAATAAATGGATTGTGTCCCTTGTATAGGAGGACAATCCATAACATGAGGTCTGCAATGTTGATCTATTATTTGACTTATACCTTCCGTAATGGAACCATTCCCGGAAATTATGGGTCTTCCTGGGGGATCGTTTAGCTTTTTGTGTACCTTTGGCAGGGCATAAAACGTGGGCAGACATGGGTGCCTTGTTTGTATGAAGTCCCATATGTCTTTGTCGATGGCACCCTCGTTGAGGGATTTAAAAACAAGGCAATTTGATGATTGAATTTATCTACCAAAGCCGGGGAGATTTTTCTATAACATCTAGTGTTATTAAGTATGCCCAAGCACATCCTCTCATAGTTAACATTGTCCATTAGGACAATGTTTCCCCCTTTGCCAGATGCTGTAATTGCAATGTCCATATTATTCTTGAGTGTTAAGTTCATGTTTGTGTTCCAGACTTATGCCGCGTACACACGTGCGGACTTTTGCCGGCGGACCCAAGTCCAGCGGACAATCCGCTGGACTTTGCAGCTGGGTCCGCTGGACTAAAAAGCGAACGGACTTGACCACACACGATCACGCAAAAAGTCCGGCGGTTCACGCGATGACGTACAGCACGTACGACGGGACTAGAAAAAGGAAGCTCGAGATCCCAAACGACACCCTTTGGGCACCGTCAGCTAATCTCGTGTGTATCGCGTGTTAGTTGACGTTTGGTTAGAGACGATTCGCGCTTCTCAGACTTCTGCTTAATTCGCTCGCTTCTGCCGTTCAGTTTGTGCTTGTGAGGTTTGTATCTGTCTTTCAGTGCGTGTGGATCAGTTCCTACCTGTTCTCAGGCCGTTCTGGTCCGCTCGTTCCTGTTTTTCAGGTCGTTCTTCATAGGCCTTGCTGTTCTTCAGTGCGTTCGGTTAAGTTGTTTGTTTGATCAGCCGACCGTTTTGAAGCCATGGAGTGTGGACGTACTCGGGAACGAGTTCGTGCTGTGCAGGGGCTCGGTGTTGCGGTTAACACCTTGGCCCGAGCCCAGTCCATGAACAGGGTGAGGAGGAGTTCATGGACCAAGAATTGGTTGCGCCAGCGTGACCAATTCTCGCACATGCCTTTGCTCCGTGAGATCCGTGAGAATAATCCTGATGATTTCAGGAATTATCTCAGGATGACGGACCCCATTTTTCACCGTCTGTTGGCTTCGCTGTCCCCTTATATTAGCAGGCAGAATACCTGCATGCGGCAAGCCATCACTGCGGAGCAGAGGCTAGTCGCCACGTTGCGTTACTTGGCGACGGGGAGAAGCTTGCAGGACCTCAAGTTCACGACAGGCATCTCCCCCCAGGCTCTGGGGCTCATTATTCCAGAGACCTGTTCTGCCATTATCCACGTCCTGCAGGAGGAATACATTAAGGTAAGTCTTCTCTTTTCAAATTACCTATGTCTTGTATGTTTGCTAATGTAGTGCATCAATGTCATCATTAGCTAATTACCATGATAGGACAATTCTATGAATGTCCCCTATTCCTGTATTTTGTTTTTTTTTTGTTTTTTGTATAGTATTTTATGGTTGACTTATCGAAATTGCTTTAAGAATGTATTATTTAGTGGGTCACATGCATATTTCCTTGCACCAACCTCCCCAGCATGGAATCTTGGCCCCCTAAACACCCCTAGCCTAGTCACTTTCTTTGGTTAAAAATGTATCTTACCAGCTCCATTGTACTGCTTTACTCACCCCCCCCCTTTCACCCCCCTTGCCCCTCACCCCTTTCACCCCCTTGCCCCTCATTTTTAAATTGATTGCATGTGGTTTTGGTCAGCTTGTAATTAACCCCCCCCCCCCCACACACACACACACCCTATTTAATTGATTGCATGTGGTTTTGGTCAGCTTCTAATTAACCCCCCCACACACACACACACACACACACACACCCAGTTTAATTGATTGCATGTGGTTTTGGTCAGCTTGTAATTAACCCCCCCCCCCACACACACACACACCCTGTTTAATTGATTGGATGTGGTTTTGGTCAGCTTGTAATTAACCCCCCCCCCCACTCACACCCTATTTAATTGATTGCATGTGGTTTTGGTCAGCTTCTAATTAACCCCCCCCCCCCACACACACACACCCTGTTTAATTGATTGCATGTGGTTTTGGTCAGCTTCTAATTAACCCCCCCCCCCCACACACACACCCTGTTTAATTGATTGCATGTGTATTGTGTGACCTTACAATTAATTACTCCCCACCCACATCCCCATTATTATCTTCTCTGGGCCATCAGAGGGGTCATCAATCAGAGATTTGTCCCTTATCCTTAATCTTTTTGCTTTATTTCAAGGACTAACAAAATAAATACATAAAGAGTTTTGAAAAAAAAAAAAAATAAATACATATGTTGTTCCAAATTGTTTGTTAATTTCTTGGATTTAGTTTGGTGTTTGGCCTTGTTTTTAATTAGAATTGTATCTTTCTGTTTGACTTCACAGTGTCCTTCCACGCCACAGGAATGGCAGACTGTGGCTTCCCAGTTTGCTGCCCGTTGGGACTTTCCCAACTGCGGAGGGGCGATTGACGGGAAACATGTCTGAATTGTGCCCCCACCCCATTCGGGGTCTTACTATTGGAATTATAAGGGGTTCCATAGTATAGTGTTGATGGCGGTGGTGTCGGCACAATATGACTTTCTTTATGTGGATGTGGGGAAAAACGGCCGGATGTCGGATGGAGGAGTCTTCAACCAGACGGAGTTCGGCCATCGTCTCCAGACTGGTGGCCTGGAGCTGCCACCAGATGAAGAGAATGTGGAGGGACTCCCCTTTGTTTTCATAGCCGACGAGGCGTTCGGTCTGGGTGACCACCTGATGAGGCCATTTCCCCAAAGATCCCTCACCCCTGAGAGGAGGATTTTTAATTTTAGGTTGGCCAGAGCAAGAAGGGTTGTGGAAAATTCCTTTGGAATTATGGCCAACCGTTTCAGATTGCTGTTAACATCAATACATCTGGCAGAGTACAAACTCAATACAATTATTCTTGCATGCTGTGTAATGCACAATTATCTACGGAAACATTCTGGCAGCTACAACACACTACCTATAGGGCCTGAGGCCGGAGTGGAAGGCGAGATGACAGGGCTGGATAATCGCCGTCTTGGTTTGGCCCCACAATCAGCACAGCAAGTGCGGGACCGATATTTAAATTATTTTAATGGTAGGGGGGCCATTGCAATGGCAGCAGACCCTTAAAACATCATTTATTTGGAAAGAATAAATACAGTTATTTATGTTTGAAAGATTGTTTTTTTCGTATTGTTTTGCTTTTATTTTTGCCTGTTTTATATGTTGTCCTAGTGCACATATTAATAGTGGCAAACTTGGTTTGCGTTTAGTAAATAAGCCCCTTTGTCAATGAACCACAACATGTTTTGGTCAAACTGGTAGTATTTAAAAAGAAGAAGCCACACATTGTTTAATTTGTGCAAACAGTTTTTTTTTTATTATAGTGCACATCCTAACCTTTATTTTTTTTTTGGCTTTTTTGTTGATTTCTTCTCTTTTTTTTTTGTCATTTTTGTTAATATTTTTTTTTTTTTTTTCACAACAGTTTTTTTTATTTTATTTTTTTGGTAATTTTAATATTTTTTTGGTATTTTTCTCACAACATATTTTTTTTTTACTTTTTTTTTTAACCAAACATAAAAACATGGTTTAAAATCGTAAAAATTTTTTGGTTAGCATTCTAAAATATTTACACAATGTAAAAGTAGGGAACTTACAAAGTTCAACAGGTAACCCATGTACAGTAGAAGCCAAATTTAGAATATGCACACAAATTTAACATGAAAATGGGTAATGTCAACATGTGCTATGTTCCATCATGGGGAATCAATGGACGTGTTTTGTGTGTGAAACCCCTTCCCTCTCACCTACTAGCATTAGGGGTTGCAAACACAAAATGCGTCCATTGAGATCCCCTGATGGCACATAGCACATGTTGACACACCATGTGCATATAAAAAATTTGGCCTCTAAAAATTTTTAAAAATAGCGGATCAAAAGGGCAATGAAGGACATGATTGATGTTAGGAAATAGAAAAGGGGTCTTTAGATTCTCCCCAAAACATCAATCATGTCCTTCATTCCCTGCTGCATGGTGGCCATCTCCTTCTGCATGTTTTCCAGCTGCAGATTCCAGGCCATGATCTGGCCAATAAGCCTGTGGGCACTGTCTGTGGAAAATGGCTCTGCAGCTTGTCCTTCCACAACCAGATCATCATCACCTAAAAGTTGGGTAGATAAAACACAAGAAAAAAAGTGTCAAAAACATGCAGACCTTAATTTAGTAGCTCAATCTGTGTTCTCAGACACTCACTTGGTGGGGTGCAGATGTGCTCCACTTCAAGCACCTCTTCCTCCACATCCTCGCGTGGGCTTGGGCTAACTGCCCAATTAGTCTGGTGAGGCCGGGAGGTCCTGGGATGTTCTGAGTGACGTCTGAGTCTTTTTCCCCCTATGGTAATGGAACACAAAGGTACACTTTTAATCACACTGATATTTGAGTCCCGAAATATGAATATTAAATATTGTTTAAAAGTGTTGTCCAATTATTAGCAGTTTGTTAGAAGATCCTACTTGAATACAGAATTGAAATCTCTATCTAATGAAACTCCAATACTTCAACCGCCCTTCAACCCTAAAGTTGAACTTCCGCTCATTGGATCCCTGCACCCCTCTGGTGTCTTATTTGGAACCTTTTAGGGGGGAGGGGTTGCAGATACCTGTGTAAGGCAGGTATTTGCACACACATCCGGCCATAGACTCCCACAGAAGTATACGCCACATCCCATCCCACCGTGCTGTCTGCTGGGACACACAGGGGTCCCAGAGCTAGCGCGGACCAGTCCTATTGCATTGCGCAACTGGCGCATGCCCAATAGTGACCTGGGAAGTGAAGCCGCAAAGATTAATTTCATGATTACAATATCAAAGATTGTAGCTGCAGCATCCAAGGGACAGGTGAGTGTACTTCTTAGAAAAGTCATCACCTACAGTATTTGTAGATGCTGAGCATTTTTTTAGAATTTGGAGCTTGACACCCTGCTTAACAGATTTATCCCCCCCCCCCCAAAACATCTTCTGGAGTCCCTGTGTAAGTTACCCATAAAACCATTACTACAGCAGTAATAGTATAGATAGTGACAATAATAAACAACCTTACAACTCCAACAACCCAAAGCCAGGTAAACTGAATCAACTTTATCATGACAAACGAACTTTCATCAAGTCTTCGCAAGTTTCACGTACGAGTGCTAATAACGTCTGCGCAAGTTTCACGTCCGAATGCTAATAACATCTGCGCAAGTTTCACGTACGAATATGCTAATAACATCTGCGCAAGTTTCACGTACGAATGCTAATAACATCTGCGCAAGATTAGACATATCAAGTATAACCATAGTAGCGCACGTGCTTGACTTACTTTTTTTGATGGCTTTTCGAATTCTCCTGTACTGATCGTGCTCCCTGGATTTGATGTCGGACCATCGCTTGCGCAGTTGATCCTTGCCCCTTCGTACGCCGAACTTATGCTCCAGGGTGCTGACGACTGTAGTGAGAATCTTGTCCTTGCGCAAGTTGGGTCGAGGGTACGGGCCATTTTCCCCATCGTAATCTTCCCTTTGGAGGATGTCCACCATCTCCACCATCTCTTCAAAGGCCATATTGGTGGCCTTATATCTGCTGCTGGATGCATATGTATGGGCTTCTGGGCTTTCCTCCGCGCTACTGGCTGAGAATGTGTCCGCCATCTTCATGTATTTATTCACCCACAATGCAACGAGGGGAAGCGGGGCGGGGAATACTCGTCAGGAGGAACGTCATGGGCGGGCGACGCGGAGGACGCAGGCGGACTTCGACGCGTGCGCAGTGTATATAAGGCTGTTTGAGGGCCCCCACGTGTTCCCGAACGGAAGTAGCGAGCGCTCTGTACGAAGGTAAGTGTTTTCTAGGATGCATTACTGTGGTTTATTGGGTTTTGGGCCTGCATTTTTTAAGGATATGTGTGTGTTGCTGCCTGTGTGTGGGTGTGTTGCTGCCTGTGTGTAGGGGTTGCTGCCTGTGTGGGTGTGTTGCTGTCTGTGTGTGGGTGTGTTGTGTAATGTTTTGTTTGAAAAACTGGATGTGCGTTTTTAGTAACATTTGTGTTTTTGGTCTTTTGTATTGCCATTACTAACAAAACAGAAACAAACATGTCAGCAGCACAGTTAAACCCATTTAAGGATCAGGAGTTCATGTCCGAATTTATTGCGCTGTACCGGAAAAATGCCACCCTGTGGCAGCTCAAGAACCCCTTATATGGAAATAGGGATGTCCGGAAGGTAACACAGGACTCTGCGTGAATATACAAGCAGCAAGGCAAAATCATTCTTCAAGTACGATAACATACAAATTCCGCTGTCAGAAAATATCAAAAAAGAATCAGCAGCGTGACGATTGTGCTAGCTTCAAAACGAAGGCTAGTTTTACCAGACCGAGCGAGTCCGTGACATACTTGCTACTGAGCATGCGTCCTTTTTGGTACGCCGGACCATACTACACACGGCGGGATTGTCCGCCGGACTGCCAAGTCCAGCGGATAATTTTAAAACAAAACTTAAAACTTCGGCGCCAAAAAGTCCGGCGGACTTTGGCGCCAAAAAGTCCGCCGGCGCCCACACACGAGGGGATTATCCGTTGGACTTCGGTCCAGCGGATAATCCCGCGGGATAGTCCCTTCGTGTGTACGCGGCATAAGATAGACTACCAAAAACAGTTTCCCCAATTTTTCAATTTCTCTAGTGGTTTGTCTCACAAACAAGGCTATGGCTGGATTTTGATTAAGGGGTGGAAACATGTTGGATTTCTCCTCACTTCCTGCACGGTCCAATTCTTCCTCCCAGATTTCCTCAGCGAATTCACTCTCTTGTAACAATGAATTTAAATCTCTCAGGGCTCTAAAATCGCCCGCTTTTAGATTGGGTGCTATTTCAGGCTCATTAGTGATTTGTTTGGTATATAAACTCTTCAGTAATAGCTTCCTGGCAAATAGATTAATATCCTTAATAGTCTCAAAGCTGTCCATATCATGGTTTGGACAGAAAGAGAGGCCCAAGAATAATACCTCCTGTCCAGTCGTTGTCAAAGTATGTGAGGAAAGATTGAAAACATTCAGTCTACCTTCGGGGTTGGGGTTACCATGGGTAACATCGACAGTTGTGTCAGAGGGGACAGAGTAGGTGGTGGTGCATTGTTTTATTTTAAAAAACTGTCTAGTTGGGTTTGCTGGGTTCTAGGATATACCCCCTGGTCTTTTTTGTTGTAACTTTTTCCTGAATTGGAGGAAGAGGAACCTCTTGGGTTCCGATGGAATGCACCTCTCAGCATACTGGACCAGTGGTGACTCCAACGTATTGCGAATCCGTGGTACGTTTTTTGTTTATTTGTTGGATTTCACCTTCCATTTCCTGTTTTTGAAATGGTCCCTTTCTTTTGCTCCAAACTCGACCTGTATGCAAAGAGACTGAGGAGGAAATTTGGAGGGTGTATCAGACAGATAATCATTAGTTTGGTTAACGTTGTCCTGATATGAAGTTTTGGGTTTTTTCCCTCTTGAACTTCTTATCCAGATTCCACTTATAGGCCCTGCCCTCTCCAAAGGCATTCTTATCCCTCCAATATTTCTCTTTTTTGATAAGAATGGCTTTGCCAAAGTTCTCTAAATGCTTTTTGAGTTTCTTTTCATGAGTAGCATATTTTTCATGTTTTTTTTTTTTTTTATAAGAGAGAGTCGGGCATATAGTGTATTCATTTCTACATCCATACCTTCTAATTGCTATCAATATTAATTTTGTAACAGCAAAGGGTTCATTCAATTTAATTTCCCAATTATTATTTAATTCCTTAGTGATGTTATCTAAGATGGGGAATATTTGGATCCTCAAACCAATGGGATTAATCTCTTCCCTAATGTACCTTCCAAGTGATTCAATATGCCAATGTAAGGCCGATTTCTTTTCAATAATTTTTGTGAGACTAGAGAAAAGGGAGGACAGGCGGGACCTCTCTCTTCTGGTGGGCATGGCCTACTGCCCCTTTTCCAACATGGTAGCGACCTTGTCTGACGGAATGTTTACACTCACGCTGTACCATGCTTGTCATGGTGCGGCAGCGCCATGCGTCAGGTTGCCTCATGGTGGGACGTGCCATGTCACCGCATTGATGCAACGCCTCCCCTCCCTTTCCAACGCCCATACCCTATATAAAGGATGCCAGGGGCGGCAAATGGTGCCATTCATCCCCCCCGGTTTTGAACCAAAGGGGTGTGTTATTGGGTGAAGTGAAGGCTTCTCCATCAATGTTGAACTTCAGTCTGGATGGACTTTGGCATTCTCCTCTGTAGGGTACGTTTTTGGTTGGGGAATTACCAGACCTTTTTTAAAGGGGATGCCTTAGGAATTTATATAGATATATTTCTGTGGGGGCGGGGGGGGGGGGGTTCTCATTATCCCCTTTTTTGTATATGTTTGATAAAGCCATCAAGTTATGTTTTGGACGACATTCTTTGGGATCCTTACTATATCCCGTCATCTTGTAGAGGATGTGGGGCAGCTTGCGTAATGGAGAACTGAAACCCTCTCACTCCGACACTGGGAATGCGCTAACTGTTACTTGATAAATGCATGAAAGATGTAAGTTTCTCTGGCAGATACTTTGTCCACTTTACCACAAATATGATATATGTATGCAGCGTATAATATTATTTCGATTTTTCATAGATTATGATACAATTTTCCCTGAGGAAGTCTCTTTTGAATACTATATGTTGAAATGCGTTGGAATTCTGCTACTTGACACCACCTCTTTGCATTGGTGGTGATTGTATCTTGTAGTAAGATGTATCACTGTCTATCATTTTCTCTTTATCATGCACTGTGACTTTTAATATTATGAAGTTTTAGTTACGTGTGTTATGAATTTATATTTATATTTGTATTTATAATAAATACATTTTTTACTCAAATGTATTGTTACATTGCCTTAAAAATCCCAATTAGAGGTTCATACAATTTTTTGGTTCTAGAGGTTAGAGCAGAGTCGCCTCCTACCCAATTAACAGTGGGAGGTGTAGCTTCAGGAGCTGGACTATGAATGGTATGAATCTGCTCTTCAGAACTCTGTGTGTCATACATGAGTCAATTGGGAGGGTGCACATCCTGCCTTAACCACATGGGTGAACATGTCCCAGCAGGCTGTACTTTGACTTTTTTCTTTGACATCGGTCCGAACATTCAAGTCAATGGAGAGGTCTTTGGTTGCAGTTGCAGGAACAATATCAGGAATTGGCAATACTTCACTGGAGAAGCCCATCAAATCTCTAGTCTCCTGGTCAGGAACAACTTCTACAGCCCTGGTTCTTTCCACATCCTGCCGAGGTGACATTGTCTGAAACTCTGGCCCAAGTGACCTACGGACCATCTTCTGTGCCTCCATTGGCTGTTGAAGCACCACATTGTTGGTGTATTTTGGTCGTTGAGGTACAACTCGGACGGCTTCTTTTGGTTGTTGGGGTACCACTCTGACTTTTTATTTTGACTGTGGTGGCAATGTGCTACTAGTTTCCATCTCTTTGATCCTTTCTCATATTCTCTTCAAAGGACTGGCTATTGAACTTTCTTCCACAGGCCAAAAACAGGTAGGCACAGTCACCATATCATCCTCCTTGCTCCTCCTTCTTCTTGATGAAGATGAAGACACCGGACCAGGAACTCGAGAATACACATTCTTCCCCAAATTCCTCATCATCTTCATCACCCTCTTTCTCCTCTAATGAGGACACTGAACTAGGGATTCTGGAATACACATAATCTTCTCCAAATTCCTCATCTTCTTCCTCCATTTCATCAGCTACAGTTGGCATTCCCTTCTGTGAGCGTGTGCGATGTGGAGTGGGCTTTGGAGGAGGTAATAGGGGTGCTTGAGGTACCCTCACTGCGTCTGATAGTGATAGCAAGGGATTCCTGTGCCACATCTTCATTGGTGCCTTCTCACCACCAGGTCAATCGAAAAGTTCTGTCTGTTCCCAGATGGCCATGTTCGTCGTGTAATGACACTAGAATGGTAGAGCGATGTTTTTTCCGGGAGAAACAGCTGCCACCTTTCCTTCTTGTCTCCAGCCAGGCAATGCCTATACAGCACTCCATCTCTGATTTGCCACCAATCCCATTCTCGATGCAAGATCTTTGCTCCTTTTATGTGACTCTTCAGCAACAGTCCGGGATCCTGCTTGCTCAAGGTCTGTAATGCCAACAGACCCAATGGGTCCTGCACTTGATCCTTCTTCAAATCTCTCTTGGACAGTTGGGGCAGGCCTTCTCCTCTTACTTGTGTCAATCCACAGTGACGCCTTGATATGCCAGATGGGTGGACTCCCAGGTATTCAGAAGCCACTCCTCCCTTTGTGTCCTGGTCTAGTCCCCGACACAAGGCCTGCACTCCTTCTTCTGTCACATAAGCCCATTCTTCTGATTCCTCTTGTCTTCTATGAGGCCTGCGAGATAAAGCACCCGCATCTCGATTCACAACTCCAGGCCAGTACTTCAGGCTGAACGGAATTCCTGCCAAAGCTGCTAACCACCTGTGCCCTGTGGCATCCAGTTTTGCTCTAGTCAGAATGTAAGTTAAAGGATTGTTGTCCGTCTTTACAATGAATTCAGCTCCATGCAAATAGTCTCTTAAAGCGGAGTTCCACCCTAAAGTGGAACTTCCGCTTATCGGATTCCTCCCCCCCTCCGGTGCCACAATTGGCACCTTTCAGGGGGGAGGGGGGTTCAGATACCTGTATAATACAGGTATCTGCACCCACTTCCGTATATCTGCCCCGCCCCTTATCCGGAGCTGCCCCGTTGTGTCTTGGGAAACACAGTTCCCAGGACACAGCGAGGACCAATGGAGGCGCGCAGCGCGACTCGCGCATGCGCAGTAGGGAACCTGGCAGTGAAGACGTTGCATCTTCACTTCCTGATTCCCTGACAGAGGATGGCGGCAGGGCAGCGTGAGACAAGCGATCTCTCGTCACATTCTAAAAGTGTAAGGGATATTGGCGCTTCCTAAAAATAATAAAGTATCCAATATAGAGTATGGTGCAACACACTAATAAAATAAAAATGGGTGAAAAATGGGCTGCTACTTGGTTGGCATCCCTAAACAAATGGTGCAATCCGAGCCCCAAACGTAATAATCAGTGCCTAATGTGAATCAGTGCTGTACCTAATTAAAGGTGAAAAGCAACCAATGACTAAAATAGGCCCTATACACAAGACCAATGTGACATGTGAATATAGTAAATAGCAGTCAGGGTTAAGCAATAATGATCAATAATAGTATCCCAAAAAAGCAATCAGATATGCTAAACCTATGTGAAAAAATAAATCCTTGGATCCTCCAAAGTTAATAAGTGACAATAAAACAGTGATAGATATTAATGCTAATAAATAGTGTCCTGTAAGTCCATCACGTGTGCAAAACCACCTTGAAAAAACCTTGGATCCTCCAGGGGACCGTAATTCCAAGGGGTGTATATATATATAATATAATATATATATATATAAAAATATATGAGGGAAAAAAAATTTAAAAGTATAAAAATAGCAATAACGTCTCTTTGGATATAAACAGATAGCTTGAATTGGAGACAGGTTCAATATTCAGTGAATGGTGACTTTGGTGACTTGGTGCCGCCCCACATGGTTCCCCACTCACCAGAGATATGCACCCCTGCAGGGGTATCAGGCACTGATAGAAACCCTTGGATGGTCCAGTGATGAGTCCCAGGGAGCGAATCCAGGGATCCTGGATTCTGGCAGGTCAATCTCGCGTAGTATCCTAAGGATATGAAAATGGAGATATCCGCGCTTAGGATTATAGGAACTGCTGCCCCCCTAAAAAAAAAAAAAAAAAAAAAAAAACACTACACCCAAATGTAGTAAGAGTAAATTGAAAAGATAAAATGAGGGGTGTTGGCGCTGTTCAAGGGTAAACTTATATAAGGGGTAAAAATATTAAAATTGGGAGATGAGTAGGTAAATCATAACCGCAAGTGCAAAAGAAGGCAAGGGCTGGATAAATGAGTCAGCAATAGTATAGCAACAAGAACACACTAATTAAAAGTGTAAAAATAGATCAGAAGTGTTCAGTGAAAAAAAAAAAAAAACACAGCAATAAGTGGATAAAAGGACAATATAAGTAGAGAAAAGTGCACGTGCATAAATATATACAAATACTGTTCTAGCAGTGTTATAAAAATAAATAAATAAATATTCTGTTAAACCATAAATGAGGTGCAAGTGTACTGCATTTGCTACGCTTAAAATATAATAAGGCTAAGATGAGGTAGTAAAAAATATATAGTCCAATGAGTTCAGTTAGCATATAAATATGTGAATATCCAGTTAGCAGTATGAGATGTAAAAGTTCAGAGAATTTCAGTGGTGTTATATATTGATAACAAATAGATCAGGCATCAATGAATGCTGGTAAATTCTATATTCCAATCAACAATAGCTAGGCAGTAAGCACTCTGCCAAATGGTGATTGCGGGGAAGCTGTGGGCAAAAAGTCAGTGAATACAATCTGCGCCCAGTGAATGATGTGATTCTTCTTGACAGTGTGATGGGTAACTAGCAGCTGTGGGGGTCCCGTACTCCCCTCCTTCCGACTGTGCCCCTACTGTGTTCGCACTCACCAGAGTGCCCAACCCCTGCAGGGGTAATGGGCATAGAAGTGGTTATCCACACGGATTCCTCTCGTCCGGGTCAGGGATGTCCTCCTTCTCCAGGGGGGTCCGTGCCGACTATATCCTCGTTCCTTGGATATCCGGTGTGCTCAGATGGAAAGAAAGTATGGGGAAGGGATGGAATCATAGCATAACTCCGTTTATATAAAAAATTCCGAAGTTTATTTAGTAAATCAGTACAAAAAGTCACCCACCAAGTGGTGTGACCGGGAAGAATAATAACGGGCTAGCAAGCCCGTACAAAACAGGAATAAGAACCGGCGTTGCTGCACAGCCCTTCCGGGTATGCGGCGTGCATTCCACGGCCGCGTAAGCTAGAGAACCGGAAGTGGAGGCTGGCCGGATGTGACATATTGCGTACCACGATAGTCCCCCCTTACGCGTTTCGTCATAGGACGTCGTCTGAGGCTCGGCCATCTTGGTACACCATACGTCTTAAATAATAAAGGTGTAGCCGCGCCGGCCAATCACTGGGCTGGAAGGTAACCATAGGAGGGACGCCCATCGGGAAGCAATGATACCCATACCAAGGGCAGGGAATGGTCATACGCTCTACCCTCCCCCTCTAGTGGCTAAATTACAAATGACATGGCGCGGCAACTTCAAAACAGATCAATACGCTTGTAATAGATTGGCAATCATATGGAATCCCTAAAGGGAGGCATAAAAGTGCAGAGGAAAGTGCATCTTGTGAGAAGTCCGGATACTGGATACTAGGATAGAGTGAACAAGTGATGTAGTATAAGTGAGGTGAATATGAATTCATAGAAAAAAGATATATGAACGTGCGCACTAAAGCGTGCAAATAATATGGAAATTATTTCTTGTGAACAATGGGAGAGTTTAATGTGCACGTCCTATAAATGGTGCAATAATGATCCAAGAGGTTTGAGTGCTAAAAGTTCAGAGTGATGAATTAAGAGGACTATCAATTGCAATAGTGATGTCCCCCTGTGAAAAAAGGGGGACATCTTCTCTCTCTCTCTCTCTCTCTCTCTCTCTCTCTCTCTCTCTCTCTCTCTCTCTCTCTCTCTCTCTCTCTCTTCTCTCTCTCTCTCTCTCTCTCTCTCTCTCTCTCTCTCTCTCTCTCTCTCTCTCTCTCTCTCTCTCTTCTCTCTCTCTCTCTCTCTCTCTCTCTCTCTCTCTCTCTCTCTCTCTCTCTCTCTCTCTCTCTCTCTCTCATATATATATAAAAATAAAGGCCATGGATGTATGGTATGATATGTAAAAAGGTCCATAAAAATTATACTATAAATTGTATAAATATAAAAATGATCCATATAAATTATTAGAAATATTGTGGAGATGATCTATGTGAAATAGTATCTGAAAAAGGGGAGAAAGGTTATTTTTATATAAAAAAATATATATCAAATATATTAAAAAAATTATTTAAAATATATGGGAAAGAACCATTATCAAAGAGAGGGGGATTCCTAGTATAAATGAGAAATATATGTATATAAAAATTATATATAAAAGAACTAGAAGTACATGACCAGGCATCTAAAAGAAGATGTGTATATATATGGCGTCCTCAAAAATGTTACAAATTTGGTTAATTAAAAAATCTGTATACATGATCATTGGGTGTGGTCCTCAAGAGATGAAGTAGGGTTCAGAAATTGGATAGAAAACAATTCAGATCTATATCCACATTTAACCCCTTGGGCACCAGTGTCTCTAAGAGGTATATCCATTTCGTTTCGTTCTGTGAAATTTGGATCTTTTTGTTTCCTCCTCGCCAGTGATCATTAATAGTATCTATGCCATAGAAGATGAGGCCTGTGGGATCTCTCTTGTGGTATTCGTCAAAGTGCCTGGAGAGGTTATGTTTAGGGAAACCCTTCCTAATGTTATTTATATGTTACCTTATCCTGACACAGAGTGGCCTTGTAGTCCTGCCTACGTATTGCAGTCGGCATGTCCTAAGGGTCCGTTTGTTGATATGCGGCAGCAGCACTTCACCAGCCCCAACATTCAAAACATACGGCCCTCCACACCGGGAGACAAGAAAAAATGGGGTCTCATAGCGTATTAAGTAAAAATAACAAGAAGCTTTATTCCAATAAAATAATAATAAAATATATATATATATAAAAATGTCCACAAGGACATAAAAATAATGTCCACAAGTACATACACTAGGCACAGCACAGGCAGGCTCAGGTCCCGCTTTAAAACCTGAAAATACATGTGCTAGGAACGATAAACAGTACCAGGAAGGCCGCTCCACAGCGCGCGTTCCACCTTGCGTTCCAAAGCACCTGTGCCGCCCCAGAAGTGATGCAAGCGCGCCTTACGCACGTTTCGTCAAGTGACTTTATCAAAGGCTACGCCATCTTGCTGCCCTCTTCAATATTTAAAGCAGGCGGAGATACATGCCACTCCCACTGGGGGTAAGTTAATATGATAATTGGCCTATCACCAGCAGTCTGAGGTGAATTACTAGAATAATTAGCCTATCCTCAGCCGTTCGTCAATTCGAGCAGCCCTCTCCCTGTGTACTCCCATAGCTAGGGCGGATATTACGTGGGGCTTGATATCACCAAAAAGGATGCCCCAACGCCGCCAAATAAACCCAGCAATTAAAATTAGTAAGGGGGTATAGTATCTCCGCTTGTTTTTTACAAATAATACGCTTATGTTTAAACATTAATACAGTTAAAGTGGACTCGTAATACTATGGTTACACACAATGGTAACTGATCTATCCCAGCCTTATAATAGACTGGATATACACTCTCCCACCAACTCTTCTATACAAGTTGGCCAACTTGAGGATGAGCAGTTCCCCTACTGATGGCTGGCACTGACAAAAATGTTAGCCCCCTTGCTCACATCACATGGGTTTCCATGCCCCATGTAACTGTGAGTTGCCCAAGGATGCAATTTGGTTATGGGCCTAATAAATCTCGTACCTCTTATTTCTACATGACTGTATGTGGTCCAATATATTTATCCTTCTCTTTTTTTCCCAATCTCACTCAATTATTTGTGGTTTTATATTCCCCTTTAATTGCTATTATTATTATTATTATTATTATTATCAGTATAGACCTCTTAGATGGGTCTATACAAATATTATTGGCTTAGATTTTCTTTATGGGCTCATATTGTCTGATATCAACTCAGGATATCCTAGCCCTGGGGGCTGGGGTCAATTTGATCCATGCTCCGTTTGGAAGTTCATAGTATACAGTTTTACAGGGTAAAAACTGGGATTGGTTTTAGTCTGACTAGGTATTTTGCATAGAGGAGTCGATCCCACCTCCTACCACTAGGTGGGAGAGTGTATATCCAGTCTATTATAAGGCTGGGATAGATCAGTTACCATTGTGTGTAACCATAGTATTACGAGTTCCCATTAACTGTATTAATATTTAAACATAAGCGTATTATTTGTAAAAAACAAGCAGAGATACTATACCCCCTTACTAATTTTAATTGCTGGGTTTATTTGGCGGCGTTGGGGCATCCTTTTTGGTGATATCAAGCCCCACGTAATATCCGCCCTAGCTATGGGAGTACACAGGGAGAGGACTGCTCGAATTGACGAACGGCTGAGGATAGGCTAATTCTAGTAATTCACCTCAGGCTGCTGGTGATAGGCCAATTATCCTATTAACTTACCCCCAGTGGGAGTGGCATGTATCTCCGCCTGCTTTAAATATTGAAGAGGGCAGCAAGATGGCGTAGCCTTTGATAAAGTCACTTGACGAAACGTGCGTAAGGCGCGCTTGCATCACTTCCGGGACGGCACAGGTGCTTTGGAACACAAGGTGGAACGCACGCTGTGGAGCGGCCTTCCTGGTACTGTTAATCGTTCCTAGCACATATATTTTCAGGTTTTAAAGTGGGACCTGAGCCTGCCTGTGCCTAGTGTATGTACATGTGGACATTATTTTTATGTCCTTGTGGACATATTTATATATATTTTTTATTATTATTTTATTGGAATAAAGCTTCTTGTTATTTTTACTTAATACGCTATGAGACCCCATTTTTTCTTGTCTCCCGGTGTGGAGGGCCGTATGTTTTGAATGTTGGGGCTGGTGAAGTGCTGCTGCCGCATATCAACAAACGGACCCTTAGGATACTAAGCGAGATTGACCTGCCAGAATCCAGGATCCGGATATCGCTCCCTGGGACTCATCACTGGACCATCCAAGGGTTTCTATCAGTGCCTGATACCCCTGCAGGGGTGCATATCTCTGGTGAGTGGGGAACCATGTGGGGCGGCACCAAGTCACCATTTTCCAGCAGTGAAGTCACCAAAGTCACCATTCATTGAATATTGAACCGGTCTCCAATTCAAGCTATCTGTTTATATCCAAAGAGACATTATTGCTATTTTTATACTTTTACATTTTTTTTCCTATATATATATATATATATATATATATATATATATATATATATATATATACACACCCCTTGGGATTACAGTCCCCTGGAGGATCCAAGGTTTTTTTTCACGGTGGTTTTGCACACGTGATGGACTTACAGGACACTATTTATTATTAGCATTAATATCTATCACTGTTTTATTGTCACTTATTTACTTCGGAGGATCCAAGGATTTATTTTTTCACATCGGTTTAGCATATCTGATGGCTTTTTTGGGATACTATTATTGATCATTATTGCTTAACCCTGACTGCTATTTACTATATTCACATGTCACATTGGTCTTGTGTATAGGGCCTATTTTAGTCATTGGTTGCTTTTCACCTTTAATTAGGTACAACACTGATTCACATTAGGCACTGATTATTACGTTTGGGGCTCGGATTGCACCATTTGTTTAGGGATGCCAACCAAGTAGCAGCCCATTTTTTCACCCATTTTTATTTTATTAGTGTGTTGCACCATACTCTATATTGGATACTTTATTATTTTTAGGAAGCGCCAATATCCCTTACACTTTTTTATTTTTTACTTACTGGCTCCTTAGGGGGTCCATTCAGGGGAGGCTGCATACCTTATAAACCTTCTTTCCTAAGCGCAGAGTATCTACTTTCTATTTTTCTCGTCACATTCTACCTACACCGCTGTAACCTGGAACAGGTAAGTGTCCATTTATTAAAAGTCAGCAGCTGCACTATTGGTAGCTGCTGACTTTTAATATTTTTTGTGCGGGTGCAGCTCCGCTTTAACTTATCCACCACGGTCCACTTGAGTGCCAAAAATTCCAGTTTGTGTACCGGGTAATTCTTCTCTGATGGGGTGAGGCTTCTACTCACATAGGCCACTGGTCTCAATCCCTCTTTCTGCTCCTGATACAGCACTCCTTCGAGACCTTCTCTACTAGCTTCTACATGTAGCTCATAAGACAGGCTAGGATCAGTGTAGGCCAAAACTGGAGCCTCTGTGAGACTTTTCTTCAATTGCCAAAATGCTCTTTCACATAGAGGAGTCCATTGACTCTGGACAGACTCTCCTTTCTTGCGAACACCACTCTTCTTGGCTTTCACTCCTTCTCCCTCTCCCGTGACTGCTTCCAATAACTCCTTAAAAGGCCTGGCAATCTTAGTGAAGTTGGCCACAAATCTTTGGTAGTAGAAGCAGAAACCTAGAAAAGACCTCAACTCAGTTACAATTCTTGGTCTAGGCCAGGTAGTGATGGTCTCCAACTTTTGGGGATCTGTGGTGACTCCCCCTGCAGAAACCACATGACCCAAGTAAGTAACGGAAGTTCTGTAAAACTGGCATTTCTCTAGAGATAGTTTCAGTCCTTCCTCATGAAGACAAGAGAATACCTTTTCCAATCAGGTCTCATGCTCTTCTTGGGTCTTCCCAAACACAATGATGTCATCCAAATACACCAGGACTTCTACAAGATTCATGTCTCCCACCATTCTCTCCATCAGGCGTGGAAAGGTAGTAGGGACTTCCGACAGACCCTGAGGCATCTGACTAAACTCGTAGAATCCCAGTGGGCATATGAATGCCGTCTTCTCCTGGTCTTCTGGGTGCATGGGAATCTGGTAATACCCGCTCTTCAAAATCAAGCACACTAAACTACTTAGCTCCAGTAAGGCACTGCAGGGCATCTTCAAAACTGGGTGTGGTGTACTGGTCGGGAATGTTGCATCGATTCAGGGTTCGATAGTCGATGCACATGCGCAATGACCCATTCTTTTTCCTTACTACCGGGATGGGAGATGCATAAGGACTCCGAGATTCCTGAAAGACTACTGACCTTTTTCACTCTGCCAGCTGCTCTCTCTCGGAAGGGTTTGTCTTCCTGAAGGCAATTTCTGTGTTTTGCACTTTTTGCACATCCCACGTCGAAATCATCTTTGGAAAACAACTTCTCCCATCTCATCAGCTGGGTCTTCACCCTGGTCTGCCAAGCAGGAGACAGGACCTTTGCACATCACTGGAACTCCGCCTGTAACTGTCGGCCATTCTTCAAGCCCTTGACTTCTTCATCGATTACAGGGGTGGCAGCGCTCACCTGCCCCACCAGCCTATGGGCTCCCAACTTAATGGGCTGATCAGTCACATTCTTCAACTGGACGGGCACTTTCCTTCCTGTTCTGTGCAGATCTTGGGTAGGAACCAGCTCAGGAACCATTTCCAATGCAACTGCTCTGGCCTGCTCATCTGTTTCCAACATCACAAATGGGCCTGGTTGATCCCAAGTCAGCTTGATGGTGGCCTTTACATGAGCAACCTCACCTGACTGTAGTACCATCTCTTTAGTCTCCAACTTCCACAACTGCCCCACTCCTCCTTTCGGGGCCTTCTTCTCTCTTGACACCCACCGACAAGCTTTCAGTAACTGCGGGTGAATATTATTGTTGGTGGACCCATCTTCTCACTAGGTCAGTGTCGGTCCCCACCAGTAGGTATTTCGCCCAGCCATGGGTGGTCTGGGGCACATGATAGCCAAGGTGTTAAAAGCTTCTTCTTTTCCGACAGCTGCTGGCCCAAAAGATATCTGGATAGGAATGTAGCCGTCATATGGACATCTGGTGGTTCCAATTCCCCATATCTCAAGCTCTTACAGCTTGCAGAGGGGAATGTGACTTTATCATAGAAGTCCGGTATAATAGTGTGACCTGTGCCCCTGTGTCCAGTAGAGTTTTGGTATAAACTCCCTCAATTTGCACTGGTACAATCGGGGATGGCCATACTAGCTTTTCCAGGAAATTGGCAGAGGTACCCAGAGTGCGATTAGGGTTACGATTCTCCTTTTTCTTGCTGTTCTGTGAACACTGCACAGTGGCCCTAGATGGTGTTGCCAGACCACGTTCAATAGGACCAGGCCAGTAATATTTCATAGGGGTGTTCTGGTAGGACCTGACTGGAGCCCTGAGGGGTTTCGCCAGACCTCTTTGAATTGGGCCAGTCTGACAAACTTTCTTAGGAGTGTTCTGGTAGAACCTAACTGGTCCATGCTTCCATCACCTGTAACAAAGCTTGCTGTACCTGTTCCTGGACTTGGAGCTCCACTTTCTGTTGACTTGACGGGAGAACCTTTAGGGGTGGATTGCACTATATGAATCTTAGTGTACTCCCCCCACTCAGATTCCTCATCGCTCCCTTTCATGCCACCATCCACCTGAATTGATTTGCAGCGATCTTCTATTTTTTATGAAATGTCCTTGCTGCGAGTCAAGCCTCCTGATCAGTGGCGGCTGGTGAAGTTTTAGGATGGGGGGGGCGCCAGACCCACCCTTCCTTTTTGACCCCTCCCACTTGGTGAAAACGGGCGTGGTTTGAGAGAGAAATAGTGGGCGTGGCTCTAAGATGGTGTGGTTAGCGTCTGAGATGAATGAGGGAGAGAGGAATGAAGGGACAGCAGGCCCAGATCCATCACAACAATAGAAATGTGTATTCTAGAAAGTTTAACAATCAGCAGATAAAGATACTCCAAACACCTGGTGTTAGCACTTCAATCATCCTGGCACCATGGTTGTTATGGTGTCAGAATGATTGAAGCACATTATTTTTATTATTACATTGCAATATAAAATGAAATCATTCAACTCACCATAGAAATAGAAAAGGTAATGTGGCGCTTACTCAAATTAGCATTGCAACCATAATAAACAATAATAATATAACCTTGGAAGTTCCATAGGTATAAATCCAAAGGAAAAAGGCGTCCTTATATTACTCGCTTCATCAAAATTGTATAGCCAAAGAGTAACAAACCAATGCTATCAGCAACGATAATAGTTCTGCATAAAGAAGGGAAGGACCTGTTAGAGACTAAGTCTTATAGACCTATCTCCCTACTCTGCTCGGACGCTAAAATATTAGCGAAAGTAATGGCAATTAGACTAAATAAAATCCTCTCTAGACTAATACAGCCTGATCAAATAGAATTTATCCCCTGTAGATCCACCAGCATGAATATCAGGAGGCTGTATCTCAACTTGCAGATACCAACAGAGAACATAGGTACAAGGGCAGTTATGGCCCTAGATGTGGTCAAAGCTTTCGATAGCTTAGAATGGGGATATTTAAGGCGAGTTCTGGGGGAATTTGGATTTGGCCCCTCGTTTATCAAATGGATTAAAACCCTGTATATGGGTCCTAGTGCCAAAATCAGGGTCAATAACGATTATTCCGATAAGATCCAATTAGAGAGGGGGACAAGGCAGGGGTTCCCATTGCCCCCCCCCCTGCTCTTTGCTCTCGCAATGGAACCCTTAGCAAGTGCAATTAGCTCAAACACAAATATGCAGGGGTTCCGGAGAGCAAGGGGCAAAGAGAGAATCGCATTGTATGCGGATGACGTCCTCATCTTCCTGGGGGATACGGAGCAATCCCTCAGGCAGGTGATGAACATAAGAAAAACAAACGACTGCGCTGCAAGCAATAAACAAGTAGTGAAAATAATAATTAAACCATAACAGTGTACCAATTGGGTAGTGAACCTGAATGTATATAAAGTACAGTAGAAACAGTGTACAATTATTGTATAATAGTGATGTTAATTCAAATAGTCCAAGGTGTAAATGTTCTTAGTATTGGTCTTTGATTCCCAAATCAGTTGTATAATTCAACAAAAAAAGGGCAGCTCCAAAGAGTGGTTCAAAGTGACATCAATCCAATAACACCAAAGGAAGTAGTGGTCTGGTAAGAAAAGGGTTAACACCTCCACCAATGAACACACTGACCCTTACCAGAGTGCGAGACCTCCTGTTACAGAGGTCTCACAAGCTTGTGGCTTAATCCCGGCCAGGGGCTCCAGGAGACAATGGCTGGTCACTCAGGATGCAGGACACACAGGCTCAAGACGGTCAAACGAATAACATGAAATAAAAAGGGAACTCCATAGTGTATCACTTTTAAAATTTAATAGATAAAAAAGGGGGTTTGCACTTACACAATGCAGAAGAATAAAAATTGAGTAGATAGCCGGCCGGCTCTAGTGTGCTGCCCGTTGCTTCCGGGTCTGCGTGGTTGTGTGGTGACGTCAGCACACAACCACGCAGACCCGGAAGCAACGGGCAGCACACTAGAGCCGGCCGGCTATCTACTCGATTTTTATTCTTCTGCATTTTGTAAGTGCAAACCCCCTTTTTTATCTATTAAATTTTAAAAGTGATACACTATGGAGTTCCCTTTTTATGTCATGTTATTCGTTTGACCGTCTTGAGCCTGTGTGTCCTGCATCCTGAGTGACCAGCCATTGTCTCCTGGAGCCCCTGGCCGGGATTAAGCCACAAGCTTGTGAGACCTCTGTAACAGGAGGTCTCGCACTCTGGTAAGGGTCAGTGTGTTCATTGGTGGAGGTGTTAACCCTTTTCTTACCAGACCACTACTTCCTTTGGTGTTATTGGATTGATGTCACTTTGAACCACTCTTTGGAGCTGCCCTTTTTTTGTTGAATTATACAACTGATTTGGGAATCAAAGACCAATACTAAGAACATTTACACCTTGGACTATTTGAATTAACATCACTATTATACAACAATTGTACACTGTTTCTACTGTACTTTATATACATTCAGGTTCACTACCCAATTGGTACACTGTTATGGTTTAATTATTATTTTCACTACTTGTTTATTGCTTGCAGCGCAGTCATTTGTTTTTCTTTTGGTCTTGTTGATGTGGGTATCTCGCATTCACGATTGCAGCAGCTAATTCTTTTATGTTTTTTTCTTTCTATTAATTTTGTGTATGGTGTGCACTATTCAACACAGGGTCACCATTAGTTTGTTTGTTTTGGACAGTGCAGTAATCCACACATTTCCACAGGTGATGAACATCCTCATAGATTTTGGTAAAATTTCAGGACTGACCATAAACTGGGAGAAATCCGCATTAATGCTCATAGATCCTTTAGGGTATCAGAGGATACTGGATATTTCACAGTTAGAAGTGGTTGAACAAATGAAATTATATATATATATATATATATCTCAAGGAATCCTAATAACTATATAAATGATAATATAGCACCATTATTAGCTAAATTTAAAGGAAAAATTGCAATCTGGAGACGTCTTCCACTCTCGGTTGCAGGGAGATGCATTAAAATTCTGTGGCAGCCTCAGCTTTTATATTTGTTGCATAACTGTCCGATATGGATAGATAAAAAATGGTTTAGGAAAATCGATATGTTGTTTAGAGAACTTATATGGAAAGGAGGTCAGCCTAGGATCGGGTTACAAACATTACAACTAGCAACAAGAAAGGGAGGGATGGCAGTGCCGCACCCACTGAGCTATTTCTTAGCAGCCCAACTGCAACATCTAGGAGCTATGGCCGGAGGAAGTAATAAGGAATTAATGATTGCACTATCCCCGCACAAATCAATAGTAGAAGTTCTAGAGGCAAACTCATTTTTTTATAGAATCCCTACGGTGAGACTTGCTTTAAAAGTGTTCAAGGCAGTAAAAGTAGTAAAAGGGTTAGAGGGTGTGACAAAGTATACACCCCTCTGGAATAACAAGAACCTGCAGGAAGTAGAGATGATAGGGAAAATTAAAGAGTGGGAAATAAAGGGGATAGACAAGTTGTCCCAGATGTATGAGGGAAAGATATTAAAGACATTTATAACACTGAGAGTGAAATATGATATACCTAAACACTCATTTTACAAATACTTACAAATTAGACACGCTTTAAATAGACAATTTGAGAAACAAGGAACAACTTGGAATAACTCGCCGGTGTCTCAAAGAATAGGCTCCCAAGATAAGACTAGAGGATTTATAGCAGAAATCTATCCGTACATATGTGAAGGTAGTATAGAGAACCCAGAAAGGCTCAAGAGTAGGGGGAAATGGAAGAAGGAATTTGGAACATTCTCAGATGAACAGTGGATGAGAATATTGGAGAAAGGACACGTGGTATTGGTCTCACCCGCACAGAAGGTCTCATATTCAGTGATGTAAGTAACTGAGTTAAAATAAACTGAGTTACGTAACTCAGTTACTTTAGAGGGTAACTAGTAATCTAACTGATTACTTTTCCCCTCATGGTAACTCAGTTCCCATTACTTTGGCTTAGTTACCCCAATTACATCTACCGCCACTAGATGGCAGTAGTGTAATTTCCGGTGTCCTGCCGAAAAAGTTCTCCCGCCGGATAAGGACTCCCTGTACTGCGCAGGCCCAGCGCTTGCGCAGTACGAAGGACTACGGAGCTTCCGAAAATTGCCGAACCTAAACAGCTCTGAGTGAACTCTACACTGCGCAGGCGCAGTTAACATGTAATTGTACGAGGCGATGCCGCACGCTCCTGATGCTCGTGCTACTCTGCAAGGGGCGTCTATTGTGTAACTAAGGGGCGGGTCTAGTATTACTGTAACCAAGGGGCGCATTTATTATTATTGTTATATATCGAGCTCTGCCCATTAATTTAACATTCGCCCTCTTCTGTAGCCATCCGCCCCTTACACGATATAATAATAATAGACCCGCCCCTTGCTTACACGCTATAACAGATCTGCCCCTTGGTTAGAGTAATAATAGAGCAGCCCATTGGTTACACGATATATAACAATAATAATAAATGCGCCCCTTGCTTACAGTAATACTAGACCCGCCCCTTAGTTACACGTATAGAATATTTAAAAAAAAAGTCACAGTTACTTTGCTGCGTAACTTATTACTTTTCCAATGTAGTAACTGAGTTACTAACACAATTACTTTTTGGGAGAAGTAATTTGTAACTTAACTAATTACTTTTTTAAAGTAAGATGACCAACACTGCTCATATTTGATGTTGTTACACAGGACATACTATACACCTAAGAGACTGTGTGAGTTCGGGTGGAGAATGGATGCCAGGTGCCCTAGGTGTCAGGATACTGGGGATTTAGCACATATGGTATGGAAGTGCCCAAAATTGTTCCGTTACTGGTCAGAAATCCTTAATACTCTGAATATGGTACTTGATGTAAAGCTAGAAATGAACCCCAGACTGTGTATATTGGGATTGGATGAGGGAGTAAATGTGTAATTAACGTAGTGATGAGATGTCTGTTTCAGGCGAGAAAGCTAATAGCGCAGAGATGGCAGGCCGAGAAACCCACAACGGTAGAAGAATGGGCGAGATTAATTACAGAAACAGTATGGAAGGAAAGAATAGTATATATAAGGAGAGGAAATGTAAAGAATGAGTGTAACCACTAATGCCTGCCCCTAGGTACACCCCTCCGCGCTGATTGGATATATTTCTTCTCAATAAGTTGGATAAATAAAATAAATAAATAAATAAATATACCAATATATAAGAATATATAAAAAATATAAATATATAAAATTAGTATAAATATTAAACACCACAGTCGGTAATAGCAGCCGCTTAAAATGTGCAAAGTATGAAAATATGGCAATTTTATAAAAACAGTCCTTCCTATATAAAGTCTCTATAATATTGCAGCAGCGCTTATGTCCTTATTCGCACCGAGGACTATACGGTAAATCACAGATGAAAGAAGATGAGTGAATATTTCAATCGCTACTGTAAAAGTTCTTTCCGTGCAAAATAATCAGTATCCACTGAGAATTCCACCAGGTATTCACCACGTGCGATATAAATTCCCCGCATGGGGATGCACTCACCAGACCCAAGTTAAAAATACGCCCATCAAATAGGTTTATCCAGCATCAGCGTTTCTCCACTCCTTATCTCCTTATGCAGCAGACATAGCAGGAACATACACCAATTCCCCTCATATAAAAAGAAGGTTGCATATAGTGTGATACTGTATAAAAGATTTTATTGGGTATAAAACTTCCCCCCCTTAGTACATAAATGCGTACCCTGCATCAATAAAAATCAAGCGTTGTATTAGTACTGTGCCTGTTAAGGTGCTTTAGCCCCGCCGGAACTGGTGTTATCATTCGGCTGTATAGAACAGCGCTCAGCTTCCTGCTGCCTAGTCCCTGGAGCGCACGTTTGAGGCGCAGAACGTCACTTCCGGTCGTCGGTCACTGCCCTGACGTTTCGTCACATCCGGACTTCTTCTGAGGGCGTGACCATCCAACCGGAAGCCAGCTATTTAACTGCATCCATGTCCTGGCTCTGCCATTCGCTCATGGAGAGCTGTGATTGATGTGTGTCTGGAGCAATCAGCGCCCACCGGCCAGCTGTGTCCTTCCACCCATCATATAGCTGGCCTAATTTGAATATACCAATTGTCAGCAGAACATTACATATTGAAACTAGAATGCATACTATCCAATCCTGCACCTTATCAGGCGGACAGTTTTACAAAACATTTCTATCATTCAATATTGCCATATTATATCTCAGATCCACATATTCTATTTCTCCATCATTAATTGCTGGTGTCTCCATATGTCCCCGCATTGTGTTTTTAATTACAAATATATACGCGGTGATCGGTCAGATCGGTTATCTCACTGTGTATGGTGGCCCGTATATCGTAAATGGCAATCATGATGGATTTGCATAATTATATTTTGTTCATCATGTTGGTCTATATCTTTATTAGCATAATTATATTTTGTTCATCATGTTGGTCTATATCTTTATTAACCCATTGTATATTTTATAACTTTACTTGTTAGATGGAGAAATGCAATTCGTGCTTCTTAGATGCACCAGTAATTACACAGTATTTCCCCTATACATCCTGCACCTTATAGAATAAACTATAGGTGGTCTTATGCGTATAGTTTTATTCTGTATATAAAATGTTCTCAATAAATATATAAATCTATTGATAAAAGGTCAATAAGATAGATAAAATGATAAAAATTCATTAATAGATTCATTATGAAGTGAATCTTTAAAATGATTTTATATAGTTAAGATGTATATACTATAGAACTAAAAAAGAACTAAAAAAAGGTATAAAAGGGGATAAAGATATATAATATAGCACTAAAAAGGATGCGCAAACAATCGGACTCCAGGTGAAGGAATCCGAGATAAAATATCTATAAAAAAATTTTTGTCATTAGAAAAATCCAAAGATAAAAATACTAATAAAAATATTAAAAACATATTTAAAATAATTATCAATAGTCAATATGCTAAAATATTATATATATAATAAATATACACGCATAAAATTTATATAAGTACATAATATCTATTACAGAAATGTCGGATAATATGGGGGAGGGGCAACCTAGTTTTATTATGGTCTAATTAGGCGTCACTAATAAAACAATTGATGTCCAATTCCATGTTTAGACCCTTAGGCACTAATACGTCTGTAGCAAAAATCCATTGCGTTTCATGTTTAGACAGCTCCCGAACCATGTTGGTGCCCCTCCAATGTGGTTTGATTTGCTCAATCCCCCAAAACAATAAGCCTGTTGCATCCATATTATGCTTCAATTTAAAATGTAGAGATACATTATGGTCCTTGTACCCTATCTGAATATTATGGATGTGCTCCGCAATTCTGATGCATAATTTCCGTTTGGTCCGACCTATGTACAATAACCCACATGGGCACTTTAATGCATAAACGACATGTGTGCTATTGCAGGTAATGAATTGTTTAATTGAAAATTCCTGTTTATTGGCTGGTGAAGAGAAGGATTCTAGTGCTCTGCATGGGTGTGTCACTTCTCTACAGGCCTTACATCTTCTACATGCAAAAAATTCATTTTGATCCCAAAATGTTGGGGGACGTTTTGGTGGATCTACTATTTTGCGCACTATTTTATCACCGAAACTCGTTGACTTTCTGTAGATGAATTGTGGTGCGGGTGGTATTTCTGTCTTCAAATTTTTGTCTAATAATAAAACGTGTCAATGTTCCTTAAAAATAGCTTCAACTTGACGGTACTGGGCATGAAAACCAGAAATGAATCCCCATTCTTTTCTGTTTGTCGTTTTGGTCCCATTTGTTGGTACCTCTTTGATTTTGTCCTCCAAACATCTGGCTCTTGGTACGTTTCCTATCTCCTCTATGACTTTGCTGAGTATTTCCATCTGGTATCCCCGGGCCACGAATCTTTCTGCCAGGATATTTGCTTGTGCGGCATAGTTCACTTCCTCCGAGCAGTTTCGCCGTACCCTCATAAATTGTCCTTTCGGTATATTTCTTAACCATTGTGGGTGATGGGAGCTGGTTGTGGGGAGATAGCTGTTCCTATCGGTTTTCTTAAAGAACACCATTGTTTCCAACTTATCATCCTTCTTATATATCTTTACATCCAAGAAGTGAATCTCTTTTTCGCTCCATTCTGAGGTCAATCTGATGTTCTGATTGTTAATGTTTAAAAACTTCATAAAAACGTCTAAGTCACCTTCTGTGCCTGCCCAGATAAAAAAGAGGTCGTCGATAAAACGTTTATAAAAAATTAGCTGAGTTGGTTGATTATTAAAAATCGTCTTGTCCTCCCATTCTGCCATGAAAAGGTTTGCGATGCTTGGGGCAAATTTTGCCCCATGGCTACGCCGCGTTCCTGAGAATAAAAATCGCCGTTGAACCAAAAATAGTTGTGACTTAGACAAAAGTCTAGACTATTCCTTAAAACACTTTCTGGTTATGCGCAATGTCGTCTCTTTTGCATAATGCCCAATTCAGGGCCAAAAGCGCATCATCATGTTGGATGATGGAGTATAATGATGACACATCTGCTGTTACCAAGAGTATTTGCGATTTGCTCGTTATGTCCACTTTTTGGAGGTAATTCAAAAAACTTTTAGTGTCTCTTAAATAGGATCTTGTGCTTTGTACACTTTTCTGTAAGAATTTATCGAGGTATTGACCAAGCCTTGCTGAAACTGAGTCTATACTGTTCACTATCGGCCTAGCCGGAGGATTCTGTGAGTCCTTATGCATCTTCGGCAGGGTGTACAAGGTGGGTACTCTGTTACTGGAAGGTAACAAGTATTTACTTTCCTTACTTGTCAGTACTCCTTTGCTCGTGCCCATGTTGATTAGTATCTCCAGATCATCTCTGTAAGGGGAAGTCGGATCTCTCTCCAGTTTCTTATAGGTATTTGTGTCCGAAAGCATTTCCATTATTTGATTTTCATAAAATTCTTTGTCCAGGATCACTACTCCACCTCCTTTGTCCGCCGGCCTGATTATGATATCCTTCCGTTTTTCCAACATTTCAATTCCTTCATTTATGTGTCTAACGCAAATTTCTTTTTTTGGTTTAATGGCTTCCAAATCTTGTAATACAAGTCCCTTAAACACCTCTATTTGGTGATTGGGATTGTTTGGGGGATTGAACAAGGATTTATTTCTCAAACCACTGTTGATGACCCTATTTTCATAGGTTACCACAGGTTCTATTCTGGGGTTGCTCCCCAGAAAGTGCTTTTTTATATTCAGCTTTCTTATGTATTTGTGTATATCGATATACACCTCAAATTTATTTATCGGCTTTTTTATTCCACATTTTAAACCCAAATTTAAAATATTCATTTCTTTATGTGTTAGTGTAGCCTGTGACAGATTAAAAATCCCACCTAATCCGATCCTCTTCTTCTTTTGTTGGGTCCGATACCCTGCCCTGCAACCTCTACTGTTTCCTCTTTTTTCTGTCCTTGTGGTTCTCGGGGGTATTGATCGTTCGCGAAAGCCCCCATCCGGGGTGTCTGTTCGCGAGGGTCTCTGTAGTAGGGTTGGGGAAATGGCTGGGCCGGGGGCTTCCCCCTTCGAGGCGGGGGTCCCCTCCCTCTCCCTAAAAAAGGACGCTGTGGGTAGTATGTTGCGTGATTGTCCTGTTGATATAATGGCTGAAATCTGTTGTATGCTGGTACATTATACGGTGTCTTATGTGGTTGACCCCCATAATATGCCATATTACCTCTGCCCCTTGAGCCCTTTTCTCTCCCTCTCCCCCGTTTAATGGGTGTGGAGTAGTGAGCCGGAGAGTATAATACTGATATATCCCCATTTTCATCCAACCAAGGGGGTTCCGGGGCCTAAGTAGGTGCCATATTCCTAATTCGTTGGACTGGCATTTGAGCTGTGGTATGTGAGGGCCCCGGGTGTGTAGGTACTGGGTATACCGGACCCCCTTTCGTGTCTTGCGGATTTTTTATATCCTGTTGTTTCCATGCATAAATCATATTAGTTTTAAAATCATTTAAATCTCTCTGAAATTTCGTTTTCTTTTTTTGCGTATCCTTATCCACTTTTTCTAATTTCTTTTTAGTTCTAATATTAAAATCTACAATCTGCTGACTGTCCTTAATTGGATCTAGTTCTTGTTGAAGATTTTTAATTTTGGTTTCAATATTTGCCATTTTTCTTTTTTTCCATTGGAGAATAAGTTCCTGTAATCTGAAACCCACTCCGTTGAAAAAGTCCAACCATTCCTGGCTGGAACCCGGGTCGTCTAAACCGTCTTGGGGGGACACATTTTTTAATAATCAACCAACTCAGCTAATTTTTTATAAACGTTTTATCGACGACCTCTTTTTTATCTGGGCAGGCACAGAAGGTGACTTAGACGTTTTTATGAAGTTTTTAAACATTAACAATCAGAACATCAGATTGACCTCAGAATGGAGCGAAAAAGAGATTCACTTCCTGGATGTAAAGATATATAAGAAGGATAAGTTGGAAACAATGGTGTTCTTTAAGAAAACCGATAGGAACAGCTATCTCCCCACAACCAGCTCCCATCACCCACAATGGTTAAGAAATATACCGAAAGGACAATTTATGAGGGTACGGCGAAACTGCTCGGAGGAAGTGAACTATGCCGCACAAGCAAATATCCTGGCAGAAAGATTCGTGGCCCGGGGATACCAGATGGAAATACTCAGCAAAGTCATAGAGGAGATAGGAAACGTACCAAGAGCCAGATGTTTGGAGGACAAAATCAAAGAGGTACCAACAAATGGCACCAAAATGACAAACAGCAAAGAATGGGGATTCATTTCTGGTTTTCATGCCCAGTACCGTCAAGTTGAAACAATTTTTAAGGAACATTGGCACGTTTTATTATTAGACAAAATATTGAAGACAGAAATACCACCCACACCACAATTCATCTACAGAAAGTCAACGAGTTTCGGTGATAAAATAGTGCGCAAAATAGTAGATCCACCAAAACGTCCCCCAACATTTTGGGATCAAAATGGATTTTTTGCATGTAGAAGATGTAAGGCCTGCAGAGAAGTGACACACCCATGCAGAGCACTAGAATCCTTCTCTTCACCAGCCAATAAACAGGAATTTTCAATTAAACAATTCATTACCTGCAATAGCACACATGTCGTTTATGCATTAAAGTGCCCATGTGGGTTATTGTACATAGGTCGGACCAAACGGAAATTACGCATCAGAATTGTGGAGCACATCCATAATATTAAGATAGGGTACAAGGACCATAATGTATCTCTACATTTTAAATTGAAGCATAATATGGATGCAACAGGCTTATTGTTTTGGGGGATTGAGCAAATCAAACCACATTGGAGGGGCACCAACATGGTTCGGGAGCTGTCTAAACATTAAACGCAATGGAGTTTTTCCTACAGACGTATTAGTGCCTAAGGGCCTAAACGTGGAATTGGACATCAATTGTTTTATTAGTGACACCTAATTAGACCATAATAAAACTAGGTTGCCCCTCCCCCATATTATCCGACATTTCTGTAATAGATATTATGTACTTATATAAATTTTATACGTGTATATTTATTTTATGCGTGTATATTTATTATATATATAATATTTTAGCATATTGACTATTGATAATTATTTTAAATATATTTTTAATATTTTTAATAGTATTTTTATCTTTGGATTTTTCTAATGACAAAATTTTTTTTATAGATATTTTATCTCGGATTCCTTCACCTGGAGTCCGATTGTTTGCGCATCCTTTTTAGTGCTATATTATATATCTTTATCCCCTTTTATACCTTTTTTTTTAGTTCTTTTTTAGTTCTATAGTATATACATCTTAACTATATAAAATCATTTTAAAGATTCACTTCATAATGAATCTATTAATGAATTTTTATCATTTTATCTATCTTATTGACCTTTTATCAATAGATTTATATATTTATTGAGAACATTTTATATACAGAATAAAACTATATGCATAAGACCACCTATAGTTTATTCTATAAGGTGCAGGATGTATAGGGGAAATACTGTGTAATTACTGGTGCATTTAAGAAGCACGAATTGCATTTCTCCATCTAACAAGTAAAGTTATAAAATATACAATGGGTTAATAAAGATATAGACCAACATGATGAACAAAATATAATTATGCTAATAAAGATATAGACCAACATGATGAACAAAATATAATTATGCAAATCCATCATGATTGCCATTTACGATATACGGGCCACCATACACAGTGAGATAACCGATCACCGCGTATATATTTGTAATTAAAAACACAATGCGGGGACATATGGAGACACCAGCAATTAATGATGGAGAAATAGAATATGTGGATCTGAGATATAATATGGCAATATTGAATGATAGAAATGTTTTGTAAAACTGTCCGCCTGATAAGGTGCAGGATTGGATAGTATGCATTCTAGTTTCAATATGTAATGTTCTGCTGACAATTGGTATATTCAAATTAGGCCAGCTATATGATGGGTGGAAGGACACAGCTGGCCGGTGGGCGCTGATTGCTCCAGACACACATCAATCACAGCTCTCCATGAGCGATTGGCAGAGCCAGGACATGGATGCAGTTAAATAGCTGGCTTCCGGTCGGATGGTCACGCCCTCAGAAGAAGTCCGGATGTGACGAAACGTCAGGGCAGTGACCGACGACCGGAAGTGACGTTCTGCGCCTCAAACGTGCGCTCCAGGGACTAGGCAGCAGGAAGCTGAGCGCTGTTCTATACAGCCGAGTGATAACACCAGTTCCGGCGGGGCTAAAGCACCTTAACAGGCACAGTACTAATACAACGCTTGATTTTTATTGATGCAGGGTACGCATTTATGTACTAAGGGGGGGAAGTTTTATACCCAATAAAATCTTTTATACAGTATCACACTATATGCAACCTTCTTTTAATATGAGGGGAATTGGTGTATGTTCCTGCTATGTCTGCTGCATAAGCAGATAAGGAGTGGAGAAACGCTGATGCTGGATAAACCTATTTTTAACTTGGGTCTGGTGAGTGCATCCCCATGCGGGGAATTTATATCGCACGTGGTGAATACCTGGTGGAATTCTCGGTGGATACTGATTATTTTGCACGGAAAGAACTTTTACAGTAGCGATTGAAATATTCACTCATCTTCTTTCATCTGTGATTTACCGTATAGTCCTCGGTGCGAATAAGGACATAAGCGCTGCTGCAATATTATAGAGACTTTATATAGGAAGGACTGTTTTTATAAAATTGCCATATTTTCATAAGGAGAGGAAACCTGAAAGAATTCAAAATAATGTGGAGACCATTGCTGGATAAGACGGGATGCCCACTATAGCAGAAAGGTGGGGAGGATGGGAATTGGATGGGGGGGGGGAGGATGGGATTGAACTAATAGAGAAAAGCCCCATAGGAGGTAAGGTAGACAGGAATGGGGAGGAGGAGAAGAGGAGAAGGAAGTATACAGGAAAGGTGAACAAGAAAAGGAAGAATATATCAGGAGTCATGAAGGAAGGGTGGGAGGGATAAAAGAGCTAATGTTTGAAGGGTATTTCTAGTAAACTGTGAGAAATAGATTTTATTTATATTGAATCAATGCAAGTAGAGAATGTATTTTGTATGATAATGAAGAAAATAAATAAAGATTATATAATTTAAAAAATAAAACAAACCAATGCTATAACCATTATTAAATTAACGTTCTTCAGACAATAGGTAAAGTTAATTAAAGGCAATAAAAAAACTGCTGCCCTCAGACACTCTAATTTGCCTCTATTAAAGAGACAATGCAGCAAAACGGTGCAAAGACTAATGCATCAAGACAATAGAAGGATATGGAGATCACATGTGGATCATCAATAATGCATAAGTATCCATGTAAGAATAAGAGTATATGACTCTAAATTCTTAAAATATATAAGAATGATTATATAAAAAAATTGCCAGAAAAAATTATTAAATTTAAATAGGAAAAATCATTTGCTAAAAAGCTAAATTCATAAAAATAGATACAAATACAAATGCAACGATGAACAGTCTGTGTAAATAAACAAAATTTGAATTAGAATCCAAAAGTGCAAAGTCCACAATCAGTGCAAAATAGCTATATTATAAAAGTGCAAAACAACAATAAACTAGCAATCCTAAAGGTGCAGCAATAATTGTGCAGCAATAATTGTGCAAAGAACTAAAGTGATCTTGCAAAATAACAATAACAGTAAATAATGCCAACACACTGCAATTGCAATAGTTTGTGCAGACAAAAATGCACCAACTAGCGATGTATGTGATATCCAGAATAGTCCAAAGAAAGTGCTCCTAAAATGCAATGAAATAAAAATTCATGAGAGAAACACAGATGCATCCAGAAATTGGTGAAAAAAACGTGATCCCATACACAGACACAGTGCAATATATAGACAGATAGATATACATACAGATAGAGAGATAGAGGGATAGATTAGACAGATAGATAGAGAGATAGAGAGATAGAGAGAGAACACTGACCTGTAGATGATGACTCTAGCACGAGGGCTCCCAGCACTGCTTCCTATACACATACAGGAAATGTGTAATGAAGGCTCCAGCAGATTGTCGGGTGAAGGGCTGGAGCAGAGGTGGATTCCAGGGCAGAGGTGAAGCACAGCAGGGCTCCCTCCACTCTCTGACCACAAACTGAAAATACATACCGCACAAGGTGCTGCTGTATATGTGCAGACAGATAATTACAGGCCGTTAGTAACATTACCTGCCGCTTCTCATCCACACAGAGCCAAAACCGAAAGTAGCACGCTGCCCGTCCATGGCACCTCCCAGACATAAGGAGATGCAGGAGATGTAGATTATGCATGTAGAGGCGCACTGCATAGCGCCACAAGGCATCAAAAACCACCGCAAATGAAGCGTTTTGCCTGCAATCATGGGATTGCATTGGCATGACACTTATATAGTGCACTGTGACCGGCGCCCGCCTGTGCACTTACAGGACCTTTTTTTTTCTTAAAGGGACCATTTTTTTGTGTGACTGGCTTTGGGGGGGCAGCACCCATGCACCCCCTATGGACAGGCCGCCATTGCTCCTGATTCTTCTCATCCAGGATGGCCTCCTCTTCGCTCACCAACCCCATCAACTCTGGGTAAGAAGGGGCCTCCTTGGTGCCTTTCAAGAGCAATTGAAGCATGATGGGATGGTTTGGCCTAGCTCCTTGTAGGGTCTGGTCCAACTGGACTTTGTCTCTGTCTACACCTTTTTTTAGGATGATCTGGTGCAGAATTTGGTCTATGTGGACAATATATTCTGACAACTTCTCTCCTCTCATCTGGTGGGTATGCTCAAACCTATACATCAGATCAGATAGCATAGAGGGCCTCAATATAGTCCCTGGCTCCACAATCCAGCTTTCCCCTCTTAAAGCTTCGGATGAGCTTAGCTCTTGCCAATTCACCGTCTTTCCACTGGCCCTGACACATTCCAGTCTTCTATGGCTTGCATAGCCTGATCCATCCAACTATCAAATTTTTCTTCCTTATCAGGTCTAAGGACATGACCTGAGAAGGTCAGTAGCTTCTGATATCCCTCATTGGTGGATGTCTTGTGACTCTGTATCAGACTGTATACTAGGCGACTCATGTCAAGATAGAATGATGCAGGAGGCATCCCGGTTCCTGGGCTTTCCACTGCTACACTAGTGGTATTTGGATTACCCACAGTTGGACTGCCTGCAACCAGGCTCTCTGGTGGTGGCCCAGGGGACTTCTCACCCGCCTCCTCCGGCAACTTTACCGGGATCACATGGCCATCCAGGCCTTCTGCTAGACTCACCACCCCCTTCTTGAACCCTGCCAGAATGTCCTCTTTCCACTCTAGAAGGGCATAAGTGAAATCTTCCTCCAGGTCATGTTTCAGGTCCAAGAGGTAGGACCCCTGTTCTGGGACAGCCTTCCTCATCAACTGCCGTACCTCTTTATTGAACCACTGGACTCCTGGTAGCCTCATAACTGTGGTTTTCTCCAACCAGCTCCCATACTCATGGCTCCATTCAGTGGCCGTAGCTGAGTCCATGACTTCTTCTGTAGAGATGACCTTGCGGTTCGCCCCCCGGTCGTTTTGCAGCGAACTTTGCTCGTTCGCGATTCGCCAAGCCGGCGGACATATGGCGCCGTTTGCGGCGGCCATATTATTTTACATTGTGAAGAACTTTGACCCATGACACATCCATCATGTGGTACAGGACAGCCAATTGAGACATTTCAGCACATGGACATACCCCCTACCTTATAAATAGACCTGATCTGGCTGCCATTTTACATTCTGTCTTTTGTCAGTGTAGGGAGAGAGGTTGCTGTGTGGAGCAGGGACAGTCTGTAATCACTAGCTATTAGGTCCACAAAAGTCCTTTTAAGGACTGGTATAGGTGTACAGTATATAGGGGTGTAATACACTTATAATATACTTTCAAATATAGAAAGCATATTATAGTGCATTTCTACTGTGCAGCATTGTGACTGCTGAGTGGTTCTGCAGCTCTTTTGTCAGTGTAGGGAGAGGTTGCTGTGTGTCGCAGGGACAGAGATTGTAGTGACACAAATCGCTAAGGAGTATAGGTCCACAAAAGTCCTTTTAAGGACTGGTATAGGTGTTCTATTTGGTGTGCAGTATATAGGGGTGTAATCAGGGGCGTACCTAGTGCATTTGGCACCCGGGGCGGATCCTATATATGGCACCCCCCCACCTTAAAACGTAAAACACCCCACTGTGCCCCCTGCATCCTTAAATATCTCTTTGTCACTACTGTGTAAATTACACATCACCTCTGGACCCCTTTACATTACACAGCACCCTGTACCTCTGGACCCCTTTACATTACACAGCCCTTACACCTCTGGACCCCTTTACATTACACAGCACCCTGCACCTCTGGACCCCTTTACATTACACAGCCTTTGCACCTCTGGTCCCCTTTACATTACACAGCCCTTGCACCTCTGGTCCCCTTTACATTACACAGCCCTTGCACCTCTGGATCCCTTTACATTACACAGCACCCTGCACCTCTAGACCCCTTTACATTACACAGCACCCTGCACCTCTAGACCCCTTTACATTACACGGCCCCCCACATCTCTGTACACCTGTATGTTACACAGACACCCCCCAACAGCTCTGGACCCCCTGCATGTTACACAGACCCGCCTACAGTGGAGACCCCCCCTTCAGTACAGCCCCTCCCCTTCAGTACAGACCCCCTCCTACAGTGGAGACCCCCCCCCTACAATACAGAGCCCCCCCTTCAGACCCATAATGTACCTCGAGCCTCTGCTCAGATGGAGGGACATGTGATGATGCACAGCAGCACACTCACACTGTAGACTACAAGGAGTACGGGGAGGCGGCGCTGGCAGCTTCACTCTGCTGGGCTGTATGACACAGCCAAGACAGATCAGAGCCGCGGAGAGAAGGGGATCGTTGCGGTGCAGCGCCTCCCCTTTACCTCACCTGCCGCTGCGCTGCTTCAATCGCGGAGGGGGGGCGCCGGCCTGACACCCCCCCAGTGTGTGCCACCCGGTGCGGCCCGCCCCCCCCCCCCCCTTAGTACGCCTCTGGGTGTAATACACGTATAAAATACTTTCAAATATAGAAAGCATAGTATAGTGCATATCTACTGTGCAGCATTGAAAGAAGGTGGTAGATATCGTCTTTCTACTTACAGGAGCGTTTCTAGATGAAATAGCATAGTCTTTTCAATATATAAAAATCAATATCCTCTCTCCTAGAGGATGTGTGTAGAGGAGAATTGCATGTCTTCATCCAAGGCCGCATTCAGATACTATTAAGAATCAGTTTTTCATCCAAAATACTTCCAAAGGTAGTTTATTGATCAGCGAGAATAAGCAAAGGACAAGACATCTAGTAACATGAAAGGTGATGGCTTCAGTGGCAGAGACAATAGATGTTACATTTTCTTCTCGCCTCCTCCTCCTTCCTTTACTCTTCTTCCTCTCTACTAGACATGTGCATTTGTTTTCGTCCGAATGCATTTTCGTCCGAATTTCAGGTATTTTCGTTATCGTTTAAACAAACGATAACGGAAGTGCAGGATCCGAAAAACGAAAGATCCGACATAAACAAATGCTTTATTTTCGTTGTGACAACAGTTCGATATAGATAGGAGATTCAACGCTGACAATAACAATCTGTGTCCATTGAACCTGTGGTCGAATGTGCCTAACCTTAACTCTATTAGTCCAAGATTATTCTACATAGAGAGAAAAGATTCGACGTAGAAAGGAAAGATTCGACGTAGAGAGGAAAGATTGCTGCTGGAATTGGGTGGAATTGCAGCTAAACTATACAGAGTCATACAGTTTAGCTGCTCCATCGAATCTTCTTTGAACTTTCGACAGACACCATAAGCCTTTAATGACAGATTCGACCTTAATTCATTTGGATTTTCGGACGAATGCAATTTTTTACGAAAAACGAAATAAATAAAAAGGAATTTCGGGAGTAACTATATAAATTTATTTTTCGGATGAAAACGAAATTCCAAAACAAAATATTTCAGTGTGCACATGTCTACTCTCTACACCTCCCTTCCTAGTTCTACCATAACCCTATTCCATTCCTCTAGTGTTTCATACTGTATTGTCAGCATTTTCATGGAGACACCCACATTTGCATATATACCCAATATGGTTTCGTCTACAGATAAGTAGCATAACTCCACCCATAGTCCTGTGTCCTGACGTAGTAATGCCAAAATAGAATTAACCTTCACAGCAAAACCATATCTCTCAGTGCTCTCTGTCACTATGTTCTGTGACCTTCAAAACCTATCACCAATTACATATAACTTGTGTGTTTATCAAAAACGTATCACTTAAAATATAATTAACTCAAAAACTTCTAACAAGCATTGTGACTGCTGAGCGGTTCTGCAGCTCTTTTGTCAGTGTAGGGAGAGGTTGCTGTGTGTCGCAGGGACAGATTGTAGCGACACAAATCGCTAACGAATATAGGTCCACAAAAGTCCCTTTAAGGACTGGTGTAGGTGTACTATTTGGTGTGCAGTATATAGGAGTGTAATACACGTATAAAATACTTTCAAATATAGAAAGCATAGTATAGTGCATTTCTACTGTGCAGCATTTTGACTGCTGAGCGGTTCTGCAGCGATACTACAAAGAGTGACAAACGCAATTAGAAAAAAGTATTATAACTGTTGTGATAGACCAGTGGCCCCCCAAAACGACGGTGGGGTGTTATATACCTTCTTCCACATATACTGCACTTCTCTAGAGACTTTTGTCACAGGGTCATTTAAAAAATGACAGGCATGGGGCGTGGCTAACCGCCGAGCAGAATGGCAGCTTAGATCCTCAGCTCCTGCACCGAGCGGATAACTACAGACCTTCACAGCGCTAATCCGAGCCCCAAAATGCTCCCAGCAGACCCCCACCCCCGGGGGAACCAGACCGGAGGGTCTAGGAAACGGAAAGAATTCAAACAGCCGAAACAAATCGACGATTTCTTCCCCTCACCTCAGGGAGGAAGAATCCAAGATGGCGCCCGCAGCACCTCACAACTCACGGAACCGCTGCACACTGATCTGTCATACACAGATCTCCCTGCTGAAGACGAAGCCTCCACACTGCCTCAGGGAGACCCTGTCAGATCCCCACCTTCATCTGGAGCATCATCCTCCACAAAAAGCCCTGCTAAATCGTGGATGAGATTTGAGAACACTGACCTGCAACCTGAGGTAAGGCCTGCACTAGACCTACTCCTCTCCCAGACGCCCTCTGCCTCTCCCATAGCAGCATTCCCCACATCTAACCAGCCCATCATAGACACCATGCTAAAGGAGATGCTGATATCACTCCACAGCTCTCTCCAAAGTGACATTTCCTCCATGATTGCTGCATTTAAAACTGAACTGACGCACACAAGCCGCAAACTAGGCTGAGTTGAGTCCCAGATGGGTGCCATGACTGAAACTGTAAATGACCTGGTGGGGGCCCATGAACATACACGTGACGAACAACAGTGGATGAGGGCCAAAATGGCGGATCTCGAGGACCGCTCGAGACGAAACAATGTTAAGATAAGAGGCATTCCCGAATCGGTCCTCCCCTCAGACTTAAACACGTATGCCAGACAGCTCATCTCCACAATTCTACCAGATCTGCCGCAGATCGAAACCATAGTCGTCCGCATCCACCGCCTACCGAAACCTCCATATCTGTCCCCTGAGGTACCCCGTGACACCCTGATGAGGATTCACTTCTTCCATACCAAAGATATGCTACTAGCCCAATCCAGACGCCTGGGCCAACTTCCACCCCCTTATGCTCAACTACAATTATTTTCTGACGTATCGCAGTACACACGACAGCAAAGAAGCCAACTCCAGACCATCACAAAACCTCTCAACAACCACAAAATCCCATACCAATGGGGCTTTCCAACTAAATTGATAATAACCAGGAATGGCGCCCGCCACAACATCCACACAGTGGAAGAAGGCATAAAAATGCTCCGATCCTGGGGCATCATTCCCGGGAACGACTCCACTGATCCGCAGACCTCCACTTCCAACCCTCCGGTGCACAACAAACACCAGCAACGCTCTAACTTCACCAAATGAAAATAAGGTTAGTGCTGATCCAATGCAATTGATTCACCGCAATCTGCTCGGTGCCTGCTCGTTGCAGCTAGTCCACGGACTTATCCCCAGATTCTGATTGGCAGTTGTCTGTTACACTGCTGGTCCCCACTTACCCCCTCCCCAACCTACCTTGCTGCTTGCTTGTACCCTTCTAATCACTTTTTCTCTCCCACATACTCAACCCCAGAGAGCACAGGATCCCCATTATCTGGACTTTCATCGTCTACTCTAAGCTGACTACCAAGACCTAAATCGCATCCACTCTTCATCCGGCTACACCAGTAACAGTGAGTACTTACTCTTTTTCCTGCACCACAGCACCTTATCTACACGATGCCAAAGTTCCTGTCACTTAACGTGAAGGGGTTAAATCACCCAGCCAAGAGAACCTCCCTGTGGCGCACAGCTCATGACTCCCACTGTGATGTCCTCTGCGTCCAAGAAACGCACTTCAAACATGCTGCTGAACCCAACTGTTCCCACAAACAGTTCACTCATATCTTTAAGGCCTCTGGTCCTGGTAAAAAAGGTGGAGTTATGATAGCCATCAGAAACACCTGCTCCTTTACCTTTCATGATACCTTCTACGACACAGAAGGCAGATACCTGGCCATTGATTGTGATTTAAACAACGTCAGATATACTATTGTAAACCTCTATGCTCCAAATAAACGGCAGATCCACTTCCTTTCCAACCTTATGAAAAAGATCAACAAATTTAAAAAAGGCCAGCTCATCATATGTGGCGATTTCAATATAGTGCCAGACTGTTCCATTGATTCATCCTCACACTCTAAAAAGGTTAACTTCCCCTATGGGATCCTTCATCAGATCTCAGGACTTGTTTGACGTCTGGAGATGTCACCACCCCACAGAAAGGGAATACTCGTTCTTCTCCCCCCCTCATAACTCCTATACCCGCATCGATTACTTCCTTGTGGATAAATGGACTTTGCCAAATATCTCCTCCTCGACCCTGGACACCATCACGTGGTCAGATCACGCGCCAGTCACCATTACTTTAGAAGATTCCCCAGCACACTCCCGAACGCGGCTTTGGAGAGCCGACGCAGCAATCATCGCCTCTACGGCCCATTCCTCCTATATTAAAGAATGCTTAGTTGACTTTTTTAAAAATAATGTTGGTTCTGTTCAAGATAATACTGTTCTTTGGAATGCCCACAAAGCATTCATAAGGGGAATCCTTATACAACTCAGTGCTAGAGAGAGGAGAAAGAGATCACAGCGTCTAAACCAACTAACCTCAGAAATCAAATCCACTGAACACCTAAACCAGTCCTCTCCTACCCTGACAACCAAAGATAAACTAGACTCCCTCAGATTGGAACTCAGATCCCACCTCCTGCAATCCTATGAAAAGGCCCACAATTTTTTTAAAGCAAAACACTACTCTACGGGCAATAAGGCAGGCAAACTTATGGCAAATAGACTCAAAGGTCATTATGCCAAATCTAAAATTGCACATCTATTTCACCCCTCTACAAAACAAAAATTGCAAGATCCCCAAAGCATTGCTGATGCCTTCAGTCACTATTATAATAGTCTATACAACTTAAAAGATGACTCCTCTGTCACCCAACCTTCCCTCCAAGACATAGATTCTTTCCTCCAGGAAATTAACCTGCCGAAACTATCTCAAGACCAATTGACCTCACTCAATTCCCCGTTCACTGAGCAGGAAATTGAAACGACAAGTAAGACCCTTCCGCCAAATAAATCTCCTGGCCCTGATGCCTTACCAGTAATTACTATAAACAGTTCAGCTCAACTCTTGCTCCATTCTTAACTACAGTTTGCAATGACGCTGCCTCTTCCTCCTCTCCCACCCGAAATGCTCAAAGCTTTAGTTGTCACATTACCGAAGCCAGGTAAGGAACCGACTCATGCCCAAAACTTCAGACCCATCTCATTACTCAACTTAGATACGAAAATTTACGCCAAATTAATAGCTAATAGACTGCTCGAATTCATGCCACAATTGATCCATTATGACCAATCAGGCTTCACCAAGGGCAGACAGGCCTCAGATGCCACAAGGCGAATTGTCAACATTATCCACAAAGCAGAGGTGAGTCGAACGCCTTCTCTGCTCCTTTCCTTGGACGCAGAGAAGGCGTTCGACAGAGTCCATTGGCAATATCTCCAAGCCACCTTGGCTAAATTCGGTTTCCAAGGTCCAATCCTCTCGGCCATAATGGCCTTATACTCCTCTCCCTCCGCACAGGTGTACACCTCCGAAATGCTTTCCAAACCTTTCTCCATCACGAATGGCACCCGCCAAGGTTGTCCACTCTCCCCTTTCATTTTCAACCTGGTGATGGAACCCCTGGCGGAACATATACGTCAGGCCCAGTCCATCTCTGGATTCAAAATAGGTGATATAGAGCACAAGATTAACCTCTTCGCAGATGATGTGATTCTGATGATCACGAACCCCCACTCCTCCCTGGCTTCGGTACAACACTTATTGCAGAGATTCAGTGCTATTTCATACTACAAGGTCAATGAAAACAAGTCATACATTCTGGATTTGGGTATGGATGCTATCACGAGCAATGTATTACGCAACACTTACCCCTACCCCTGGGCAGACAAAGGTATCCCATATTTAGGAATCACACTGACCAAATCCACCAAAAGCCTCTTCTCACTTAACTACACTGAAGTCAAACAAATGCTACTCACTGAATCGTCCAAGCTTGCAAAATATGAATTCTCATGGGCCGGTCGTCTGGCGGCGTTTAAAATGATGCTGCTGCCCAAGCTTCTTTACACTTTTAGAGTACTGCCCATCCCACTCTCAGCTTCATACCTCGCTTCCCTACAGTCCATCTTAGGCCAATACGTATGGCAAGGGAAAAAATCTAGATGTAACCATGCTAAACTTATCAAACACAGAACTAGAGGTGGGATGGGATACACTGATATACGAGACTACTACTTAGCGACAGTTCTATCTCAATTAAAAGACTGGATGCTCCCTACACCCACTACACTATGGGGATCTATCGAAAATGCGGAAACACCGGGTCTGAATCTTCTCAACTGGCTGTTTAGCTCGACAGTATCCCCCACCCCATTCTTACACCACTATTCACCCCCTATACAGGCCTCCATTAAGGCATGGAAACTACTTCATCACGCCACATGGTCTCACCTTCCGACCAAATCAATTTCCATTCCTCTTACTGTTCTACAACACCTCACCCCTGATCTGCATATCCCTCACTGGATTACATCCCAGATATCCTCCACTCAGGAACTATGCACCATGATCTCCAACAAACCCTTTCCTCAAATACAAGCTGAATTTGGAGCTCCCACTAAAGATTTCTTGACATACCATAGACTACAAAAATGCCTTGCAGCATGTCCCTCGTTAGAAGGAACCCTTCCCATCAAATTATGGGACTATTTCTTCTCTAATAACCTATCCTCTAAAGGAGTAACCATCATTTATTCCACCCTACAGGAAAAGCAAGTATTTTGCAAATTTAAACCCCTTGTGGACTGGGAGTTGGATTTACAACTCCAATTCTCGGACCAACAATGGATGTCCGCATTCAACTCCGTATACAAATCTACTACCTGCACCTCATTATGGGAACTCACCCAGAAAACACTTATGAGATGGTACATGACCCCTCACAGAATAGCCAAATTCCACAAACCCACTTCGCCTGATTGCTGGAGAAACTGTGGCCACCCAGGAACTTTACTTCACATTCTATGGTCTTGCCCCCTGATACAAAAGCTCTGGCATGACATTCAAACCTTGTTACAGGAAATTCTACATTTCCCTATAATCTTGTCCCCACAGTTAGCCATTCTCAACCTTTCTATTGACGATCTACTTCCAGATCACAGACATGTAGTCACACATATCCTCTTAGCCACGAAACTCCTACTCACTAGAAATTGGAAAACAAATATCATTCCGCTTAAAATGGACGTGGTCAACCTAGTTCAAACTCACTTTACTTATGAAAACATTATTGCAACTAACACTCACAATCATCCCAAGACTAGACGATTATGGTCCCCTTGGTCCACTTGGTACCTTGACAATGTAACCGTTGCTGTTTAAGTTTTGTCCCTGAATGCTCCTACGGCTCTCTTCCCTTGCTCTCTCGTCCTCCTTGATCCCTACCCTTCTTACTCGCCCCCCTCCCCTTCCTCCCTCACCCTCCTTTAGTCCCACTTATCACTTTATACCAGAGCCTTCCTCAACTATGTTCTTTTCTGAAAAAATTTCTATACTAGACATTATAGATTATAAGATTGGTCAGGTTTTTAATACCTTCATTCTAATTTTTAGTCATGTTTTGACACATGTTCTGTCATATTTTATCTCGGATGCTTACAATACACTGAAATGTTTTGATGTACTGTATGACCTGTAATTGAAAAGTTCAATAAAAATATTTTGAAAAAAAAAAAAAAAAAATGACAGGCAGAGGAAGAGGCAGGCCCTTCCGCAGGGGTGGTAGGGGTAGGGCAGGAGCACGAGGCTTGAGCCAAAGTGGGAAGTTGCAGAAGGTGCAATCGATTAGGTCAAACGACGCACCAGACTTGATTGAGTGGCTCACTCAGCCTTACTCTTCACTCTCTGCTGTGTGCACTACCACCAAGGAATTATTTTCCGATGCATCACAAGACATTTCCGATGCGCAGGCATTCTTGGCATTGGATTAGGAAGAGGAGGTAGCAACAACCGCCACTCAGCAGTCTGACGACAGTACCCAGATCAGCCCAAGGAGGTTGGTCCCCGCTGTTGCTGCCTACTCCGAGATCTCTAATTATAGTGGTGGGGAAGGTGACGTTGATTATGATGTGTCTAGGGATGTCATGTGGGTGCCCACAAGAGGAAGGGGAGGGGAGTTCAGAGGGAGAGATGGACCAGCAGATAGGGAGGAGAAGTAGGCGGAACTTACATTGCACAGGAGGGACAAACCAGACTGCTAATGTATCAGGAGCGAGCCATCAACCATGTACGGTCACATCTGGCGCTCCCAGGATGCCAGCACATGGCTCCGCAGTGTGGGCTTTTTTTAACGTGTCCGCTGCTGACAATAGTGTTGCCATCTGCAGCCTTTGCAGTCAACGCATACGTCGCGGTAAGCCCAACACTCACCTAGGGACGACCGCCTTAAGAAGGCACATGAAATCCCATCACCGAGCCCAGTGGGAGCAACACCGTGAGAACCCACAAAGCCACACTCCAGGCTCTCACCATCCAGCCTCTTCTACTTCTCCTTCTCCTCACAATTGTCCTCCACTCCACCTTCCATCATGCCGTCCTCATGTTTTTCTGGAAAAAGGCAGGCTTCCGTGGGCCAAATGTTTGAGCGTAAAAAAATGATGATGCCGGATAACCCTCTTGCCCAACGGTTGACCACTGGCTTGTCAGAACTGATAGTCCGCCAACTACTGCAGTATAAACTGGTGGACTCGGAGGCCTTTTGAAAATTTGTGGCCATTGGAACATCACAATGGAAGGTCCCAGGAAGGAAGTATTTCTCACAGAAGGGCATCCCAGAGCTATATGGCCATGTTCAGCAGCAAGTGAATGTATCCCTGGCACACAGTGTCGGTGCCAAGATACATCTGACCACAGACACGTGGTCTAGCAAACACGGGCAGGGAAGGTATATAACTTTTACTGCCCACTGGGTGAACCTTCTGACGGCCGTCAAGCATGTAACCCGTGGCACCCATGTAGATTTGGTTTTACCGCCACGGATTGCATGCAGGCCTGCCTCTTCTCCTCCTCCTCCTACTCGATCCTCCCTCTCCTCCTCGGCTGACTCCTCCTTTTCCGCTGCTACCGTCTCTTCTGCTGCGCCGCCCAAGATCCCCAGAACCTATTCGATATGCCAGGTGGGACGTTGCCATGCTGTGCTGCGTCTGTTGTGCCTGGAAGCCAAGAGCCACACTGGCCCTGCACTCCTTTCAGCTTTGCGTTAACAGGCAGATCAGTGGCTAACACCGCTCAATTTGACAGTTGGTAAAGTGGTGTGCGACAGCGGTGCCAATCTGCTGAGCCCGTTGAAACAGGGCAAAATTACACATGTGCCATGCATGGCACACGTCTTAAACTTGGTCGTGCAGCGATTCGTTGTCAAAATACCCATGAGGTCCAGGACATCTTGCGGCAGGCAAGGAAAATCTCGGCCCATTTCAGAAGATCTTACACGGCCATGGCTCGCCTTGCTGACATTCAGTGGTGACACAATCTGCCGGTCAGATGTCTTGTTTGTGATTGCCCGACGCAATGGAACTCAACCTTGTATATGCTTGATAGGCTGCTCCAGCAGAAATGTGCAGTTAACGACTACCTGTACGAACTCTGCGGCAGAACAGGTTCTGGGGAGCTTGTTTTTTTTTCATCGAGCCAGTGACTGCTCATGCGCGAAGCATGCAGACTTCTGCGGCCATTTGATGAGATCACCAAACTGGTCAGTCGCAGCCATGGCGCCATTAGTGACCTTGTACCTTTCGCCTTCTTTATAGAGCGGGCATTGCGTTGTGTCATTGATCAAGCTGTCGAGGAGCAGGAGCAGGAAGATGAGGAAGTCGCAATGCTGGGTGAATTCCCAGGGGGGGGGGGGGGCTACTCTGAGGCAAGTCAACAACAGGAGTCTGAAGAGGAGTCAGAGGAGGATTGTGCTGGGGACGGATGAGGAGGAGCAAGAAGAGCATGCTTTAAACCTTTCTGGGATCCCTGTTGTTGTCGTTGGATGGGGGGAGGAGAACGAGGAGGACAACATTATCCTGGATGATGAGCAGGAGCCAGGCTACCACACCACTTCCAGTTTAGTGCAAATGGGGGCCTTCATGCTCCTGTGTTTTAAGAGGGACCCCCGTATAAAAAGCATAAAGGTCAAGGACCAGTACTGGGTGGCAACGTACTTAGACCCCCGGTACAAACAAAAAATGGCAGAAATGTTACCACCATCACAGAGGGCTGTCAGAATGGTGCACTTCCAGGCCTTGCTTAGAGAAATGCTGCATTCTGCTTTTGCGTGCGCTGGCAGAGGAATTTCCACTCCCAGAGAAAGAGTTGCGGGTACCAATCCAACAGCGCCTGCAAGAAGAGGGCGGTTTGAAGATGTGTTTGTCACTTCTGATATGAGATCATTCTTTCAGCCGACCCATCGTCAGGTGTCATCCGAAACCAGCATCAGGGAACGCCTAGACCGACAGGTGTCCGACTACATCGGGTTAATGGCCGATGTGGAAGCTCTGAGAAGTGATGAACCCCTGGACTACTGGGTGGGCAGGCTTGACCTCTGGCCAGAGCTTGCACAATTTGCAATGGAACTGTTGGCTTGCCCCTCGTCCAGTGTCCTGTCCGAAAGGACGTTCAGCGCAGCAGGGGGGGATCGTGACCGATAAGCGCACTCGCCTTGCACACGACAGTGTTGACTACCTCACATTTATAAAAATGAATGAGGCATGGATCTTGGAGGAATTCAACACATGTGACCAGTAGACCATGTATATGCATAAGGGCTCTTTCACACTGACGGACCGTATGTCCGTTTTTCATCCTTCCGTTTTAGGATGAAAAACGGACATACATGTATCCCTATGGGATAGCGGGTGTTAGCGGATGAGCATCCGTTTCTGCAGACGGAGGAAAACCCAATTTTTTCATCCGTCTGCAGAGCGGATGACGACGGACTCTACGGTCCGTCGTCACCCGATCTCCCATAGGGGAGACCGGCGCTCTGACAGGTCCGTTCCTGCACGGAGTGCAGAGACGGACCTGTCATCTTCCTGCTCAGCGGAGATCGCTCCGGCGATCCCCGCTGAGCAAGCGGCTATCCACGGGGCGGATCTGCACTGATCCGCCCCCTGTGAAAGAGCCCTAACTCTATAAACGATTTATATAATCTAGCACACGGACCTTTTTTCTACCTTTGGCTCACTTGTAGAAAAAAAGCACACCGTACTATATGCCCGTACCCTCCTGTTTGAAGAGGTTGAGCTGCGTCATATTTTTGGGTCCCGCAGCGAGTTGCTGGTGTCAGTGCTGAAAATGGTAGAAGAAACCGCGCTATCTTTATGCACCAACAGATATATAGCAGCCAGCGCAAACAAAATATGTTTAAATAAAGCAAGTGAATATCAAAAGAGTGCAGCGCTCATAAAATGTCTGTTATATAATCAATGGACAATCATCCAAAAAATTGTGAACTAAATAAATAGAAAACAATACAATACCAATATGCGTGAGTGATTCACTCTCAAAAGAGTAAATGTGAAAATAAGTGTTTTGTCCATAAACACACTATACAATATAACCATGTGGGATCTCTATCAAAGAAAAGTGAAATAAACTACAATTATATATATATATATATATATAACACATACACACACACACACACACGTTTGACCATAGAAAATAATACAAGATGCTTCTAAACAATGTAATAATACACCGTAATTGTGATACTAAAGTGTAAAGAACAAAATAAACGTGACTTTTGGGCGGCTTGTCTGAAGAGGTCCGTCACCACTAGGACTGAGGCTTACCGGAATTTGTGGACTCAGATAGGTGTATACCATGTGAGTCACAAAGGCTAGGTATGACCAATAATAAAGAAAAGGGGACTATATAGTGTAATACCGTCAGGCGGAAAAAATTTATTAAAATCTGAAAAAAGTGGGTACTCACATTGACATAAGGATTAAAAGCATGGATATTGTACTGGTAGCAGTGACATCAGCAAATCATCTACCGACGCGTTTCACCTCCATAGGGCATCATCTGGGGGTGCTGATTCACTGTAGTCACCGCTTATTTATAGATAAAAGGGGTACTTACAAAGAGGTCAATCTCCCATCACCGCTCATTCAATGGAGAAATCACTTCCTGTTTTCCACAAAATGGCCCCCATGGCTTGTGTTCCAAGCCTCTTTTTGAAAACCACTTCCTGTTTTCCACAAAATGGCCCCCATGGCTTGTGTTCCAAGCCTCTTCTTGAAAATAGGCTGGTTAGAATGTATTTTCCACTGGTGTCAGTGCTCTCCATCTCAGTGATGGTGTCAGTGCTCTCTAGCGCGGTGCTGGTGTCAGTATTGTATGGTACAGTATAAATTACTGTGTATTACTGGCAAAGGTCACTAGCAGTATAAATGACTGTATACGCCTTCGTTAGGCAGGTGCTGGCACTCTCTCTCCTTCCATGTTTTTGTGTGTTCAGGCAGTGGTTTGGCTCACTGGGACTTGTAGTTCACTGCCTCCACATGTATTCCTTTCAGGAAGCTCAGGAGTTGAGCAGGTGAGGTCAGAGGTAGCTTCCTCTTGGATTGCTTAGCAAACACCAGAATGTTCACTGCTGATTTGCAGCAGGCTCTGTCATCTAGGGCTAATTTCAGCCTCCAGCTGATCAATCTGCTACTCTGATCTGGTAAGCCTGACTTCCAGGACTCTCATTACTTACTGCTGTCTTACTTGTCTAAAAGTAAAAGGTGTGTATTACTGCGCGGTCCGTGAGTGAAACAAATTATATATTCAGTAAAAAGTGTTCCAATAAATGAAAAAAAAAATAGATTCAGCGAGAAGGATCACAGCAATAGTAGTCTTACCTTACTGGCTCAAGGAGCCGTTGTTTCCTCTGGCTTGGAGGATAAAGTTGGGCTCACCAATCCCACTGCCCCCTTGTCAAAATCTCCTTCTGCGGAGTGGGGCCTGACACCCGAACTGCAGGAGGATGAAGTTAATAACTTGGAAGTGAGAAGGAGGCTTTAACTGGCTTGGGTCTCTCGGGCAGTGTAGTGGAGACATTATTACAGGCTCGTAAGAGGTCCACGAATGTAACCTATCACCAGATCTGGAATACTACAGAAAGGGGTTGGGACTTTGGATCTCCTTCAGTGTCTAACATTTTGGAGTTTCTGCAGAGTGGTCTCTAATGCCGCGTACACACGATCGGAATTCTCGTCGGTAAAAACTCTGACAGTTTTTCCGACGGAATTCCGCTCAAGCTGTGTTGCCTACACACGATCACACCAAATTCCGACGGTCAATAACACAGCGGCATAAAACACATTCAACAGCACTATAAAAAGGGAAGTTTAATGCTTCCGAGCATGCGTCGAATTGTTTCCGAGCATGCGTCGGAATTTTGCGTGTCGGAATTGCATACACACGATCGGAAAATCCGATAGGTTTTCTGTCGGAAAAATTGAGAACAGGTTCTCAATTCAAAGTCCGTCGGAAATTCCGACAGAAAAATACCGTTGGGCATACACACGGTCGGAAAATACGATGAAAAGCTCCCATCGGACTGTTTCCATCGGAAATTCCGACCGTGTGTACGCCGCATAAGGGTTAGCTTATAATTCCCTGAAGGGTCAAGTCGTGTACAAGATATGCTCTACATCCATTGGTGATCTGATTTTTAGGGGCAGCCATAGAAATCAGACCTCCATTGAAATTGATTTTTCCAAAAGAGGTTAACACTAGTCTTGGGAACATCGCTGGTTCCTCCATTTGATCAAGCTTTCTCTTGTTCATTATTTTTTTTAACAGTTTTTTGCTTTTGTTTTTTACTAGCCGTTGCCTCGGCCAGAAGAGTCTCCGAGTTGTGCGCCTTCTCATCTAAAGAACCATATTGTTTGGTGCTCCCAGACAAGATAGTCCTTAGGCCGATACCAAGCTTACTACCTAAGGTTGCCATATAATTTCGTATGAACTGGGAGGTCATTCTCCCAGCCTTTCTGGCAGATACAGCTGATGATGAGTGGAGTAGGTTAGACCTGGGCTCAATGGTTTCAACCTACCTGAAATGGACTAAAAGCAGATCAGCTGTAGTTTTTCCCAATGGGGCCTAAAAGGGTATGCAGGCAACATAAAGAGTTTTGTCTTACAGATTTGTTAAAGACCATACATATTGAATACAAAACGCTGGGCCTTCCTCCTCCTTCAGAGATCAAAGCACATTCGATGAAGGGTATGTCATCCTGGGCAGCATACGCAAAGGTCGCCCCTGAGGTAGTCTGCAAAGCAGCAAGCTGGAGCGCGCCCAGCACCTTTTATTAGGCATTACAGGCTTAATTGGCTTGTCCGCTTGAGGAAACATTTGGCTCTATGGTTATTACGGGTAGCATTGCATTGAGGGTTTGGCTAATTTTTTGTCTTCCCTCCCTTTTTAATATTGCTTGGTACATCCCATAGTAGGCTGACATGGGGAGGTCCAGAAATAAGGAAAATTGTTATCCATACTTACCGTAATTTTCCTTTCCTGGATCCTCCCCATGTCAGCCGGAGGATTCCCACCCAGTTTATCCATCGCAAGGCGGATATTTTTTGAACGCTGGTGTGGGCAGACAGTCGCCCTTTATGGGCTAGGAAAAGGTGGTCCTGGAGGGGTCAGAGGCAGCGGAGCTGACCAATAGTAGGCTGATATCATTTTTTTTTTTTAAAGGAAAATTGTTATATATATATATATATATATATCGTGGTAAGATTAGCTCGTGTGGATCTCCTTTTCTGAATGACAGTCAGCAAACAGGCAGTTTTCTTACAATTCTGGCGGATGCCAGGTTTATTTGCAAGGGGTTTGCAAAGTAAAAAAAAAAAAAAAAACAGTAAATCAAATCCTTGCCATCCAGCGCTAACTAAACAAACAGTCTCCTCTCTATACAGTGCGGGGCTGGTCCCCATCACCCACAAAACACACGGAAAAGCAAACCTTTTTTCTCAGTCCAAAAGCCAGAGCTCCTCTCCGTCTCAAAACAGAGCCCTGCTGTGCTCTCTTCCTGGTTATTTAAAGTCCAGCTGACTGTGGACTCCAGTGGACCAGAACATCCGAACCGGAACCCAGCCTGCCACAGAGGCTGGAAAACCTGGGCCGGATTCTGGTTTAGTCCCTTACAATGTAACAAATGCGAGGTGAAATGTACCTATGATCGTGTATCTCACCTCGCATACCGTCACATATCCTCCCCCTCTGCTCAAGCCCCTGTGGCTGAGCACTTGACCCAACCATACAGTGCACGCGAGAGAGGGCATCTGCGTTATTTTGAAACTTTCCCGGCCTGTGCTCCACCGTAAACCAAAAGGGCTGTAAAGCCAGAAACCACCTTGTCACACGGCCATTTTTCTCCCTGTTGTCACACATCCACTTTAAGGGAGCATGGTCGATGACCAGTTTAAATGACCTCCCCAGTAGGTAATACCTCAGGGAGTCTAAGGCCCATTTAATGGCAAGACACTCTTTTTCTACGATGGCATAGTTCTTTTCGTGCTTGTTCAGCTTCTGGCTCAGGTATACAACTGGGTGCTCCTCACCATCCCTGTTCTGTGACAGTACAGCCCCTAGGCCTACCTCAGAAGCGTTTGTCTGTACGACAAACTCCTTGCTGAAGTCCGGGGCCACTAGTACTGGTAACCCACAAAGGGCCTGCTTTAAATTCTGAAATGCCTCCTCGGCTTCGGGATTCCACTTAACCATGACCGACCCTCTACCCTTCGGCAGGTCGGTCAGAGGGGCGGCCATGGTGGCAAAGTTGGGTATGAACCGTCTGTAATACCCCGTAATGCCCAGGAAGGCCCCCACTTGTTTTTTATTGATCGGTTGGGGTCATTTTTGAATTGCCTCAACCTTATTGGTCTCCAGCTTGACCACTCCCTGGCCAATAATGTACCCAAGGTATTTGGCCTCCTCCAGGCCTATGGCACATTTTTTTGGGGTTAGCCGTGAGACCTGCTTCCCTAAGGGAATCTATCACCGCTTGTACACGGAGCAGGTGCAATTCCCAATCTGGGCTGTGAATGACCACATCGTCCAAATACGCCGCTGCATACGGGTGATGTGGTCTCAAGGCTTTGTCCATCATTCGCTGGAATGATGCAGGGGCTCCGTGGAGACCAAAAGGCATCAGCTTATACTGAAACAATCCCTCAGGAGTGGAAAAGGCAGTCTTACCCTTGGCCGATTCAGTTAGCGGGACAGCTGCGATTCGATCCTGCATCAAGGAGACAAGCTCTATGATGCTTCTATATGGGGTGGCCTCTCCTTCCCATGTTTCTTTGGCAACATCTAGAAGCCCCCTGGGGATGTCTACCATACAAAAGCTCAAAAGGGGAATAGCCGGTGGATGCCTGCGGAACCTCTCGTATCGCAAACATGAGATATGGTAGCAAGAAATCCCAGTTTCTCCCATCTTTGTCAACCACCTTTTTCAGCATACTTTTCAAAGTTTTATTAAACCTTTTGACCAGACCATCCATTTGGGGGTGGTAGACAGAGGTACAGAGATGGGAGATTTTGTATAATCTACATAGTTCCTTGGTAACCCTGGACATAAATGGGGTACCCTGATCGGTTAAGACCTCTTTTGGGATCCCCACTCGACTAAACACCTGAACCAATTCCTTGGCGATAGCCTTAGCGGAGGTATTGCGCAAGGGTATGGCCTCAGAATAGCGTGTTGCATAGTCTAGGATCACCAAAATATGCTGGTGACCCCAGGAAGATTTCACAACTGACCCCACCAGGTCCATGCTAATCCTCTCAAAGGGGACCTCGATTATTGGTAGAGAAACAAGAGGGTTGAGAAAATGGGGCGACGGTGCCGACATTTGGCACTCGGGGCATGATTCGCAGTACTCCATGACATCTGCATGCAACCCGGGGCAGAAAAATCTCCCTGTTTTTTTCGATACTGAGATGTCCCCCCATTACATGACCATGGGCCAGGTCTAGCACCACCCTGCGGAAAGGTTTGGGAACCAGTAGCTGTTCTATCTCATCCTCTCCTCCATGTTTTACCACTTGGTACAATAAATGGTTTAATAGCCATGTAGGGGAAAGACACCCCCAAGTTAGGATCTACGGGTTCCCCAACCAACATCTTAACGTTCTCCCTGGCTCTCATGAGGGTGGCATCTGGCAGTTGCTCGGTACAAAAATCATCTCTCCTGACCTCTAAGTCAGGTATGACATTTTGGCTACTCTCAATGTCAGAGTCAGAGGGGGTCTCCTGTTCATTAGCCAGCTTCTAGGTCCTCTGGCTCCCCAGCCATGACAGGGAAAGGAAGAGGATCTCCGGATTCCTTGATTCCCCCCCCCCCCAACAGCATCCTCCTCCCTTTGGCAAAAAGGGTCTGGTGAGAGTTCCCGTGCTTCCCCAGCAGAGGGAGCTCCATCTACCAGCCTCCCTTTGCTCTCCCATAACTTCCAAAAATGGGGAAAATCTCCCCCCACTAAAGCTTCATGAAGCAGTGTTGGTACCACCCCCACTGAATGTGTTGCACTGCCCCAGGGGGTATCAACCTTAACCACCGCTGTCTGGTAGTCCTGAGTGTCCCCATGGATGCAAATTACCCCAATAGTACTGGGATGTAGTTTTGTGGGGTTCACACAATCATTCCTGACTAGGGTCACCACACTACCAGAGTCTAGCAAGGCTTGGAGTGGCTTTCCATCCACTGAAATAATGCACATCTGTTTTTCAATGCGACTCTGACATGATGCAGTACATGCGACCTGTGCAAACAGAGAAATGCATCTTTTCATAAAAGCATAATCACATTGCATAGGTTCATCATCTATAGAACAGTTTGCAGCAATATGCCCTAATGCATGGCAACGAAAACATTGTATATGCTCTACCGCCAGTCCCCTTATCGCTCCCAAAGACCTTCCTGGCTTCTTTGGCCAGTCTCGAGGTCTAGGACTCACAATCTCTTCATCTGTAGCAACAGTCTTATCAAATTTCCCCAAGCTCTTGAACCCCGGAACAGTCTTACCAGATCCACTGGGCGATCTTGCAGGCCTAGAGACACTGACGTGGGGCGTAGATGGGTTCACCATGTCCTCAGTGGCAGAGTACCTCTCCACTAGGTCCACCAACTGGGTTGCAGTTTTGGGGTCCCCCTGTCCGACCCACTTCCTCAGGGCAGCAGGGAGCGCATGCAGGTACCGGTTCATTACCACACGCTCCACGATTTGAGAGCTTGTCAAGGTCTCTGGCTGCAGCCACTTCCTGGCAAGATGGACCAGGTCTAACATTTGTGAACGGGGTGGCTTGTTGCTGGAGTAGGACCACTGATGCACGCACTGGGCTCGAATTGCCATGGTGACACCAAAGTGTGCGAGTATCTCTGTCTTTAAAGTCTCATAGTCCTGGGCCTTATCTGGTTCTAGATCAAAATAGGCCTTTTGGGGTTCTCCTGTTAGAAATGGGGCCAACAGACCAGCCCACTGCTCTTTTGGCCATCCCTCGCGGACAGCAACTCTCTCAAAAGTCGCAAGGTACGCCTCAACATCAGCAAGTGTCATTTTCTGTAGGTAGTAGGAGGCACGTACCATCTTTGGTTACACCGATACAGGAGGTGAGGGCCGCTTTTTCAGTTCCACTTAAGCCTCTGCGAACTGCCGGTTAATTTCCTATTGGGCCGCTTGTTGTGCTGCAGTGGCCTCTGCGACTTGGCGGTGCATCTCCTGCTGGGCGGCATGTTGTGCTGCAGCGGCCTCTGCGACTTGGCGGTTGCTTTCTCGCTGAGCTGCATTGGCCTGTAGCAGGGCCTTTATCATTTCCTTCATCTTCAGAAATTGCCTGCCTTCTCCACCACGTGTGGGAAGATTAGTTGGTGGGGATCTCCTTTTCTGAATGACAGTCAGCAAACAGGTAGTTTTCTTAACATTATGGCGGATGGCAGGTTTATTTGCAAGGGGTTTGCAAAGTAAAAAAAACAAACAAACAGTAAATCAAATCCTTGCCATCCAGCGCTAACTAAACAAACGGTCTCCTCTCTATACAGTGCTGGGCTGGTCCCCATCATCCACAAAACATACGGAAAAGCAAACCTTTTTTCTCAGTCCAAAAGCCAGAGCTCCTCTCACTCAGGTTCCTCCCTGAGTTTCAAAACCAGAGCCCTGCTGTGCTCTCTTCCTGGTTATTTAACATCCAGCTGACTGTGGACTCCAGTGGACCAGAACATCCAGACCGGAACCCAGCCTGCCACAGAGGCTGGAAATCCCGGGCCGGATTTTGGTTTAGTCCCTTACAATGTAACAAATGCGACAGTGGCGGCGGGTGAAGTTTTAGGATGGGGGGGCGCAAGACACCGCCCCTCCACATTTGGCCCCTCCCACGTTTCATAAGCCACACCCCTTATAGAATCCACATCATATACCAGGCTGCACATTATACACAGGGCCCTGCACATCATATACCAGGCTGCACATTATACACAGAGCTCTGCACATCATATACCAGGCTGCACATTATACACAGAGCTCTGCACATCATATACCAGGCTGCACATTATACACAGGGCTCTGCACATCATATACCAGGCTGCACATTATACACAGGGCTCTGCACATCATATACCAGGCTGCACATTATACACAGAGCTCTGCACATCATATACCAGGCTTCACATTATACACCGGGCTCTGCACATCATATACCAGGCTGCACATTTTACACATGGCTCTGCACATCATATACCAGGCTGCACATTATACACAGAGCTCTGCACATCATATACCAGGCTGCACATTATACACAGGGCTCTGCACATCATATAACAGGCTGCACATTATACACAGAGCTCTGCACATCATATACCAGGCTGCACATTATACACAGGGCTCTGCACATCATATACCAGGCTGCACATTATACACAGGGCTCTGCACATCATATACCAGGCTGCACATTATACACAGGGCTCTGCACATCATATACCAGGCTGCACATTATACACAGGGCTCTGCACATCATATACCAGGCTGTACATTATACACAGGGCTCTGCACATCATATGCCAGGCTGCACATTATACACAGATCTCAGCACATCATATACCAGGCTGCACATTATACACAGGGCTCTGCACATCATATACCAGGCTGCACATTCTGTGTAGTAGTATGAGATCATACTACGATCATGGGCCACAGGTATGACATCATACTACAATTATGGGTCACAGGTGTGACATTATAATACAATCACGGGTCACAGGTATGACATCATACTACAATCATGAGTCACAGGTATGACATCATACTACAATCATGGGTCACAGATATGAGAGCATACTACGACCATCAGTTACAGGTATGAAATCATACTGCAAGCATCAGTCACAGGTATGAGATTATACTGTGATCATTGGTCACAAGTATAAGATCATACCACAATCATCAGTCACAGGTATGAATTCTCTGAGATCATACAAGATTATCTGTCAAAGGTTTGAATTTTTTGAAATCATACAGCGATCGGTCACATTTTATGAATTCATACAATCTTCAGTCACAAGTATAAAGTCTCTCAGATCATACCATTATCATGATTCTCAAGTATGAATTTTTTTGAGATCATCAGTCACAGGCATGGATTTACCGAGATCTTGTTGCCGTCATTGGTCACAGCACAAGTATTAATCTACTGAGAATTTACTGAAAACAGTCACAGGTCACACATGTGTACACAGATGTGCACCTTCTGCTGCCGTCCATCCAACCAAAGTTTAGCAGAGTTAATAAGTGTGGGGGGGGGGGGGTGCTGCCGTCCACCCACCAAAAGAAATTAATGAAGTTGATAGGCGGTAGGGGGGGGGGGTCCTGCCGTTCAACCAAGGAAAACATTTAATGAAGGTTCTAAGCAGACAGACGTGGTGCTGCCTCCAACCACCTAAAAAAAATGTATGAAGTGAGAGGGGGGGGGGGGGGGGGGGGGCTGCTGTGCGAACACCATGCACTATAAATTGGCCACAGATTCCCACCCCCTAGATTTATTTAGATAATCATGCTAGTTACCCAAAATCTTTTAATGTGGTTTATCGCATCCCACAAATGAAAAAAACTGTCATACAACTGTAATGAGAGCCTAATGGTAGAACCACTAATTGTTTCTTCAGTTGCAGCCAAAAGAAGTCTATTATGAGAATAAATGTGAATAGAATGAATGAGATGTCACTTTACATACGGTAGTTCAGCAATGTTTTGCACAAACACACACCATTACAAGCTCTTCTCACAGATCACTGTAAGTCCTTACCCCTTTAGTTGATAAGCCGTGGGGGGGGGGGGGGAGTTGCCATCCGAACACCGGAATAAATTGTTAGATAGAATAGATAAGCGGGGGGATGTCCGGAGTCTCCGATGTCTGTAAAGAGCCGCCGAACATCAGTATGAGCTTCCGGGACGCTGGACTGAGCAGACCTGCCGACGTCACTTCCGGTAGCGCTGCTCAATGCATCAGTCTATTAACTCGCCCGGCCGGTCCATCGTGCTGGAAGCTGTGGCGAGTTTTTTGGGGCAAATGGAGCGCCTCGTCTGCAATCTCGTGATTGCATAGATGTGGCGCTTCCCATATTGCCCGGCGCTGGGACACAGTGCTCGTAAGGACGTTTTAAATAATTTTTTTTTCTACATTTTTTTTTTTGACTGCCTGGGGGGAGGGGGGGGGGGGGCGGCGTCCGGGCGCTCCTATGGACAGGCCGCCACTGGAATGCGAGGTGAAATGTACCTATGATCGTGTATCTCACCTCGCATACCGTCACAATATATATAACTTCAATGATGATAATCCTTAATTGATAATACAGTTAAAGTGATTCCAGTGCAATAATAGATGATAAAACCATGTGTCTCAAGGATGGACACCAAAAAATTTGCACATAGAAAAAAGATAACAAATATAAATTCCTTCAATAAAAAATAAAAATAAAAGAGAGGCTAGAGAGCACAGATGTGACACAGAAAGAAAGAGATTAAGTCCCCTATATTATGAACTTTCACAATCAATGGTGAGGGGATAAATCACGTACAGTCATACAGATTATATTAAGGACTTTTTTTTATTGAAGGAATTTATATTTGTCATGGTTTATCCTTTTTCTATGTGCGGATTATTTGATCCTGAGACACATGTTTTTTTCATACTTTTTTGCACTGGAACCACTATTGTATTATCATATTAAGGATATTTATCACTGAAGTATTAATTTATTGTATATCGCAATTATCATGTTTTTACCTTTGCGTGGATACATTGGTGTCCATCTTTGAGACACATGGTTACACCTTTGAAACATATTTAACATTTTGATTGACAGCGCAACACTACCTTTCTTCATTTGTTGTCATTTTCTTAATGTTTTTCTTGTATTGTTGATGTATTTGGCCATTGTTTTGTTATTTTAAACATTAGGAAAATGATACACTAAGATAAAAGAGGTTTGACTCATGGAGTTAGATGTGTGAATTGCCATCATTTCAAAAAGTGGGTGGATACTGACCATGTTTAGTTTTTTTGTCATCAAGACTAGAGACAAAAAAAAGTGTCTTAGTAGTAAATTATACCAAAATATTTTATGTCATTTCCCCTAAATGTTGTGGGGACGATATCATAGCCTATAGCGAGCATATAAAGAAAAAATACTTTGCCAAAAAGGGGCACCTGTATGACTATGGCACTCCAAAATGCCTCCAAAAAAGCCTCTTCTCTTCTCTTTTTTGGCCCTGAACGGTTCGTCGCTTCTCCACTGTTGCCCGTTTTGCTAAAACCTCCCCCGGACCCTACTCGCAATGAGTAGAGCAGGGGTGCCGTGAGCCCCGCTTAATTACCCGCACAGCGCGGCCGCGCTGATTGTATCCACACCACCGGACCTATGAACACAGTGGAATGCTAGGACTGGGCCCGGGCAACACTTGAAGTTAAGTCCCTAAGTTTTGTTTAACTTTACTTTACAATTTAGAGCCCGGGGCTTCGTGGAGCACTCGCGGTGGACACTTCTGTGGTTTTTTCCTTATTATTTCTTTCGTTGTTTTCCCCCTTTTTTTTTTTATTTAAGTGTTATATGCCTCCTTGTTTCTCTCCCCCTGTTGGTTTAACACCGGCCACAGGCAAGAAGGGGTTCTCCTTCGGGTCTGCCGATCATTGTCGGCGCCGGGGCTCTGGGACATTATGCCTCGTATGTTGCGGGTCTGTGTTCCGGAGCCTCGGTCTCCTCGCCCCCCCCCCGCAGTGGTACCCGCTCGGCGCAGGGCCTCTGCTCCCCGGCTCCCCAGGGGGCGGTTGCGCTGGGCCGGACGGGCGCCCTGCTAATGCACTGCACTGTTATGCGTGCTAACTCAGCTGTTGTGGTTGTATGGTTACAGCTTGTCTTCTCCGCTCTGTTACTCCTCACCCTCTCCCCTCCTCTCTCACCTATCCCCCCTCTGCTTCCCCCTCCCCCCCCTCCCGTATGCCCCAGTCCGTCCAGGGTTCTGTTCAGATACGTTTTATATATGCTTTGTGTGCGGGGTATCACTGTGTGCCCGGTTCCCCAATTGAGCTCCCATGGCCCGAATAAAACTAATATCATTTAATGTTAGGGGGCTTCATGCCCCTGGTAAAAGACATGCCCTTTACAGGGAATTGGACCGCCTGAAGGGTGACGTGGTTTTCCTCCAAGAGACCCACCTCACCCATATGTCCTCAGTTAAACTATTCTCACACCACTACCCCACGTGGTACTATAGCTCATCTGACCTGCACAAAGCCAAGGGAGTGGCCATTGGGCTCCGTAGGGGAACCGCGTTCACTTTGGAATCAATGTTGAGCGACCCGGCTGGGCGCTTTCTGTTTTTGAAGGGTACCCTGGGCAGTATGCAGTGTACACTTGCCAACCTGTACTCGCCCAATAAGGACCAAGCCAGTTTTATTGCCACCACACTGAGGAAATTACGTGACTTTTCCGGTGGGTGCGTCCTCCTCGCAGGTGATTTCAATGTTCCGCTGGAGCCGACCCTGGATACTTCCAGGGGCGGCTCCGCCCTGTCCCATAAGAGACTGAGATACATCCGCAAACAGCTCCACGACTCTCAGTTGGTGGACGCCTGGAGGATCATGCACCCAAGGGAACGTGACTTTACGCACTACTCCTCAGTCCATCACACTTACTCCAGAATCGACCTAATACTCATTGACCACCAACACCTGCCTCTCTTACGCAGCTCAGACGTGGAAACGTCCCCTATCTCCGACCATGCACCAATCTCCCTTACAATTAAGGTACAGTCACTCCCCCTTAGGCCCCTTAACTGGAAACTGAATGATACACTCATTGCTGACGAAATCGACCTGAAAAATATAGGGGTGGAGTTAGCACACTACTTTAGAGATAACACATCCCCTGACATCTCCCCCGGCATACTGTGGGAGGCCCACAAGGCCCACATAAGAGGCAAGCTTATTGAGCTGGGCTCCAGGAAAAAGAGGGAACGCACACATCAACAGACCACCCTACTCATTGAGATACAACGCCTTGAGCGATTACATAAGTCAAAACAAGCACTGGCCCTATTACACACACTAACTGAAAAGAGGGAGGAACTGAAATCTCTTATGCACCTTGACCACAAGCAGCGAACTCAGTTGGTGGCCCAACAATTTTATGAATGGGGTGATAGGCCCAGTAAGCTCCTCGCCCGCTCACTCCAGCAACGCAAAACAGCGTCTTTTATATCTAAAATTAAGAACCCTGCGTCGGAGTTTGTACACGAGACCCCAAAAATCGCCAAAGAGTTTAGGGATTTTTACCAACACCTGTACCATGTCCAACACTCCATAGCCGACAGTGCGACCAAAACACAGCTCATTAAAGACTACCTGCTTAGCTCAAACCTACCGGCCCTCCCCCCGGAGACCTTGGCGACTCTGGAGGGTGAGCTCACCCCGACTGAACTCCATCAGGCACTGAAAGCCATGCCGAGGGGTAAGGCACCGGGACCGGACGGCCTCTCGGTGTCATACTACCGCGCATATGCTGATATTCTGATCCCGCGCCTGACCACTTATGCTAACGTGACCATTGACGGGGGCACCCTCCGCCCAGAGACCACCCATGCCTATATTACAGTCATCCCTAAAAGTGGAAAAGACCCCTCTAGTTGTGGCAGCTACCGCCCCATATCACTCCTGAACATAGACGCTAAGATCTATGCCAAGGCCATTGCAAACCGCTTGCTCCCCCTGGTCCCGAGTTGGGTGTCTCAGGACCAAACGGGCTTCATACCGGGGAGGGAGGCCCGGGACAACTCCTTACGCACCCTCTCCCTAATCTCACACGCCCGGGGGGACCCCCAGCCCACCCTGCTGTTATCTACGGATGCCGAAAAGGCGTTCGATAGGGTGGACTGGGAGTTCCTCATGGCAACGCTGTCCCACCTAGGTATTAACACCCCCCTTCTTCATCAGATAGAGGCACTCTATAGGGCTCCAACGGCTCAGCTCCGGATCAATGGGACACTAAGCGACCCATTTGTGCTCCATAATGGCACGCGCCAAGGCTGCCCCCTCTCCCCAATCTTATTTGCGCTCTCCCTGGAACCCTTCCTATCCAAGATTAGACAGAACCCCAACATACATGGCATAACAGTCGCGCAGACCGAACACAAATATGCCGCATATGCGGACGACATCCTCTTTTATATCCGACAACCCCTCATATCACTTCCCAACCTCATGTCTGAATTCTCTGACTACGGCCGGATCTCTAATTTTAAAATCAACATGTCCAAGTCCGAAATCCTGAACTTATCCGTCCCTCCCCGCCTAGAGTCCCGTCTCAAGCAGTCCTTCCCCTTCGCCTGGCAACCAAAACACATGAAATACTTGGGAATATATCTCACAGCCAACCCGGCTCTTCCGCACAAATTCTATCCCCCTGCTCAACACCCTCCGTGCAGACGTACAGAAGTGGTCACAGCTTGCACACTCCTGGCTAGGCCGAATAGGAGTAATCAAAATGAATCTACTGCCCAGGGTACTGTTCATGCTCCAGATGATTCCGTATAATATCCCTGTTGGGTTCTTCTCTATTTTAAACTCCTTAGTGATCAGGTATGTGTGGAATAGGAAAAAGCCAAGACTGCCTAGGTCCCTCCTTATCAGACCCAAGAGAGAGGGAGGCCTTGCCCTACCGGACTTCAGGCTATATTACAGGGCCATTGTCTTGACTAGACTCCTAGACTGGAAATTCTCAGCAGGCACCAAACTATGGGTAACCCTGGAGAAGGACTTGTGTGGCTCCGCCCTCTCTACACTCATGTGGATCCCAAAGAAATACAGGACCCTTTCCCCCACTGCTTCCCCGCTGACCCGCTCCTCGCTGGCGGTTTGGGACTCTCTCTGCAGGGTACATGGTTGGCCACACAACTCACCGTTACTTCCCCTGCTGGGACATGACTATTTTCCTCCTGGTAACCTCCCGTCCAGTGCCCAAACCTGGTACCTTGGGACAAAGACTCTCCTGCACCAAGTAACCTCCCCAAAAGGAATACTCCCACTGCCCACCCTGCTCACAGCGACTCCATGCTCTTTCATGGATCAATGGAAACACCACCAACTCACCGCCTTTGTTCATTCCCTACCAAAGCCTCTCAGAATGTTTGATGATCTCTCCCCCCTGGAAATTGCTTTCTCCGACCCACATGCTATTGGGAAACCCATCTCATACTTCTACCAGACGCTAACCTCGCTCCAATCGAGCAGTAGCCCCGCCTTCTTTCACAACTGGGAACTCGATCTGCATAGAGAACTATCTCCCGAACAAAAGAGTAAGGTGCTCATACTGGCCCACACTTCTTCCGGAGCCTCTAGGATGGCAGAAGTCAACTATAAACTCTTAACCAGGTGGCACTACACCCCCGCTCTGCTACACAAACTGTTCCCACAAACCTCACCCCTCTGCTGGCGGGAGTGTGGTGAGACGGCAACCCATGCCCACATCTGGTGGTATTGCCCGAGGTTACGTCCCTTCTGGCTGGCTATCTTGTATTGGATTAGAGAAATACAGGGATGCGTAATCCCCAATGACCCTTGGTGTGTGCTATTCCACTGTACAGACAAACCAGTCGGTCCATATAAACGCTCAGCGACCCCCCACCTACTCAATGCTGCTAAATCTCTCATTCCTCGATTTTGGAAGTCTAGGACCATTCCGACCCTGCGTCAGTGGTTGATAAAGGTAGATTACGTATACCGCATGGAGGACATGACTCTCTCCTTGCGGGGTAAAGCGGACCTCGCGAGACAGATCTGGACCGGCTGGTTTGCCTTCAAGTACTCCACCGCCTATGCGGAAATCATGTCTTGCCCTGTGTAAACTGCGTGCCGAATGTGGTTACTGTGTTGCTACCTGTGGACGGACTTGGGCAGAACCCCTACCCCCCCTCTCCACCTCCCCCCCCCTCTTCTTCTCTTCCCTCTGCGTCCCTTCTCCCTCCTCTACCCCCCTGTTTCTGTTTCTGTGTGCTTCTCCTTGAAACCTGAAGGGAAGCATACTCCCCGTATGTTGGTTATCCTGGGACTGACACCCAGTGCTCTGATTCTGTATACCCTTGATATGTGCGGCATATTGCCATTTGTGCTGAACACGGTTGTCGCCACTGTCATTTGTTTTGTATGTTTTTCCTTCTGTTCAATAAAAATTGATTAAACAAATAATCGCTAATTGCGATTTTTTTTTTTTAGCAAAAATATGTAGAAGAATACGTATCGGGCCAAACTGAGGAAAAAATAATAATTTATATATTTTTTGGGGATATTTAGTATAGCAAAAAGCAAAAAATATTGTTTTTTTTTTTTTAAATTTGTCCCTCTTCTTTTGTTTATAGCACAAAAAATAAAAAACGCAGAGGTGATCAAATACCACCACAAGAAAGCTCTATTAGTGGGGACAAAATGATAACTGATAACTAATTTAATTTGGGTACAGTGTTGTGTGACCGCGCAATTGTCATTCAAAGTGTGACAGCGCTGAAAGCTGAAGAATGGCCTAGGCAGGAAAGGGGTGAAAATGCCCTGTACTGAAGTGGTTACATTTATTGTTGTTCATGATTTTCAGACATTGTTTTAAAGCTTCCTCAGTGTCTCTTACAATATATTGCATATATATTATGTCTTTTGTACTACATATGCTTATATTATATTTTCATAGTCAAGTGGAAAACTTGTCCCTGATGAAGATTTTTGTTTATAATTATCAAAACGCGTTGGACCCCCACCTATGGATGATCATTATTCATCTAAGTGAAACTGTACCACATTTTTGTCACTGATATATACAATTGTACTTGTTTTTAATTTTCTATATATCGCTATTAATAAATATTTCTCTTTTTTAAATATTATTCTATATAATTTCTTCATTAATTGCCCTTAAAGTCCCATTTTTTGGAGGTTCTCCTTTTCAAACATATGATACACTAAGAGTACCCAAGATAAGAGCGGGGTCATGTGAGAAGAAAGTCATATTTCATATGTCAACAGCTATCTCTAAAGGTTTTGACACAAAATACTTGAGAAGGGAGGAAAAGAGAGCATTCCTGCTTAAAGTTCAGTCTATATAGAAAATAGACACTGCAAAACATTATGCAAAATGGATGCTCTTACTCAGACTCCGACTCATCCCACTCTCTACATCTCTCTCTGTGATCATTTTTAGCAAAGTTTTGGACTTTTGCATTTTGTAAGTTTTTTCTTTAACTTTTAAATTATAAAATAGTTTTTGTACAAATTGCAACAATGGCAATTTCTCCACAAAATCACGTTTTCAAAAAAAAATAAAAAAAATGCCAATCAATCATCATTACTTTGAAAAACAGTAGTATGATAGTATATGAAGACCGTTTTTGGTGATAAGCCTCCAGAGATTTTGCCTTCCTGCATAGATCACTACTTTTGGCAACATACAGGTTTAGTCAGCATTCTGCAATCCCTCTACTGGACTGCATATCAGTTCTGTTACCTCAAAAGTCGTTTCTAAAAGCTTAAATATTTCTTTATCGTACATCACAGGACAAAGAGCCTCAGTATTCACTGATATAGGCACCAATAGGTGATGGACACTGGCACACCCTAGACAGGAAGTTTAGCCCCCTATATAACCTCAGTTTTTTCGCCAGTGTCTTAGGTGTTGGTCACGAGTAAAGATGTGCTGGCTGAGCTCCGTTGGAATATTCCTTACTGGGCCAAAGCCATGCAACCAGATCCGTTCAAAGTGTTTTTTCTAGGCCGAATTGAATGGTACCCGGGCCTTGTGTTCGAAGAAACAAGGTTCTGGCTGTAATGCTTCTCTTTTTAGAGAGCTGGACCCTGGTATCCAATATTTGTTTTTTTCAGCCATATCCCTGGTGGGGTGCTTTACGGTCCCAGAGTTAGGATCCCCCTTTTTTTAAGGAGGCCCTAGTCCCTGAAGGTTTTTTCAAACGGAGCCCACCGTGAGAGGCAAAGATTGGGTCTGTCTCTACAGACCCTGCCTCTGGATAAGGTAAGAGAGATTCCTAAGGAATGTTTTCAGTTTCTTATGGTATTTCTCCTTTAAGTAATGCTGCTATGCCTAAAGTCGCCACCAAGGGCTGTAAAGATACCTTCCGTGCATGTCTTTCTTGTCTCTGTGATCAGGCTGCACAATTCCTCAGAGCCCAGGCTGCATGTAGGATGGTGGTGTGGTTTTTTTTTCCTGCTGAGAATGTCTCCCCACAGCTCTCTTTATTCCAAGGGCAGTTAGCGGTACCCGCTACACCTCCTGCTGCTGCCGTCATTGCCGCCGCCATTACAGTTTTTTTTTCGCCCACCTAGTGGGGTAGAGAACTGGCTCCACTCCTCCACCCCAGCCTCCCCTCCATGTTCCGAACGGAACTCGGCTTGTGCGGGAAAACAGCACCCGTTTGAAGAAAAATTAAGGGTTGTGGCGGTATGGGGGCCTGGAAAAAGGGGGCGGAGCATTAGCGCAGCGTCCGACGTGGACTGATGCCCACAGCGAGAGCTAGTAAGCATTTAAAGCGGGGTTCCACCCTAAAGTGGAACTTCCGCTCATCGGAACCCTCCCCCCTCCGGTGTCACATTTGGCACCAGGTATTTGCACCCACTTCCGGGCATAGACTTCCACGGGAGTCTACGCCACTTCCCGTCCTGCCGCGCTGTCTGCTGGGACACACACGGGTCCCAGAAACAGCGCGGACGAATCCTATTGCATTGCGCGACTCAGGCATGCGCAATAGGGAACCGGGAAGTGAAGCCGGAAGGCTTCATTTCCTGATTCCCATACCCAAGATGGCGGCGGCAGCATCCGAGGACCGAGGGACGGTTTGGCCTCGGGTGCCGACGTCGCTGGACCCTGTGACAGGTGAGTGTCATTATTTTAAAAGTCAGCAGCTGCAGTATTTGTAGCTGCTGACTTTTAAATAAAAAAATGTTTCGCCGGACTCCCTCTTTAAAATGCACTCTTTTGCAGGTGCACTGCTTAGGAGCGGTTGGAGGCATGTAAGTGTGGCTGACACAGGCATCCCCCAGGCAGCATTACTTAGCACCAGACTGAGCCTTCTATAGCAGCGGTAGTTGCTGAACTATTGCTCAGTGGTACGTGCATTTCTGGTTGTACCTCGGCATTTGTGCTTTGCACAATGGGCAGAAGAGGTACGGGTCCCCCCAAAAATAGGGGCTCAAGGGGATCTCCCTCAGGCTCTGAGGACCCCCCTTCTACAGCACTGTCTCCTTCGGAAGGACCTAGGGAGGCTGGTCAGGATGAGCCATTGGGGGTCAGGGGCTACATCTGCTGCTGGCATTTCAGCCCCTGTATTTATCGTTTAGGAGGTTTTCTCCTCAACCATAAGTGGATTAGAGGAAAGATTAATGGCGGTGATTACATCTTCACTAGGGGGAAGAAAGCACATTAGATCCCCTTTTACCCAGGACCCTCAAACGGAGGAACTCTGGGAAAGGGGAGATGATTCCCCCTCTGGAGATAGGGATGAGGATGTCTCCTCTTCCGGGGAATCTAGTGAGGAAGGTCCCTCTCCGGATTCACAAGCTGAAAGATTGCTGGTGCAATCGCTTACTGAAAGGGTCCGTTCCACATTTAGGTTACCCGTATCTGACCGGCCTGAAAGACCCACATCTAGCTTGGGTTCACTTAAGCCTCCTCAAGCGGTACATGCTTTTCCTGTTCATTCTCTGCTGGAAAAGCTTATATATTCTGAGTGGGATCACCCAGATAAAAAAAATGTTCCCTTCTAAAAAGTTCTCAACTCTTTATTGACGCAACTATCTCCTCTGTGAACAAAAATTTGACTTGTCCGGTTGACAACGCTCAAATGCTTAGAGATCCATCTGATAAAAAAGATGGAGTTTCTGTTAAAAAATGTTTTTGCCTTGGCAGGCTCAGTAGCTCAACCTGCAATGGCGGCAATTTGGGTTTGCCAGTCCTTAAGAGATCACTTGAAACAGGTGCTCAAGGTCTACCCTGAACAACAGGCCCAGGAATTAGTCGAGCTGCCAGCAGCCCTGTGTTTTGCAATCGATGCAATCAGAGATTCTATCCTTCAGACTTCTCATCTTACGCTTGGGCTGGTACATATGCATAGAGTCTTGTGGCTGAAAAATTGGTGAGCCGAAACTCCATGCAAAAAGCTCCTGGCAGGTTTTCCTTTTCCTGGTGAAAGTCTGTTTGGGGAGGACTTGGACAAATATATACAAAAGATATCAAGTGGGAAAAGTACACTTTTGCCAGTTAAGAAAGTTAAAAGGACTCTTTCTCCAGCACCTGGGGCATCAGCATCCAGGCAGTCGCGACAGCCTCCACCATCAGGTTCAGGAGGTAAAACTCAGACTCAACCTCAAGGACAAAAGAAATCCTGCGGGAGAAAGTCTACAAGACAGAACAATAAGACCTCCTTATGAAGAGGCACCCCCGCTCGTTTGAGTGGGGGGATGACTGCTACAGTTTCATAGTTTCATAGTTTCATAGTTAGTAAGGTTGAATAAAGACACCAGTCCATCCAGTTCAACCTGAGTGAGTTTCTCAAGGGTCTGGCAGGAGGAATTTCAGGACAGATGGGTGGTGTCCACAATAACTCTAGGTTACAAACTAGAGTTCAGAGGGGGGGCGTGGCCTGACCTGACATGGCGACGGATGCTTAGAACAGGAGCTCCGGCCGCCACAGGATTGCTTCATCTGCTCACGGAGGAATCCGCCTCTCAACTGACTCGCCGCGATGGGGACGGCTTCCCGGGACTCATCTGCCTCACGATCTCGTTCCCCAAGGGGTACGGACGGCGCACGCTCATACCAGATCCCCGAGATGTTCCGATCAGGCCGAGGGAACATGGCGCCTTCCCGCTCAGAGCCTCTCCCCTCACAGGCTCAGCGCTCGCAGCTTCCGCAACCCCCACTCATTCACTCTGCTGATAATAACGGCGGCATTGAATTACTGCCTCATCCCCACCTCAGTCTACAAGACCTCCGCACAGTAGCGGAGGACATCAAAGGCACCCTGACCGCAGCCATAGCGGAGCTCAGGCTAGATGTACGTGCCCTAAATGACAGGGTACACACCGTCGAAAAAATGGCTGACAGTCATGACAGGATCCTGCATGCTGCAACTGCCCGCATTGATTCCCACACACTCCAACTTAGGGACACGCAGAGGCACTTAGAAGACCTTGATAACAGGGGCCGTCGCCACAATCTCCGGATCCGTGGTATGCCGGAATCCATCGAGGGGGAACGTATCCCTGAAGCTGTGGTACGTCTCTTTAATGATCTCCTCCACAACCCTCCGCAAACACCGATTGAAATGGAGAGAATCCACCGCGCCCTGCGTCCAAAGGGCAGAGATAGCGACCCCCCGCGTGACATCATCTGCTGCCTGGTGGACTATAAAGTAAAGGAAGAAATCCTTAAACAGGCAAGGGGCAAGCAACAGATCCTCCATGAGGGTACCCAGGTGCAAATCTACCAAGACCTCTCGGGTATCACACTGCAGCACAGACGTGATCTACGGCCCCTACTGGATACCCTCAGAGAGAAAAACATCCCTTACAAATGGAAATTTCCGTTTTGCCTTTCCGCCTCCGTGCAGGGTCGCACTGCCCTTCTCAAAGTACCAGAGGACTTACCTCATTTTTGCAACGCACTTGGTATCCCTCTGGTACCAGTACCTAACTGGTATGCTGCCTTTCGGGGCACATCCGCACGGGAGCCCGAATCACCCGAAGAACCCATGGACGCCTGCAACTCCAGGCACCGCAGGAGACGATCTCCCTCCACCTCACGGAACGACTATGGTGCTCGGCATGGACACCGTGAGTATAACTCTGCCTCTTCGCCCAAATCCCGACGGGCTCGTAGGGATCGTTAACGGGTCCTGCCTGCTTCTATGTCCCCACACTTCTGGACGACACCGCCCCATAGGGCGCACATTCCAACATCAGTTCCCTGACTGTCTGTTTATACGGTTCTATGTTCTGCATTGATACTTTGGATCGTTCTTCGCCCAATTTCACCCAGTTGTTTCCAGACCTACTTTATCACGCTATGTCTCTGACCTTGAGAATGCCACTGCTGACCACTCCCTGAGAAGAACGGTTTCTTGCACTGACCCCGCTGGGCCTTTAGACAGTTTTGTGGCTCATTCCTGCAATCTACCACCCCCCCCCATGGGATTTTTACCCAACTAATAGAACTTTTCTTGGACACCATCCTCTCCACGTCACAATGGGCCTTGTGACCACAACTCGCCTATTATACCTCAGCGGACGACTGCCACTCCCTCACCAAGTTTAATCTCGGAACCCCTCCCACCACTGATTGGTCCACTTCAACTGACAGTTACGATGGGAGACCGGTTGTACCCATGCCCTCACTTTGTGCCGCGCTATCTTCATGTCTCAGCTGAGCAACACGAACAGAGCCCTTCACAAAGCACCATCCTTCAGAAAGAACTCTCCAGTTTCGCTATAGGCTGGACTAGCTTCGCAGCCCGGATGACTCTGCTTCACTGGCATTGATCGGCACAAGGTACCACCGAGCGCCCGCCTATTATCTGCCCAGGATCAATCCTGTTTGCGCTCATCCTTTGAACTTCCTACCGAGGTCCTGCCCACACTGACTGGTAACAATACCAGTTCAATTCCTGAGTGACTCACATGGTCTCTCCTGGTCCGGTTGGTTCCTTTTTGTCTCCCTTTTGTTTTGGACATTTTTTCTAGTGTAGTCTAGGCCAGCCTACTAGCTTTATGCTAGCTGCCTTTTAGCTTAGTTATACATTATTGTTGCGTAGCTGCTAACATCTGCATGTTTTTCCAATGTTTATTTCATTGGGTCATGATAGCACTGCCCTCATCCACCCTACCCAACCTCTAGCCGCAGATAATTTCGGCCGCAATGAAAGATGGGACATGTCAAATGTTATACCCCCCCCTTAACGGTCACGATTTCCAGTTGGTCTCGCTGCCACATAGGCCGCTTGTTAATGTTATTGTTTATTAACGATTATTAATGTTCCAGCGCGCAACCTGGTCACAAACCACACCTCCTTATAGACACCACTTCCCCCTTGGCCTGACATAAACAAGCCTGTCCCCTATTGCTTCACTTCGCCATTAACTATGATTTATTTATCTATTTATTTTTTATTATGAATTGCTCTCCTCCATTTTTCATTCACACGGTTTGCTGTCGTCCTCTATCCTGTGGCGGCGGACGACCGTACACATTCGGATCACATCCCATCGCCACTGCTAGTGTCTAGGACAACCCCCCCACAGGTGCGTGTCTTGCGGGCGACCCCCCTCTCTGAGGGGACCACACGTAGGCCACGCTCTGTACCCTGCCGATATTGTATAGTCTGGAGGCAAGTGGAAGTTCCCTTCCACTCCCTATCGGTATTTATCCAGTGGCATCTCTACTGCCCCTGCCCCCAATACACATCTCACATACACCCGCATACATTCCCCGGCTTCCCCTCCCCCTAAAACAATGACAGACTCTAAAGACTCTCGACCCCCTATGGACGCTACCCCCCCTTACCTCAATTTCAAGCACTTAAATTGTGCTCCATCAACATCAGGGGTCTCAATACTCCTGAAAAGAGGTCAAAACTCCTAACCTCCCTACGCCACTCTAAAATACACATAGCTCTCATCCAGGAGACGCATTTCCGTACGGATACAATTCCCAAGCTCCACAATAAATACTTCCCCCATGCCCTCCACTCTACAAACGCAGAAGCTAAATCCAAGGGGGTCTCCATCCTTGTTTCCAATCTCTGCCCTCTACTGATCACTGACACCCTGACAGACCCTGGTGGGAGATTCCTATTTCTAAAAGGTACCATTCACCACAAACCTTTCACGATTGCGAATATTTACACCCCCAACACACGACAGGTCCCCTTCTTTCGGAAGACTCTCCAACTACTTACAAATTTTCAATCGGGCACCTTGATAGTCGGAGGCGACTTTAACGTCGCCTTGAATCCTGACATTGACACCTCCAACGGCACATCTTCCCTAACGTATAGGGCTCTTTGGGCGATCAAACTACAACTTAGTAACCTGCTTCTACATGACACTTGGCGTACCTTACACCCGCGGGAAAGGGATTTCACCTTTTTCTCTATCCCCCACAATAAGTACTCCAGACTGGACCACTTTTTCATCTCTCAACCTGACCTGACGCACCTTTCTAAGGCCACCATTGACCCAGCGATTCTATCTGATCATAACCCCATTTCAATGACCTTGCTCTTGCCAACTTCCACCACGAAAGCACACATATGGAGATTGGATAACTCCCTTCTGACTGACACGGAGAATACTAGCAGACTTACAGCCTGCCTTTCCAACTTCTTTCAAGAAAACGCTGCAGACGATGTCTCTCCTGCAGTTACCTGGTCCGCCCACAAATGTGTTATACGAGGCGAACTACTCGCCATGGCGGCACGTCGGAACAAACTACGTAACAAACGAATAGCGGATTTGACCTCACACATACACGCGCTAGAACACGCACACAAAGCCTCCCTCGCCGCCTCATCTTTAGCGGAACTCACTCAGGCCAGAACGGATTTGCTGGAAATATTAAACGATTCGCTAAAGCGCAGATTTACATTAACGCACAAACTCTACTACGAATTCGGCAATAAGGCCGGCAAATTCCTGGCCAGGGCGATCCAAACCAGCACGCACGATCCATGAAATCAAACGCCCCAATGGTACTTCCGCAGTGACCAATGAAGACATTTCCGCCCAGTTTGTCCAATACTTTTCGAAATTATATAACCTCCCGCCCACACGACAGACCACTGTGACTGCAGATCGCAAATCCGCGATAACGGAATTCCTAACGCAATACTGCCCCTCTCCCCTATCTACAGATGATTCTCTGTCCTTAGACTCTCCTCTATCGGTGGAAGAATTACTTACTGCTTTAAAACAGATGAAAGCTGGCAAGAGTCCAGGCCCAGACGGTCTTTCCGCCAGTTACTATAAGTCCTTTCAGGATATTCTCCTCCCTTACCTTGCTAAAGCCTTCAATGACCTTTCTTCCCCTTCGACTGCTCACAGGGATATTCTAGAAGCACACATAACACTTATCCCCAAACCGGACAAAGATCCCCTATTAGTATCCAACTATCGTCCAATATCGCTACTCAACGTAGACCTTAAATTATACGCCAAAGCCCTAGCTAATCGTATTCTCCCCCTTCTTCCTAAACTCATTTCATTGGATCAGGTTGGCTTTGTCCCTGGCAGGGAAGCTAGGGACAATACCACCAAAGCCCTTAACATACATCATTGGTTGACTAAATCTGCCACACAAGGTTTTTTCCTCTCCTTGGACGCGGAGAAGGCGTTTGACAGGGTGTCATGGGACTATATGGAGGCTACTCTGTCAACTCTGGGCTTCCCACCCCGCCTTTTGCATATGATCATGGCCTTGTATTCCTCACCGACGGCTAGGGTTAGGGTCAATGGCTGCCTGTCGAGCGCCTTCTCCGTGTCCAATGGAACACGTCAGGGCTGCCCCCTGTCTCCGTTAATTTTTATTCTGACTATGGAGCCCATGCTTCGCAAATTAAGAGATAATCCCGCAATTAAGGGCATAGAAATTGACCGCAGACAGTACAAAATCGCTGCATACGCGGATGACATTTTACTTTTTCTATCTGACCCTATCACAACTTTACCTAATCTGCTAGCCGATTTCTCACTATTCAAATACTTATCCAACCTCCAAATAAATTTTGAAAAATCAAAGGCACTGAATATCACCTTACCCCCCACGACGGTTGAACAATGTCGTCACAACTTCCCATTTGGGTGGGAATCTCGCGCTCTCTCTTATTTGGGTATCAAAATCCCGACACACCTTCGTGATCTCTTCTCCTTCAACTATTCCCCACTCCTCCTGACCATCACTGGAGACCTCAAAAAATGGCATCTAGGCTCTCCTGGCTGGGTAGGATAGCCATTTTGAAAATGAATATCTTACCGAGATTTCTCTATCTTCTCCAAGCTATCCCCATTAAGCTTCCACCTTCCTTTTTTAGATCCTATAAACGGATTTGTAGAGACTTTATTTGGGCTTCCAAAACCCCCCGAACGAGCTGGGACCGTATGGTGCTACCCAAATTGCAAGGTGGCCTTGGACTCCCGGACCTCCTAAAATACCACTGGGCATGCCATCTTGCTAGGATAGTAGACTGGCATGTACACGGCAGCTCCAAAGATTGGATCTGCCTGGAGAACTCCTTTGATACTCTTCCATTGCCCAATTTACCTTGGATTCTCCACAAATCCTGGCCTCAAGCTTACACTTCACACCCACTTATAGGAGCCACTTTGTCAACCCTCAAATTGGCTTGCAAAAAGCTTCACCTTGTACCCTGTCCGGGCCCTATGACCCCGTTGGACAATAATCCAGACTTCCCCCCGGGCCTACCACTGCTAGATCCGACATTGGAGCCACAACCTCCTCCCGCCAGGGCACACACGTTCTTTAATAACCAAACACTCCTACCTCACCTCTCACTGACTGCGACCTTACCCGACTTTCACATCCCCCTTTACAAATATTTCCAACTGAAACATTTCTTTACTTCAACTAAACACCCCGCTCTTTGGCACAGGGAACCCACCCCATTCGAACTTTTGTGCAAAAGTTCGGAACCCCAAAGTCATCTAATCTCTTCCATCTACACGCTCCTGACCTCACAACACAACATAAAAGATGACAGATTAATTGCTCAATGGGAAACCGACCTCTCGATCAACCTTACTTCTGTGGAATGGGAACGCGTTTTCATGCTTATGCACAAGGGCTCGGTTAACGTCTCCACCCAGGAGAACCGATATAAACTCTTTTCCAAGTGGTACAGGACTCCTGACAAGGTACATTGCTTCCACCCTTCGGTCCCTCCGACATGCTGGAGATGTCACTCCGCTCGCGGCACCCTACTCCACATCTGGTGGGACTGTCCCCGCATTCAACCTTTCTGGCGGGAGGTCCATGATCTGATCTCGCACATCACCACCTACACACCAACCTTCTCACCTACACGATACCTCTTTCACCACTCCCCTGAACATCCTAGCTCTTACAGAAAATCGTTTTCCTTACACCTAGTCAACGCTGCCAACCTCTGCATCCCTGCCCTGTGGAGGAATGAGACCCCCCCCACAGTGGACGATTGGATCCGTAGGGTTGACAGAATAGCGACCATGGAAAAGCTAATCTGCCAAGCACATGACAACCCAACTAAATTTTCCGCTACATGGTCGTGCTGGCTACATTACAGATCGCTCTCCACCTTAAGCACCCCCAATACTTCCCATCCCACTACCCTCTGACCTCTCCCATTGCTTTGCTTTGGACAATCCATAGTTGAACACCCACACTGTGTATCCGGTTTTCCCCTTTTGTTTTAGATGTGTATGTAAACTACCCCTACAAGCCACTGGACCCCACACTCTTCCCCCTCTCCCTCTACACCTTTACACTTCATTCCCCCTCAGGACCCTCGAATGAGCTACGTTGTACCGTCTCAGCACTGACTACAGTAACTAACAACGCAGGCCCCCACCCCACTCACAGCAAGATCCCGAAAGGGGTGATTGGTGGTGCGGTTGACCTTAGGACGGTGATTCTACCTTTTACACTTCTCCGGGTTCCTGCACCCTTCATTTTTATAACAGTATGTAAATTCTTGGCCTCCCATTTAGCCCCTGTCCCGAAACATAACATGCTATGGCCATCTCCCACTACCTTGTTACCTTCTACCTGCTTTAGGCGCCTTACTATGTTTCTCATTGCATGTCATCTTTCGAAATGCCTTTTTAATGTTTGCAAGCTTTGGACGATGCTACCACCCCTTGTATTTTTCCTCACCTACAGGCCTCTACCGTTCCTACATCTGTTTGGCGTGTTTACTCTCACGGTAGAGTGTGTATCCTGCAAAGGTTATCATTTTTGTACTGACTTGTCTGTCATGATTATGCTGTTAACTTGTTATCCTGTTAAAACTCAATAAAATTATTTTGAAAAAAAAAAAAAAAACTAGAGTTCAGAGAATTCCCATCTCCTCGTTTTCTCAGATCAAATGTCCCCAAAGAGAAAAAGAAGTCTCTCTTCCAAGCATTGGATCAACTTCTGTCGCAAAAAGTAATCATGACAGTTCCCATACAAGAGCGGGGGTTGGGCTTTTATTCAAACCTATTCACGGTGCCAAAGCCAAATGGAGATGTCAGACCCATCCTGGATCTCAAGGATCTAAAATAGTTTCTAAGGATTCGATCTTTTCGCATGGAATCAATCCGATCTGTAGTCACCATCCTACAAGGAGGAGAACTTCTGGCATCAATAGACATCAGAGATGCTTATCTGCGTTTCGAAGTGGAAAATTGTAATTTTCAGTTCGTAGCTTTGCCCTTCGGTCTAGCTACTGCACCTCGGGCGTTCACAAAGATTCTGGCTCCTCCTCTGGCCAGATTACGGGCCCAAGGTATAACGCTTATTGCATACCTAGACGACCTGCTCTTAATAGACTGGTCAGTAGCCCCTTTAAACCAAAGCTTGGTCACTTCAGTCAACTACCTGGAATATCTAGTTTGGGTTCTCAACCTAGAGAAGTCTTCTTTAATACCACTAAGAAGGCTAGAGTATTTGGGTCTGATCATAGATACAACCCAAGAAAGGGTAGTTTTACCTCAGGCAAAGATCAGGGCAATAAAAGTGCTGGTTCAACTAGTCAGGGCAAAGAAGAGTCCTTCTATTCGCCTTTGTATGAGATTGTTGGGAAAGATGGTGGCTTCGTTCGAAGCAGTTCCCTATGCCCAATTTCATTCAAGACTGTTGCAAAACAGTATCCTTTCTGCTTGGTAAAAGAAAGTCCAGGCATTAGATTTTCCAGTGCACTTATCTCCAATAGTACGCGAAAGTCTCAGTTGGTGGTTGGTACCCGAGATTCTGCAGAAAGGGAAATCCTTTCTACCAGTCACCTGGAAGGTGGTAACGATAGATGCCAGTCTTGCAGGCTGGGAAGCTGTTCTGGAAGAGGCGACTGTCCAAGGAAAATGGTCCAAGATCGAGCAGAATTTACCAACATTCTGGAGATTCGGGCAGCCTACCTGGCCCTAAAAGCCTGGACATTCAAATTGCAGGGTTGTCCTGTCAGGATCCAATCTGACAATGCCACAGCTGTGGCTTATATCAATCACCTAGGGGGTACCAAAAGTCGTGCTGCCCAGAAAGAGGTGAACCAGATCCTGATCTGGGCAGAGAAGCATGTGCCATGCATATTGGCAGTCTTCATTCCAGGGGTAGAGAACTGGCAGTCAGACTACTTTAGTCGCCAGCAGTTGTTCCCAGGGGAATGGTCGCTTCATCCTGACATCTTCCAGGCCATATGTCAAAGATGGGGGATCCCGGATGTAGATCTGTTTGTGTCCAGGTTCAACTACAAGATCGACAACTTTGTGTCAAGAACAATGGATCCAGTTGCATGCAGGACGGATGCGTTGGAGATTCCATGGCATCAGATCTCACTGATTTATGCGTTCCCTCCTATTCTGCTGCTACCATGGCTTCTTCGCAGAATCAAAGAGGAAAAGAAGTCAGTGCTTCTAGTGGCCCCAGCGTGGCCCAGAAGATCTTGGTATGCAGAGATAGTAAGAATGGCGGTAGGGTCCCCATGGACCCTACCACTACATCCAAACCTGCTATCTATTGAAACCCACATTCTCAAGAGTCATGGGCTTTCAGGCCCAGTAACTTCTACCTTGATTAATGCAAGGAAGCCAGCTTCCAGAGTCATTTATTATAAAGTCTGGAAGGCTTATGTCTCCTGGTGTGAATCCAGGGGTTGGCATCCCAGGAAGTATGTCATAGGGAGAATCCTTGCTTTTGTGCAAATGGGGTTAGAAATTAAGTTGGCCTAGTATCAAGTGCCAGGTCTTGGCCTTGCCATTATTGTACGACTGCTTGCCTCTCATTCCTTGATCCGAAGATTTATTCAGGGGATACCGTGGCTTAATCCACCGGTTAGAGCCCCCCTGAACTCCTGGGACTTGAATTTAGTTCTGTCGGCTTTACAGAAGCAGCCTTTTGAGCCGATACAACATATTCCCTTGGTCCTGTTGACAAGGAAGCTAGTTTTTCTGGTAGCCAATTCTTCTGCAAGAAGGGTATCCGAATTGGCACCCCTTTCTTGTAAAGAGCCATATTTAATTGTTCATAAGGATAGAGTGGTTTTACGTCCTCGTCCTATCTTTCCCGAAGGTGGTTTAAAATTTTAATTTAAACCAGGATATTGTTCTGTCTTTATTCTTCCCAGATCCCTGTTCTAAGGAAGAAAAGTTGCTACATTCTCTGGATGTAGTGAGAGCAGTCAAAGCTTATTTGGAAGCAACCGCTTGCAAAACGGATGTTTTGTTTGTGTTGCCTGAAGGGCCTAAGATAGGTCAGGGAGCGTCAAAATCCACTATCGCTATATGGATTTGACAGGTTATTTTTCAAGCCTATGGTTTAAAGTGGAAAGTTCCACCTTTTCAAACCAAGATGCACTCCACCAGGGCTGTTAGTGCTTCTTGGGCACTGCATCACAAGGCCTCCATGGCTCAGATCTGTAAGGCTGCAACTTAGTCTTCAGTCCATACATTCACCAAATTCTATCAGATGGACGTGAAAAGGCATGAGGATATCGCTTTCAGGCGCAGTGTACTGCAGGCCGCAGTGCAGGGTCCTCAGGTCTGATGGCTCTCTACTTGTTTGTGTCCCCTCCCCTCAGGTGGCATTGCTCTGGGACATCCCATCAGTGAATACTGAGGCTCTGTGTCCTATGATGTACGATAAAGAAAATAAGATTTTTATAACAGCTTACCTGTAAAATCCTTTTCTTGGAGTACATCACAGGACACAGAGCTCCCATCCCTCTTTTTGGAGATATGTATTACACTAGTATTGCTTTGCTACAAAACTGAGGTACTCCCAGTTAGGGGAGGGGTTATATAGTAGGGCTAAACTTCCTGTCTAGGGTGTGCCAGTGTCCATCACCTATTGGTGCCTATATAACCCATCAGTGAATACTGAGGCTCTGTGTCCTGTGATGTACTTCAAGAAAAGGATTTCACAGGTAAGCTGTTATAAAAATCCTATTTTTATGTCTCATTCATCTGTTCTTTAAAGAATATTTGTATTCTTGAGTGAATTGCACATGTGCCATATTTTCTTCATTTTGGCACATTCTAATGTGTGCAACTTTTGTGCTGAATGAAAGAAATCAGCATGGATGGAGGAATCACCCCTACTAGCTATTGTATTCTAGCAGACACAGCTTCCACATCTGCCAGAATACCTGAACAGTGACTGCATCTTGTAGGATTTAGTTGATTGTAGGACTTTTCTAACTAAGCGCCCTTTCACACTGAGCACAGTTAAATGCGGTTGGATGCATTTTTAACTGCACTCCAACTGCATAGACAGCCCAAAACCAAGGTAATCCTTTGGGCATAGTTCACATCATTGCAGTGTAGTTCGGTGCAGTTAAAAAAATTAGAGCATGCTGCATTTTTCCTCACCTAAAACACAGGTAAAGCGTTACAAATGCGCTACAAATGCACTTCAAATGCACTGCACCATGCCTCTTTAAGCCAAGAAAGCCAAGCCCAAAAACGTATTAAAAAATGCACTGCAAATGCAGCACAAAATGCATGCAAAGTGCACATCAAGCGCACATCAATCGCACGTCAAACGTGCTTCAAATGCATGTAAACAAAAACAAGCATTTATGTGCAGTTTCTGGTATGAATGGGCCTTATGCCACATACACACGATCGGACTATCCGGCGGACTTAGTCCGGCGGACAACCTGCCGGACTTTGCAGCGGAGGTCCGCCGGACTTTCCGAACAAGCGGACCTGCCCACACACGTCCACACACGACCGGACTTTTCCGGCGGACTAGGTCCGGGGGACAATCCGCCAGACTGTTGAAATGAACGGACTTGCCCACACACGGAGTAAAGTCCGTTCATTTTGAACGTGACTCCAGGTAGACGGAACTAGCGCAGGAAGTCAATGTCGCTGCCTCCATCGGCGAGAAGGACATGTCGCTAGCCCCGTCACCTGGTATGGACTTAAAGGGGAACCCCTATGCCGAAAAAACTTTGTGGAGTCCCCCCAAAGTCCATACCAGACCCTTATCCGAGCATGCAGCCTGGCCGGTCAGGAAAGGGGGTGGGGACAAGCGACCACCCCCCCTCCTGAGCCGTACCAGGCCGCATGCCCTCAAAATGGGGGTGTGCTTTGAGGAAAGGGGGGCCGTTCGGCCCCCCCACCCCAAAGCACCTTGTCCCCATGTTGATGAGGACAAGGGCCTCTTCCCGACAACCCTGGCCATTGGTTGTCGGGGTCTGCGGACGGGTGCTTATCAGAATCCGGGAGCCCCCTTTAATAAGGGCCCCCCAGATTCCGGCCCCCCACCCTATGTGAATGAGTATGGGGTACGATGTACCCCTACCCATTCACCTGGGGGGAAAAAGTTTTAATAAAAAAACAAAACACAGGTTTTTAAAATACTTTATTAAACAGCTCCGGGGTCTTCTTCCGTCTTCGAATGTCTTTTCACCGGACTCCTCCGCTATCTTGTGCTGTTTTGCTAGCTCTTTTACTAGCGGAGGAGCCCGGCTTTCTTCTTAGTCGCCGCCGCAGTCCGGGGGTCTTCTTACGACTTCAGGGGTCTTTTTCCGACTTCGGGGGTCTTGTCCGGCTCTTCGATTCTTCTTGCTGGGCCTCTGCTTTCTTCTTCCAGCTCTTTTACTAGCGTTAGCCCAGTCTTGTCGCTGCCGCCTTCTTCTTCCTGCTTCTTCTTCTTCTTCCTTCTTCTTCTATTCTTCCGATGTTGACACAACGCTCTCTCTGGCCGTAATGGCAGGGACGCATTGTGTGGCGACTTATATAGGAATAAGGGGCGGGGTCAACGGTTGATGTCATATGGTTACCCCACACCTTATGATGTCACAGTCCCGGAGGATCGGAAGAAGAGAAGAAGACCGGCCAGGCTGCATTCTCGGATAAGGGTCTGGTATGGACTTTGGGGGGACCCCCACGCAGTTATTTTTGGCGTAGGGGTTCCCCTTTAAATCCAGGTGATGGGGCTAGCGAGGTGTCAATCTTGCCGATGGAGGCGGCGACATTGACTTCCTTCGCTAGTTCTGTCTACATGGAGCCACTTTCAAAATGAACAGACTTTACTCCGTGTGTGGGCAAATCCGTTCATTTCAAAAGACCGGCGGACTAGCACACAGACGGGCGGATTGTCCGCTAGACTGCCGAGTCCAGCGGACAATTTTAAGTCAAGACTTCTTTCTAAGTCCACCTGACTTTTGGGAACAAAAAGTCCGCCGGAGCCCACACACAGGGCCAAGTCCGCCGGATAATCCAATCATGTGTATGCGGCATTAGAGTGACTCCGGCCTTGTTGCATATCTTTTTCATATTAAAGGATGAAAGTTTCAGGAGTCTTTTAGCTATGGATCAAATCATGTTGCTATTGGAACAGAATAGGAAGCTGAAATTGCATGTAAGAATCATCTGCATTTTAGGTAAAAGAAGTACATTTTTGTATGGGATGAACTAACGATCGTTTTAAACTGAGCAGATCTCACTGAACTATCAATTGTAAAATTGTAACCAATCTTAAAGAAATTATTTACTTTCTGCTTCTATGAACTTGTTTATGTTTCTTTTTAGGGAGATAACAAAAATGACATCAATATTTTTACCCTCGCCGTCCTTCTAAGCAGCACGTTGGTTTATAACAGCATGGGCACCATCGACCAGGACGCCATTGACAAATTAAAGTATCCTTTTCTAATAAGCTGAAAGTAAATATTACACTGAAACCAGACAGATATGAAAGAAAACAAATGAATGCAGCTCTGTAGTCATTAGTATATCCTTAAATGATGTATTTAATTGCAAAAGTGTAATGCTTCATACACACGATCGGACTTTCCGATGGAAAATGTGTGATTGGAGCTTGTTGTTGGAAATTCTGACCGTGTGTGGGCTCCATCTGACTTTTTCTATTGGAATTTCAGACACACAAAGTTTGAGAGCTGGATATAAAATTTCCGACAACAAATTCCGTTTGCGTAAATTCCGATCGTGTGTAGACAATTCCGACACACAAAGTGCCACGCATGCTCAGAATAAATTACGAGACGGAAGTGCTCAGTCTGGTAAAACTAGCATTCGTAATGGATATAGCACATTCGTCATGCTGCAATGTTTTAAATTGTTTAATGTAGCGCATTCTCTTTTTCTGTATAATGCTAGAAGAGTTCTCACAAACTGATTTCTTTAGTATTTCTCGTGATCTCATGAATAATATTAATTTTGTTTTTCGTCACATCTCCATAATAATGTTTTTATTTATTTTATTTTTTTTATCAAGATCTGCATTTGTTTATTTTTCTAGTGCTCTCGATATTATTATTTCTCGTTTTGTGTGTCAAGTTACCACAGCACCATTATTATCTTGTAATTTTTTTACCTCAAGGAGATTGGTTGGTGTTGGTGTCCCTTGTTAATTTCACATTGTATTTTGGAAATGTACCTGCCTACTCACAAATAAACTGTCCTTTTTGAAATAAAACACATAGGCAAGTATTTTAACAAAAAAATAGCCATTATGGGTCATAACAAAATAAAGAGGAAGGCAGCGCTGGAGAAATTGGTGAAATTTGCAAAGCCTTTGTACCCCAGGGCAGACATCAATAATTTTACAGTCAAAATTGGTGGCCTGAGGAGTCCTTATAATAGTGAGCACAATCCGGTCCAGAACTACAAGAGATCAGGAACAACAGCAGATGAGATATATGTCCCCAGGCTGTGGTCATACAACAGGCTACATTTTTTGCCAGACCAGACTGAACCCAGGCCATCACTCTCTTGTCTTCCTTAGACGCTTCCTTCCAGGCTGTAGCTCTGGTGTTGGAGTTGTGGCAGGAGGTGGAGGAGGACCTGGAGGAAGAACAGGAGGACCATGGTTGAACTCACAAATGTGGCTTTGGCTTGTGAGTTTGTCCCTCAATCCCTTATTTAGGGCTTGTAAGATCACTTCCTCACATACGAGGCATTTGCCCTCCTCCATTTCCAGCATTTTGCAGGCTGTCATGTAGGCATAGTCCTCTTGAAAACTGGGGGGGTTTCTGAGGGCCGCAATAGCCTTCAGAAATAGGCCAATTGCTGCCTCCTTCAGGTTACTCCTCTTCCTGGCACTTTTTTATGTGGAAGGCGGAGGGGAGGGACCTGGGATTCTGGCAGGTTACTTGGCCCCGCCACCTCCTGGCTGCCACTTTCCACGGCCTCCTCCTGGCTGAGACTTACCTGTGTATGAAAAAGGGACATAGTTTAAGTTTATTGTTCATCAATCACACACAATTTTCAGCTCATGACTGTTGCAAATTGAATGTTAATAAATAGAATAGACTATCATTCTGATCCCAGCATTTTTCATTCTTGTCACAATCAATTGTGGCCACTACTGTCTATTGATATATAAAACACTTTGTGAAATCAGAAATTAGTTCTCAAAACTAACATATATTTAACATCATTAATTTGACAAACAGAAATATTTTGAAGAATGCTATACTTGACTTAAGCTGGGCTCCTCCACATGTTGCTGCCTGGAAGGCCCATGTTGGACGTCAGAAGCCTCAGCTGGGGGAGAAGGAAGCCTTGAAGGAAGACTGGAGAGTGCTGGCATGGGTTCAGTCTGGCCTGCCAGAAAATTCAGTCTGTCATAGTACCACAGCCTGGGGACATAAACTTCATCTGCTGCAGCTCCTGATCTCAGGGAATAGTGGACCTTCTTGCACTCCCTATTATAAGTGCTCCTCATGCCACCAATTAGGGCCTTCAAATAGGGGATGTCTGCCGTGGGGATCACCAGCTTCACAAATACCAGCAATTGATCCAGCGCTGCCTTCCTCTTTGTTTTATTGTTATAAAATGGGTGTTTTACCTGCCACAGACAGGGCAGCTCCCTGTACATATCAATGAATATGGGGATAAAGTCCTCATTGTTGATTAGATCCATTTTCTCTGCAAGACACAACACAAGACAAACCTAATGTGAGGCAAAACTCTCCTAATCTTGACACAATATAGGCCTCAATCTATAAGCAGTATAGGCCACTGATGCACCAACTTAAAATTGTACCTTCGTTATAACGATCGTTGCTTCAGTTACTTCGTCCTGCGCTCACAGATCGTACGTACGACGCACGCGTGTTCCACTTTATATACACTGCGCATGTGCAAAACCGCCCCTGACGTTCTTTGTAGTCTATTTCCGCCCCTTTTTTTGGCGCAGTGGGAGAGAACATGGTGGCGGACAACATGTGCATGTAGAGGAGAGCAGCAGCAGCAACGACGAAAGGCTGGAGCCCCGAACCTCACGATCCCAGAGGAGATTGAAGGCCTCCAAATATGTCCTTTGTAGAGATGGTGGAGATGGTGGACATCTTGAAGAGGGCCGACTATAATGGGAAGCATGGACCTTACCCAAACCCAAATGTGAGAAAGGCCAAGATCATGCCTAAAGTTGTGAAGAGTCTGCAGAGGAATTTTGGGGTACAGCGATCCAAGGATCAACTGAGGAAATGCTGGTCAGACCTGAAATTGAGGGAGCATGATCAGTACAGAAGATCCAAGAGAGTGCTGCAAAAAAGTAAGTATTTTGTCATGATCCTATTCTTCTTCTTAACGTTTGTGCTGCTCCTTGTGCTTTTCTTTACTGTTGTACATTTTAAAATTACTACTTTGATGTTCATGGGCACAGTAATCAGTCGTAGGAAACATTGTTTGTTCGTCCACTTTAAGATGTTTTTGGCATATACAGGTTAACTACGTTTGTTCAGGCCTATTTGTATTAAAATAAGTTTGTTGTCTAGATGGGTTTGTAACTACAATGAAATGTAAACTTGATTCAATGTAAGGAGAGGACACTCAACAGCTGGTTTCACGTCTGGAAGCAGGAGCACTAGTGTGGGACACCAGAACAAGCTTTTTAGGGCGTCCCAAACTGGTGCTCCAGTGGATACTAGGGGTGTCTCCATGTGTGATATGTTAACAAAAAAGGAAAGTATTCCAGCTTGAGAAAGGAAATAAAATATTCTTCAGCCAAAACAGACAATTTATACAACACGTCCAAGCAATGTTTCATATTACTATTTCTGGCCTCAAATATCTGTGTGCTAAGTATACCTTTATTTTATTCACATAGGGGAGAAAAGACTCAGGACATCTGAGGACACCAGGGACCCCCCACCTCCGAAAGAAGGGGAAGTCACCAGAACACCAGTCACCAGAACACAAGCAGAGGATAAGGAGGGAGACGTTTTTGAAATTGGCGAAATAGTGACCACAACAGGTCAGTGTCTGAGACCACAGCTTCAGGTAATAGATGGATGCCTGCATATTTATAATACATGGTATGTTTTTTTTTTTCTATTTTAGGTGATGTGGATGTTGTGGAAGAAGAATCTCATTTCACAAGTGAAAGTGCCCAGATCCTCACTGGGGAGATAATGGGGTGCAATCGTGATTTAGAAAATATAAAGGAAAACATCAACGATGTTCAATAAAAAAATTAAGAACATAATTGGTGTTTTAGGCAGAATATAAAAAATAACAAAATTGTACCGTTTTATTGTGTATTTTTGAATAAAAAAAAAAAGTTGTAAAGTATTTGAAAAGCCAAATTTTGAAGATGCACACAGTGTGTCAACATGTGCTATCTGCCATCAGGGGATATCAATGTATGCATTTTGTGGGTGCAACCCCTTCCTCCCAACTTAATTAGGTGAGAGGAAGGGATTGCACCCCCAAAACACATCCATTGATCCCCCACGATGGGAGATAGTACATGATGACATTAGGCATGAGATCAGGAGGAAAAATCCCCAGTTTGAATCCATATTTGTGTGCATCTTCAAAATTTGGCTTTTACAGGGGTGACATCACCCCATCTGATGAAGGCAATATCAACACAGTTTGCACATACGCCTGTCTGATGTTGCCTTCACTTTATCAAAGTTGAACTTTGTAAGTTCCTGAGTTGTGTATGTTATGCTTTGAAACATGCCTGTTTAACCAAAAAAAGGATCTTTACAATGTGAAAAAAATAAAAATATACACCAAAGATGTTGGTTTGTTCAAAAAACATTTTCTAACGCACATGTGAAGGTGCTTTGAGTAAAATGTTTTGTACTCAACAATGTGTGGCTTCTTCTTTCGATGCTCAATAGCAATTTTTGTAGTAAGTTGGTGTTTAAAGTGACAATGGGGGTTATTTACTAAAGGCAAATCCACTTTGCACTACAAGTGCAGTTTCAGTGCAGTTTCATGTGCACTTTTAAGTGTTGAAGTGAAAAGTGCATTTTCCTTTAGTAAATAACTCCCACAGTGCTTTCTAATTTGCCATAATCACACCATTTTCTCCACAAAATTCATTCATGGTGCTGAAAATTATGAATATTTTTGTCAGTAATGCATTACAGACATTAACAAGGAAAACAAGGTGTGTGTAGCAGACCCACAACATAATAGTTCGCTGAAGAAGAGATTGTCACCTCATGTCTCAAATAAATTACGTTTGCACTATTGAAGAAAATGGGCAAAAAGAAAAGCCCATTGGAGAACCTAGGAGACAGCTAAAAGAAACCCAGGCAGTAAATCAAAGGAAATCTTCTTTTAGTTTAAGCTCAAAAATTGTTGATAAAATGTTTCTTAAACCGTTTCTGGCATATCGATGGCCCCCTTACCCGCAAAGTACTCAACATACTTCTGTCTTACTTCGCGGGCGCTTTGGGGTGGCAAGCCAGGACGGCCAGCTTCAAGCACTGTCAGGGTTTCTTGTTGAAGTCCGGCCTTAGGCACAACTGAGGCAGCATAGTTCATTGAATTTCTCATTAAAGAGTTGTGTAGAATGAAGCATGCAAGGATTATCTGGTTAAGTTTAGATTCCGCCAAGTTGAATGGCATAAGGAATAAGTGGAATCGACCGGCCATTATCCCGAAAATGTTCTCCACCACTCTTCTGGCCCTGGCCAGATGGTAGTTATAAACCCTCTGGTCTGGGGTGAGGGTCCTCATGGCTTGTAAACGGTCGGCTGGTCAGAATGAACTAACAGAAAGCACTGAAAAACAGAAAGGGCAGCACAAACCGAAGAGCAGTAACGATCAGAAAATCGAAAAGCAGGAGGCTGAAAAGCGTCTGTCACCAAACTTCTACTAACACGAGATTAGCGGAAACCGCACAAAGGGTGCCTCACTTGGTATTGAACTTCCTCTTTCTAGTGCCGTCATACGTGTTGTACGTTACCGCGTTCTTGACGTTCGGAATTTCCGAAAACTTTGTGCGACCGTGTGCATGCAAGACAAGTTTGAGCCAACATCTGTCGGAAAAAATCTGATGGATTTTGTTGTCGGAATGTCCAATCCTGTGTACAGGGCATTAGTATCTGAATTTGGCTGGGTATCAAACTTCTTGCAATTTACAGCTGTAGCCAAAAGTTTTAAGAAGGACACAAATACACATTTTTATAAAGTCTACTGCCTCCGTCTTTATTATGCAATTTGCATTTATTCCAGAATGTTATAAAGAGTGAGCAGATGAATTGCAATTAATTGCAAAGTCCTTCTTTGCCATGAAAATTAACTTAACCCCTAAAAAAACATTTCCACTGCATTTCAGCCCTGCCACAAAAGGACCAGCTGATATCATGTCAGTGTTGATGAGGAAAAGGCTGGAAATCACTCTGTAATGCCGATTGAGTTAGAATGACAGGCTGGCAGCTTTAAAAGGAGGGTAGTGCTTGAAATCATTGTTCTTCCTCTGTTAAAGTGGTTGTAAACCCTTACAAATCACTTTGCCCTACAGGTAAGCCTAGATTAACCGCTTCCCGACTGCCAACTGCATATATACGTCAGCAGAATGGCACGGGCAGGCAAAATCACGTACCTGTACGTGATCCTGTAAATGCCTGCCCGTGGGTCGCGTGCGCGCCGCCAGCGGCGCGCTCGCGACCCGGTCGGGAGCTCCGTGACCACGGCCGCGGGACCAGCGGACCCGATCGCCGCTGGTCCCGCGATCAGGTCACGGAGCTAAAGAACGGGGAGAGGTATGTGTAAACAAACCTCTCCCCGCGCTTCCTACTCTGCCTGTCATTGATTGGCTGTTCCTGGTCATCGGGAAAGCCGATCAATGACGTCAGATGTCAGCCCCGCCCCCTAATGTAAAAAACACAACACACGTCACAGCCCATAACCCCTCCCCTCCCCCTAGTGGTTTACTCTTTCACTACAACTGTCATTTATACAGGAATCAATGCATTTAAATAGCATTGATTGCTGTATAAATGACAATGGTCCCAAAAATGTGTCAAAAATGTCCGATGTGTCCGCCATAATGTCACAGTCACAATAAAAATCGCTGATCGCCACCATTACTAGTAAAAAAAAAAATATTAATAAAAATGCTATAAAACTATCCCCTATTTTGTAAACGCTATAACTTTTGCGCAAACCAATCAATAATCGCTAATTGCGATTTTTTTTTACCAAAAATATGTAGAAGAATACGTATCGGCCTAAACTGAGGAAAAAAAAAAGTTTTTTTATATATTTTTTGGGGATATTTATTATAGCAAAAAATATTGCATTGTTTTCAAAATTGTCGCTCTATTTTTGTTTATAGCGCAAAAAATAAAAACCGCAGGGGCGATCAAATACCACCAAAAGAAAGCTCTATTTGTGGGAAAAAAAGGACGCCAATTTTGTTTGGGAGCCACGTCGCACGACCGTGCAATTGTCAGTTAAAGCAACGCAGTGCCGAATCGCTAAAAGGGGCCTGGTCCTTTGGCTGCCAATTCGTCCGGGGCTGAAGTGGTTAAGGCTTATCTGTAGGTCCAATAAATATCTCCTAAACCTACATGGTTTAGGAGATATTTAGAAAAAAAGAGGCATCGAGCATGCCGAGATCACGGCGATATGCCGCTCTCGTGCGCATGCGAATGACAGCGCTGGAGCGGCGAGACCCGGAAATCACTCCGGGATTGATGGCGGCAACGTAGGTCGTGGACGAGGGTCACTTCGGGGGCTTCGTTCTCAGGTAAGTTATTCGTAATGAGCTAGTATGCTATGCATACTAGCTCATTATGTCTTTGCCTTGCAGGTTCTGTTTTTTTTTTTTTTAAAGGAGGCTTTACTTCCTCTTTAACCATGGTTACCTGCAAGGAAACATGTGCAGTCATCATTTCTTTGCACAAAAAGGGATCCACAGGCTGCTACTAAGATTGCACCTAAATCAACCATTTATCAGATTATCAAGAATTTCAAAGCGAGATAAATGGGTGTTGTGAAGAAGGCTTCAGGCTGCCTGAGAAAGTCCAGCAAGTGCTAGGACTATCTCATACAGTTGATTCAGCTGCAAAATTGGGGCACCACCAGTGCAGAGATTACCCAGAAAAGGTGTGAGTACATCGGCATGCACAGTGAGGCAAAGGCTTTTGGAGGATGGCCTGGTGTCAAGAAGGGCAGCAAAGAAGCCACTTCTCTCCAGCAAAAAAATCAGGGACAGACTTATATTCTGCAAAAGGTACAGGGCATGGACTACTGAGGACTGGGGTAAAGTAATTGTCTCTGCTAAACCCTCTTTCCAATTGTTTGGGGCATCTGGAAAAAAAAACCTTGCCAGGAGAAGAACACCACCATCAGTCCTGTGTCATGCCAACAGTAAAGCATCCTAAGCCCTTCATGTGTGTGCTTCTCAGCCAAAGGATTGGGCTGAGTCAAAATTTTTCCTAAGAATACAGCCATGAATAAAGAATGGTACATGAACATCCTCCAAGAGCAACTTCTCCCAACCATCCAAGAATGGTTTGGTGATGAGCAATGCCGAACTTCGGAAAAAAAGTCCGGACTTTTGAACACTAAAATGGCTGTAAAAAGGTGATGGAAAGGGCAAGAGGGCTGCAAATGGCAACAAAATGTTGTTAAGAGCATGGCAAGTGATCTGCAAACAAATGTGGATAGGGAAATAACTTAAAATAACATAAAAAAAAAAAAAAAAAAAAAAAAAAAAAAATGCTGGAGGCCCCCTTCTCAGCAGAAGAGGTACAGGAAGTCATTAAGAACCTCAGAAACTCAACGGCACGATGCCGCACATATGGTGGGAATACCCCAGAATACGCACTTTCTGGAAAAAATTATTAAATTTAATGGATAAGATAGTGGGAAAATAAAATACTTGGAAATTAAAAAAAATGAAAAAATTATAATCTTGACCTAGGAGGACGAAATTCAAATGGAGTAGGAGGTTGAGGTGGCGGTGGATGTGGCGGTGTAGGTGTAAGCGGCGGTGGAGGAGGACGAGGTAGCCAACACTGGTTCAAAAATACAACAATGGCTGGGTAAGGCTAGTGGTGAATGATGTGTTGAATTCTGTCCCCCGTCGCATAGTGTCTGCCCTGTACTGTGCTTGCTCAGTACGTAGGACAAGGGGATTTTGAAACTCTCAGAAGACGATGCGCGGTGACTCCAGGTTCAAGCCACATCATCCGAGGTTGAAGCCTAGCCAAGCGAGCCCGTGAGGGGCCCTGTTACTATGTGCTACCGTATGTCCACTTGGATGGTCGGGCTTGAACCTGCGCTCACTGCGCAGGCGACGTTCATCTTTGGAGATTTTGTGAATCTCCTTGTCCTCCGTACTGCGCAATCACTGCACCTGCGCAGTAAGTGGCCGGACACTATCCGATAGCAAGACCGTTTTCGTCAGAACACCGGTATATGTGTCTATTCTGCACAAGGTACGGCCAAGTCTTGTGGGATCCATGCCTGGTTCATTTTAATGAACGTCAGCTTGTCCACATTGGCTCTGGACAGGCGGCTGCGCTTGTCTGTGATAACGCCCCCTGCCGTGCTAAATACACGTTCAGATAATACACTGGCTGCAGGGCAGGCCAGCACCTCCAAGGCGTAAAGGGCAAGCTCAGGCCATGTGCCCAATTTGGAGACCCAGAAGTTGAAGGGGGCAGACCCGTCATGCAGTACGTGTACGCGTGTGCACGCATACTGCTCCACCATGTTGGTGAAATGCTGCCTCCTGCTAAGACGTTCCATCTCAGCTGGTGGTGCTGGTTGTTGTGGCGTGCTGACAAAGCTTTTCCACATTCCGGCTATGCTAACCCTGCCTTGTGAGGTGCTGGCGGTGCCCCGGCTGCGTTGGCGACCTCTTCCTCCTCCTCTGCCTTCGCCTTGTGCTTCCACCGTACCCCCGCTTCCAAGTGGGAATGCCACCAGCAGCGCGTCTACCAGCGTGCGCTTGTACTCGCGCATCTTACGATCACGCTCCAGTGAGGTAATTAAGGACGGCACGTTGTCCTTGTAACGGGGATCCAGCAGGGTGGCCACCCAATAATCAGCACCAGTTAAAATGTGGGCAACTCGGCGGTCGTTGCGGAGACACTGCAGCATGTAATCGCTCATGTGTGCCAGGCTGCCCAGAGGCAAGGAAAAGCTGTCCTCTGTGGGAGGTGTATCGTCTGTGTCCTCTGTATCCCACCAGCCACGCACCAGTGATGGACATGAGCTGGTCTGGGTGCCACCCTGCTGTGAACATGGTTCCTCCTCCTCCTCCATCTCCTCCTCATCCTCCACCTCGTCATCCTCCAGAACTGTGCCCTTGCTGCCATACAATTGTGTACCTGGCGCTTGTTGGTGCAGGAACCCACCCTCGTAGCCACTTGTAAATGACTGCCCTTAAAGCCTTGGAAATGAACCCTCTTTCTCCTCCTCCTCATCCTGTGCCACATCCTCTTCCATCATCGCCTTAAGAGTTTTTTCAAGGAGGCATAGAACTGGGATAGTAACGCTGAGAACGAAGTCATCGGCACTGGCCATGTTGGTGGAGTACTCGAAACAGCGCAACAAGGCACACAGGTCTCGCATGGAGGCCCAGTTATTGGCGGTGAAGTGGTGCTGTTCCGCAGAGCGACTCACGCGTACGTGCTGCAGCTGAAACTCCACTATCGCCTGCTGCTGCTCGCACAGTCTGGCAAGCATGTGCAAGGTGGAGTTCCACCTTGTGGGCACGTCACATATGAGACGGTGAGCGGGAAGGCCGAAGTTACGCTGCAGCGCTGACAGGCGAACAGCAGCAGGGTGAGAACGCCGAAAGTGCGCACAGACGGCCCGCACTTTCTGCAGCAGCTCTGGCATATCGGGGTAATTCTTCAGGAACCCCTGGACCACCAAGTTTAGCACATGCGCCAGGCAAGGGATGTGCGTCAAACCGGCAAGGCCCAGAGCTGCTACGAGATTTCGCCCATTATCGCACACCACCAGGCCAGGCTTGAGGCTCACTGCCACCAACCACTCATCGGTCTGTTGTTCCATGTCCCTCCACAACTCCTGCGCGGTGTGGGGTTTTTCCCCCAAACAGGAAAGTTTTAAAACTGCCTGCTGTCATTTAGCCCTGGCTGTGCTGAAGTTGGTGGTGAAGGTGTTACGCTGACCGGATGAGAAGGCGGTAGAGGATGAGGAGGCGGAGTAGGAGGAGTTAGCAACAGGAGGCAAACTGAAGTGCCCTGCAATCCTCGGTGGTGGAAGGACATGCGCCAAACTGCTATCCGCCTCAGGCCCAGCCGCCACTACATTTACCCAGTGTGCTGTTAGGGAGATATAACGTCCCTGACCGTGCTTACTGGTCCACGCATCCGTAGTTAGGTGGACCTTGCCACAGATGGCGTTGCGCAGTGCACACCTGATTTTGTCCCCCACTTGGTTGTGCAGGGAAGGGATAGCTCGTCTGGAAAAGTAGTGGCGGCTGGGCACGACGTACTGTGGGACAGCCAATGACATCAGCCTTGACAGCATTTCAAAGGCGAGCAATTTTTAAATGCTGGCATTCAGGGCCAGGGATCGCGGGTGGCTAGGGGGGTACTTCCTCTTCCGCTCCAGTGTTTGTGAAATAGAGAGCTGAAAGCTTCCATGGGACATTGTGGAGATGGTTGGTGACCCAGGTGGTAGTGTTGCTGGCAGATCCTCTGTTTGCGGGTTGGCAGGTGTCACTGTCACTACAGAGGTGGATGAAGAGGCCGAGACTGCAGCAGAAGAGGAAGCAGGAGGAGCCAGAGACCTTTCTTGGTTTTTGCGGTGTCTACTCCACTGCATCTCATGCTTTGCTTTGCCGATTGAGTTAGAATGACAGGCTGGCTGCTTTAAAAGGAGGGTAGTGCTTGAAATCATTGTTCTTCCTCTGTTAAAGTGGTTGTAAACCCTTACAAACCACTTTGCCCTACAGGTAAGCCTAGATTAACCGCTTCCCGACCGCCCACTGCATATATACGTCAGCAGAATGGCACGGGCAGGCAAAATCACGTACCGGCGCGCTCGCGACCCGTTTGGGAGCTCCGTGACCACGGCCGTGGGACCAGCGGACCCGATCGCCGCTGGTGTCCCGCGATCAGGTCACGGAGCTAAAGAACGGGGAGAGGTATGTGTAAACAAACCTCTCCCCGCGCTTCCTACTCTGCCTGTCATTGATTGGCTGTTCCCGGTCATCGGGAAAGCCAATCAATGACGTCAGATGTCAGCCCCGCCCCCTAATGTAAAAAACACAACACACGTCACAGCCCATAACCCCTCCCCTCCCCCTAGTGGTTAACTCTTTCACTACAACTGTCATTTATACAGGAATCAATGCATTTAAATAGCATTGATTGCTGTATAAATGACAATGGTCCCAAAAATGTGTCAAAAATGTCCGATGTGTCCGCCATAATGTCGCAGTCACAATAAAAATTGCTGATCGCCGCCATTACTAGTAAAAAAAAAAAAAAATATTAATAAAAATGCTATAAAACTATCCCCTATTTTGTAAACGCTATAACTTCTGCGCAAACCAATCAATAATCGCTAATTGCGTTTTTTTTTTTACCAAAAATATGTAGAAGAATACGTATCGGCCTAAACTGAGGAAAAAAAATGTTTTTTTTATATATTTTTTGGGGATATTTATTATAGCCAAAAGCAAAAAATATTGCATTGTTTTCAAAATTGTCGCTCTATTTTTGTTTATAGCGCAAAAAATAAAAACCGCAGGGGCGATCAAATACCACCAAAAGAAAGCTCTATTTGTGGGAAAAAAAGGACGCCAATTTTGTTTGGGAGCCACGTCGCACGACCGTGCAATTGTCAGTTAAAGCGACGCAGTGCCGAATCGCTAAAAGGGGCCTGGTCCTTTGGCTGCCAATTCGTCCGGGGCTGAAGTGGTTAAGGCTTATCTGTAGGTCCAATAAATATCTCCTAAACCTACATGGTTTAGAAGATATTTAGAAAAAAAGAGGCATCGAGCATGCCGAGATCACGGCGATATGCCGCTCTCGTGCGCATGCGAATTCCAGCGAATGACAGCGCTGGAGCGGCGAGACCCGGAAGTCACTCCGGGATTGATGGCGGCAACGGAGGTCGTGGACGAGGGTCACTTCGGGGGCTTCGTTCTCAGGTAAGTTATTCGTAATGAGCTAGTATGATATGCATACTGGCTCTTTATGCCTTTGCCTTGCAGGTTCCGTTTTTTTTTTTTTTTTTTAAAGGAGGCTTTACTTCCTCTTTAACCATGGTTACCTGCAAGGAAACATGTGCAGTCATCATTGCTTTGCACAAAAAGGGATCCACAGGCTGCTACTAAGATTGCACCTAAATCAACCATTTATCAGATTATCAAGAATTTCAAAGCGAGATAAATGGGTGTTGTGAAGAAGGCTTCAGGCTGCCCGAGAAAGTCCAGCAAGTGCTAGGACTATCTTATACAGTTGATTCAGCTGCAAAATTGGGGCACCACCAGTGCAGAGATTACCCAGAAAAGGTGTGAGTACATCGGCATGCACAGTGAGGCAAAGGCTTTTGGAGGATGGCCTGGTGTCAAGAAGGGCAGCAAAGAAGCCACTTCTCTCCAGCAAAAAAATCAGGGACAGACTTATATTCTGCAAAAGGTACAGGGCATGGACTACTGAGGACTGGGGTAAAGTAATTGTCTCTGCTAAACCCTCTTTCCAATTGTTTGGGGCATCTGGAAAAAAAAACCTTGCCAGGAGAAGAACACCACCATCAGTCCTGTGTCATGCCAACAGTAGGGATGGGCCCGGTGCTCGATTCGAACCCACGTTCGAATCGTGCCCCAGGGTTCGCTCGCTCGGCGAGCCCAGAACTATTTAAGCCGTTCGCATCACATTCGTGTGATGCGAGCGGCCCCGCAATGCATTGCGACCGGCGCGGCCGGCGCAGTGCATTGCTGGCTGATGATTGGCCAAGCATGCACTGTGACCCCGCATGCTTGGCCATCACAGCGCCGGAAACTCGGAGAGCAATAATTGGCTACAGGCAGGACGCCTGTAGCCAATTAAAGCTCAGGGGCTTTAGTACACGCCCCACCATTTAAAAGGCCGCCACGCTGTCGGCCCCGGTCACATGAGTTCCGGCTTTAGGAGAGATCAGTCTGCTGATTCTGTCTTTGCTTGATTGCTACTGAAAGATTTGCTCTTCTTTGCTAAACCATTGGCTATTTCTTTGCTAAACCATTGCTACCTAAGTCATTGATCGTTCATTGCTGCTGATTGCACAGTTAGTGTGTTATTAGCTGCTGCTGGGGATTAGTCTGGTGCGTGCTTACTGTTAGTACAGTATTGCAGTAGTACCAACCGCAGTGCTGTTAGCACAGCATTGCACCCCAACAGCACCCATAGGACTTCTAGTGTGTTAGTGGCAGCAAACAGAGCTCCTATATTTTCTTCTCAGCAGCACCCATAGGACTTCTAGTGTGTTAGTGGCATCACACAGAGCTCCTATATTTTCTTCTCAGCAGCACCCATAGGACTTCTAGTGTGTTAGTGGCATCACACAGAGCTCCTATATTTTCTTCTCAGCAGCACCCATAGGACTTCTAGTGTGTTAGTGGCATCACACAGAGCTCCTATATTTTCTTCTCAGCAGCACCCATAGGACTTCTAGTGTGTTAGTGGCAGCAAACAGAGCTCCTATATTTTCTTCTCAGCAGCACCCATAGGACTTCTAGTGTGTTAGTGGCATCACCCAGAGCTCCTATATTTTCTTCTCAGCAGCACCCATAGGACTTCTAGTGTGTTAGTGGCATCACACAGAGCTCCTATATTTTCTTCTCAGCAGCACCCACAGGACTTCTAGTGTGTTAGTGGCATCACACAGAGCTCCTATATTTTCTTCTCAGCAGCACCCATAGGACTTCTAGTGTGTTAGTGGCATCACACAGAGCTCCTATATTTTCTTCTCAGCAGCACCCATAGGACTTCTAGTGTGTTAGTGGCATCACACAGAGCTCCTATATTTTCTTCTCAGCAGCACCCATAGGACTTCTAGTGTGTTAGTGGCAGCAAACAGAGCTCCTATATTTTCTTCTCAGCAGCACCCATAGGACTTCTAGTGTGTTAGTGGCATCACACAGAGCTCCTATATTTTCTTCTCAGCAGCACCCATAGGACTTCTAGTGTGTTATTGGCATCACACAGAGCTCCTATATTTTCTTATCAGCAGCACCCATAGGACTTCTAGTGTGTTAGTGGCATCACACAGAGCTCCTATATTTTCTTCTCAGCAGCACCCATAGGACTTCTAGTGTGATAGTGGCATCAAACAGAGTTCCTATATTTTCTTGACAGCAGCACACATATACTACCTATTGTGTCAGCAGCACCCATAGGACTTCTAGTGTGTGTTAGTGGCAGCACACAGAGCTCCTATATTTTCTTCTCAGCAGCACCCATAGGACTTCTAGTGTGTTAGTGGCAGCACACAGAGCTCCTATATTTTCTTGACAGCAGCACACATATTTTACCTATTGTGTCAGCAGCACCCATAGGACTTCTAGTGTGTTAGTGGCAGCACACAGAGCTCCTATATTTTCTTGACAGCAGCACACATATACTACCTATTGTGTCAGCAGCACCCATAGGACTTCTAGTGTGTTAGTGGCAGCACACAGAGCTCCTATATTTTCTTGTCAGCAGCACACATAGTACCTATAGTGTGTTAGTGTCAGCACCCATAGGACCTACAGTGTGTTGTGAGCACACATAGGAGCTCTATTTTGTATACTATATACACTACCGACTACAATGGCTGGAAGACCGCCAAGGAGAGGCAGAGCGTGCCGAGGCAAGAACACAGGGCAGGCGGGCTCTGTTTCTAGAGACAACAGTGCTGGCCGTGGACGTGGTCATGCATCGTCATCAGCACGTGGCCATGGGACACGCTTGTCTTTGTTTTCGGCAGCTGGACATGTGGAGCCGCATCATGCCGAAGGCTTGGTAGAATAGATGACCAAGCCCTCCTCAACCTCCTCATCCTCTCTCACCCAGGCTCAGGGTACATCGGCATGCACAGTGAGGCAAAGGCTTTTGGAGGATGGCCTGGTGTCAAGAAGGGCAGCAAAGAAGCCACTTCTCTCCAGCAAAAAAATCAGGGACAGACTTATATTCTGCAAAAGGTACAGGGCATGGACTACTGAGGACTGGGGTAAAGTAATTGTCTCTGCTAAACCCTCTTTCCAATTGTTTGGGGCATCTGGAAAAAAAAACCTTGCCAGGAGAAGAACACCACCATCAGTCCTGTGTCATGCCAACAGTAGGGATGGGCCCGGTGCTCGATTCGAACCCACGTTCGAATCGTGCCCCAGGGTTCGCTCGCTCGGCGAGCCCAGAACTATTTGGGCCGTTCGCATCACATTCGTGTGATGCGAGCGGCCCCGCAATGCATTGCGACCGGCGCGGCCGGCGCAGTGCATTGCTGGCTGATGATTGGCCAAGCATGCACTGTGACCCCGCATGCTTGGCCATCACAGCGCCGGAAACTCGGAGAGCAATAATTGGCTACAGGCAGGACGCCTGTAGCCAATTAAAGCTCAGGGGCTTTAGTACACGCCCCACCATTTAAAAGGCCGCCACGCTGTCGGCCCCGGTCACATGAGTTCCGGCTTTAGGAGAGATCAGTCTGCTGATTCTGTCTTTGCTTGATTGCTACTGAAAGATTTGCTCTTCTTTGCTAAACCATTGGCTATTTCTTTGCTAAACCATTGCTACCTAAGTCATTGATCGTTCATTGCTGCTGATTGCACAGTTAGTGTGTTATTAGCTGCTGCTGGGGATTAGTCTGGTGCGTGCTTACTGTTAGTACAGTATTGCAGTAGTACCAACCGCAGTGCTGTTAGCACAGCATTGCACCCCAACAGCACCCATAGGACTTCTAGTGTGTTAGTGGCAGCAAACAGAGCTCCTATATTTTCTTCTCAGCAGCACCCATAGGACTTCTAGTGTGTTAGTGGCATCACACAGAGCTCCTATATTTTCTTCTCAGCAGCACCCATAGGACTTCTAGTGTGTTAGTGGCATCACACAGAGCTCCTATATTTTCTTCTCAGCAGCACCCATAGGACTTCTAGTGTGTTAGTGGCATCACACAGAGCTCCTATATTTTCTTCTCAGCAGCACCCATAGGACTTCTAGTGTGTTAGTGGCAGCAAACAGAGCTCCTATATTTTCTTCTCAGCAGCACCCATAGGACTTCTAGTGTGTTAGTGGCATCACCCAGAGCTCCTATATTTTCTTCTCAGCAGCACCCATAGGACTTCTAGTGTGTTAGTGGCATCACACAGAGCTCCTATATTTTCTTCTCAGCAGCACCCATAGGACTTCTAGTGTGTTAGTGGCATCACACAGAGCTCCTATATTTTCTTCTCAGCAGCACCCATAGGACTTCTAGTGTGTTAGTGGCATCACACAGAGCTCCTATATTTTCTTCTCAGCAGCACCCATAGGACTTCTAGTGTGTTAGTGGCATCACACAGAGCTCCTATATTTTCTTCTCAGCAGCACCCATAGGACTTCTAGTGTGTTAGTGGCATCACACAGAGCTCCTATATTTTCTTCTCAGCAGCACCCATAGGACTTCTAGTGTGTTAGTGGCATCACACAGAGCTCCTATATTTTCTTCTCAGCAGCACCCATAGGACTTCTAGTGTGTTAGTGGCAGCAAACAGAGCTCCTATATTTTCTTCTCAGCAGCACCCATAGGACTTCTAGTGTGTTAGTGGCATCACACAGAGCTCCTATATTTTCTTCTCAGCAGCACCCATAGAACTTCTAGTGTGTTATTGGCATCACACAGAGCAACTATATTTTCTTATCAGCAGCACCCATAGGACTTCTAGTGTGTTAGTGGCATCACACAGAGCTCCTATATTTTCTTCTCAGCAGCACCCATAGGACTTCTAGTGTGATAGTGGCATCAAACAGAGTTCCTATATTTTCTTGACAGCAGCACACATATACTACCTATTGTGTCAGCAGCACCCATAGGACTTCTAGTGTGTTAGTGGCAGCACACAGAGCTCCTATATTTTCTTCTCAGCAGCACCCATAGGACTTCTAGTGTGTTAGTGGCAGCACACAGAGCTCCTATATTTTCTTGACAGCAGCACACATATTTTACCTATTGTGTCAGCAGCACCCATAGGACTTCTAGTGTGTTAGTGGCAGCACACAGAGCTCCTATATTTTCTTGACAGCAGCACACATATACTACCTATTGTGTCAGCAGCACCCATAGGACTTCTAGTGTGTTAGTGGCAGCACACAGAGCTCCTATATTTTCTTGTCAGCAGCACACATAGTACCTATAATGTGTTAGTGTCAGCACCCATAGGACCTACAGTGTGTTGTGAGCACACATAGGAGCTCTATTTTGTATACTATATACACTACCGACTACAATGGCTGGAAGACCGCCAAGGAGAGGCAGAGCGTGCCGAGGCAAGAACACAGGGCAGGCGGGCTCTGTTTCTAGAGACAACAGTGCTGGCCGTGGACGTGGTCATGCATCGTCATCAGCACGTGGCCATGGGACACGCTTGTCTTTGTTTTCGGCAGCTGGACATGTGGAGCCGCATCATGCCGAAGGCTTGGTAGAATAGATGACCAAGCCCTCCTCAACCTCCTCATCCTCTCTCACCCAGGCTCAGGGTACTGGCAGAGCAGCTGCCAACGCATACTCAATGGCATCATCAGCCACCCCTTCCCTAGACCCGAACTGTTTGAGCACAGTGTTGGGTACATGCTCCAGGAGGATGCCCAACGATTCGAAGGCTCGGATGATGATACCCAGCTTGAGGAAGGTAGTAGTGTGCGCGCAGAGAGAGGGGATGCTGAAGGACAGCAATCTGGCAGTACTGTTCCACCAGCTGCAGCTTACTGACAGGTTTGCACTAGTGGTGAAGAGGGAGGGGATGATGAGGTCACTGACTCCACGTGGGTGCCTGAAGGGAGAGAGGAGGAGGAGGAGGAGGATGCGGCGTCACATGTCCAAGGAGGCAGGATGCCCCCTGGAGGCCAGCTAGAGGCCAGCACAGCAACTGTACCACACCGCAGAGCTCCGCCTGTGCAGGGCGCTGCCTCTGCATGTTATCACAAAAGTTCTTTGGTGTGGGCCTTTTTTGAGACGAGTGCATCAGATCGCACCACTGCTATTTGCAATATTTGTCTCAAGCGTATCTCGCGTGGCCAAAACATCAGCCGCTTGGGCACCACAAGCATGAGCAGACATATGTCGACCTGCCATGCAGCTCGTTGGCAAGCACACATAAAAGACCCACACCAAAGAACAAAGCGGACCTCTCCTTGCTCCTCATCAGCTGGGATCTCCATCCCCACTATATCTTCAGTCTTCTCTGAAAGCTGCTCTGAGAGGACTGAAGGTGTAGAATTAGTTGTGTCACAACCAAGTACTTGCAGTACACCGACGTCCGATTGTAGCAGGCAAATTTCCCTGCCCCAGCTGCTGGACCGTCGAAAGAAGTATACTCCCAGCCATCCACATGCCCAGCGGTTGAATGCTAGCTTGGCTAAATTGCTAGCACTTCAACTGCTGCCTTTTCAGTTCGTAGACTCGTCCCCTTCCGTGAGTTTGTTCAATGTGCGGTTCCTCAGTGGCAGGTTCCCAAACGCCACTTTTTCTCACGGAAGGCGATTCCGTCTCTCTACCGGCATGTGGAAGGCAATGTCCATGCCTCGCTGGACAGGGCGGTCAGCGGTAAGGTGCATATTACCGCTGACTCATGGTCCAGCAGGCATGGACAGGGACGTTATCTTTCTTTCACAGCCCATTGGGTCACTCTATTGGCAGCTGGGAGGGATGCAGGACAAGGTGCAGTAGTGTTGGAGGTTGTTCCGCCACCACGCCTCCAAAATGCTACTACTGGTTGTGACACACCTCTCTCCTCCACCCCCTCCTCTTCTTCTTCCTCCAGTGCTCTGTCCTCGGAACCAGCGGTGCTCCGTAGGCGTACAAGGGGCTACGCGAGTACGCAGGCAAAAAGATGCCATGCCGTGCTTGCGCTGGTGTGTTTGGGGGACAGGAGCCACACTGGGCCAGAGGTTCTGGCAGCTCTGCAGGGGCAGGCCGAGAGGTGGTTGACGCCACGCCAGCTTAAGCCAGGAATGGTCGTTTCTGACAATGGCACCAACCTCCTCTCCGCCCTGCGACAGGGGCAGCTCACCCATGTGCCCTGTATGGCTCACGTCCTCAACCTAGTGGTGCAGCGGTTCTTGGGCAGGTTCCCAGGCTTACAGGATGTCCTGAGGCAGGCCAGGAAAGTCTGTGTGCATTTCCGCCGATCTTATAATGCCAGTGCTCAGCTGACTGAGCTGCAAAAGGAGCTGAACCTGCCCAAGAACCGCCTAATATGTGACATGCCCACCAGGTGGAACTCAACGTTGGCCATGCTGCAGCGACTGCACACGTAGCAGAGGGCCATCAATGAGTACCTTTGCGACTACGGCACCAGGACAGGGTCAGGGGAGCTTGGCTTTTTTTCCCCACGCCAGTGGAGCATGATCAGGGATGCATGCACTGTCCTCTCACCATTTGAGGAGGCCACGAGGATGGTGAGCAGTGACAGTGCATGCATCAGTGACACTGTACCTCTTGTCCACCTGTTGGAGCATATGCTGCGTGGGATAATGGACAGGGCACTTGAGGCAGAACAGAGGCAGGAAGAGGAGGACTTCCTTGCCTCTCAAGGCCCCCTTTATCCAGACAGTGTTCCTTCTGTCCCACCCATCACACAGGAAGAGGATGAGGATGAGGAGGAGGAGGAGGAGGAGGATTGTGTGAGCATGGAGGTGGAGCCTGGCACTCAGCATCAGCAGCAGCAGTCTTTTAGGGATGATGTACAGTCCCAACAAACCAGTGGACTTGTACGTGGCTGGGAGGAGGTGGCTGGCGATCATGTCATCCTCAGTGACCCAGAAGACTCCGGACCGAATGCCTCAGCTAACCTACACTGCATGGCCTCCCTGATCCTGCAAAGCCTGCGGAAGGATCCTCGTGTTCTTCGGATCAAGGAGAGGGACCATTACTGGCTGGCCACTCTCCTTGATCCACGGTACAAGGGTAAGGTTGCGGACCTTATCTTGCCGTCGCAGAGGGAGCAGAGGATGAGACATCTCAGGGAGGCCTTGCAGAAAGGTCTGTGCAACGCGTTCCCAGAAACTGGGAGGTTACAAACTACTGGTCCTGGACGACGAGTTGCTGAGGCTTCGGTCAGTAGCAGAAGGAGCCGTGGGGAAGGTGGACGTCTGACCGATGCGTTCTGACAATTTTTTAGTCCGCAGCCCCAAGGTATGATCGGTTCCAGCAACCATCGCCAGCGTCTGATATACATGGTGCAGGAATACCTAGGGGCAAGGTCAGACTTGGACACCTTTCCCACCGAAAATCCTCTGGCTTACTGGGTCCTGAGGATGGATCACTGGCCAGAGCTTGCACAGTATGCAATTGAGCTACTGGCCTGTCCTGCATCCAGCGTTCTTTCCGAACGCACATTCAGTGCTGCTGGAGGATTTGTCACCGATCATAGGGTGCGCCTGTCCACCGACTCGGTTGATCGACTAACCTTCATAAAAATGAATCAGTCTTGGATCACCACCAGCTACCAGGCACCTGAAGCGGATATAACTGAATAATTTATAATGTCACATCCCTTCAAGACTGCCTATGCTGATGCTGAGTGACTGTCCTGTTATGTTCACTGACTATCCTCTTCCTCCTCCTCAATGATCCATGCCACCACACCAGTGCCTAAGGCAAAATTTTACAGCCCCTGTATAACAGGGGCGTGTAATTACATTTTTTTTTAAAAAATGCTTCGCAACAGGTGTGACTGCTGTGCTCCAAGTACAGTATCTGTGAGGGGTTGCAGTGTTGTGGCACCAGCACCAGTGCCTAAGGCACAATTTTTCAGCCCCTGTGTAACAGGGGTGTGTAATTACAATTTTTTAAAAAGATGCTTCGCAACAGGTGTGACTGCTGTGCTCCAAGTACAGTATCTGTGAGGGGTTGCAGTGTTGTGGCACCAGCACCAGTGCCTAAGGCACAATTTTTCAGCCCCTGTTGGGGCGTGTAATTACAATTTTTAGGCAATGCTTTGCAACAGGTCTCATTGCTGTGCTCAGAGTACAGTATCTGTGAGGGGTTGCAGTGTTGTGGCACCAGCACCAGTGCCTAAGGCACAATTTTTCAGCCCCTGTATAACAGGGGCGTGTAATTACAATTTTTTTAAAAGATGCTTCGCAACAGGTGTGACTGCTGTGCTCCAAGTACAGTATCTGTGAGGGGTTGCAGTGTTGTGGCACCAGCGCCTAAGGCACAATTTTTCAGCCCCTGTTGGGGCGTGTAATTACAATTTTTAGGCAATGCTTTGCAACAGGTCTCATTGCTGTGCTCAGAGTACAGTATCTGTGAGGGGTTGCAGTGTTGTGGCACCAGCACCAATGCCTAAGGCACAATTTTTCAGCCCCTGCTGGGGCGTGTAATTACAGTTTTTAGGCAATGCTTTGCAACAGGTCTCATTGCTGTGCTCAGAGTACAGTATCTGTGAGGGTTTGCAGTGTTGTGGCACCAGCACCAATGCCTAAGGCACAATTTTTTAGCCCCTGTATAACAGGGGCGTGTAATTACAATTTTTTAAAAAGATGCTTCGCAACAGGTGTGACTGTTGTGCTCCAAGTACAGTATCTGTGAGGGGTTTCAGTGTTGTGGCACCAGCACCAATGCCTAAGGCACAATTTTTCAGCCCCTGTTTAACAGGGGCGTGTAATTACAAATCTTGATCTAATAGTTCACAGCAGGGCCCATTCCTGCGCCCACCAAGAGTAGGGATGAGCCGAACACCCCCGGGTTCGGTTCGAACCAGAACCTTCGAACGGACCGAAGGTTCGCGCGAATTTTCGAACCCTATACGTTATAATGGACGTGAACGTTCGAAATCAAAAGTGCTAATTACAAAGGCCAATATGCATGTTAATGTCATAAAACAGGTTTGGGGACCCGGGTCCTGCCCCAGGGGACATATATCAATGCAAAAAGAACTTTTAAAAACTAACGTTTTTTCGGGAGCAGTCATTTTAATGATGCATAAAGTGAAAAAAAAAAAGTGAAATTTTCCTTTAAATATGGTACCTGGGGGGTGTCTAAAGTATGCCTGTGAAGTGGCATGTGTTTCCCGTGTTTAGAACTGTCCTTGCACAAAATGACATTTGTAAAGGAAAAAAAGAAGCCATTTTAAAACCACTTGCGGCTTTAATGTCATGTCTTGTCCTGGCCGCCATATGGCTGAATATCCTTGAGAAAAATGGCATGGCTACCCCATCACCCCCCCCCCCCCACCCCAGCCCCTTTGGGTCTTGTATGGATATTAAGGGGGACCCCGCACCCAAAATAAAACCCTATACCTACAACCCTATATACTCTGAACAGCAGTATATAGGCGGTGCAAACAAGACACGGACTGTAGGTTTGTTCTTAAGTAGAATCTGAACAGGTACATTATGAAGTGTAGCTCCATCCCAAAAAAATCTATTTTTAAGCTTTTTGGAGAACATAGGGAGGGGTTATCACCCCTGTAACATTTGCTGTCTTTGCACATCTGTTCAGAACATGTCACCTCACTTTCTGTCCCAATGACAAATGTTTTTGGAAAAGTGGGGTTTTAATTGAAACAAGGATTGGTGATAAAGTATCAGTAGAGAGGAGATACCTTTTTCCCAAATTAAATCTAACAGGATAGAATTTCCCTTCCTAGGGGTAGATTTCCTCTCACATCCGGTTTTCTCTTTCCATTTGCAAGTAGGAGTCGTTTGTAAGTTGGATGTTTGAAAGTAGGGGCCTGGCGTATATACTCTGCAGAAATTTGCCCTATTAGATGTTGGTGTAGCCACAAGACTGGTGGGCACAGGAATGGGCCCTGCTGTGAGTTAATAGATCAAGATTTGTACTTGCATGCACCTGTTGAACCGGGCAGAAAAATTGGGCCTTTGGCGGTGGTGGTGGTGGACGGTGTTGCCACAAGACTGTAAGCTCTCACAGTTACTCTTGGTGGGCGCAGGAATGGGCCCTGCTGTGAGTTATTAGATCAAGATTTGTAATTGCATGCACCTGTTGAACAGGGCAGAAAAATTGGGCCTTTGGCGGTGGTGGTGGTGGTGGTGGTGGTGGTGGTGGACGGTGTTGCCACAAGACTGTAAGCTCTCACAGTTACTCTTGGTGGGCGCAGGAATGGGCCCTGCTGTGAGTTATTAGATCAAGATTTGTAATTGCAAGCACCTGATGAACAGGGCAGAAAAATTGGGCCTTTGGCGGTGGTGGTGGACGGTGTTGCCACAAGACTGTAGGCCCTCATAGTTACTCTTGGTGGGCGCAGGAATGGGCCCTGCTGTGAACTATTAGATCAAAATTTGTAATTACACGCCCCTGTTAAACAGGGGCTGAAAAATTGTGCCTTAGGCACTGGTGCTGGTGCCACAACACTGCAACCCCTCACAGATACTGTACTTGGAGCACAGCAGTCACACGTGTTGCGAAGCATTTTTTTTAAAAATTGTAAGTACACGCCCCTGTTAAACAGGGGCTGAAAAATTGTGCCTTAGGCACTGGTGCTGGTGCCACAACACTGCAACCCCTCACAGATACTGTACTTGGAGCACAGCAGTCACACGTGTTGCGAAGCATTTTTTTAAAAAATTGTAAGTACACGCCCCTGTTAAACAGGGGCTGAAAAATTGTGCCTTAGGCACTGGTGCTAGTGCCACAACACTGCAACCCCTCACAGATACTGTACTTGGAGCACAGCAGTCACACGTGTTGCGAAGCATTTTTTAAAAAAATTGTAAGTACACGCCCCTGTTAAACAGGGGCTGAAAAATTGTGCCTTAGGCACTGGTGCTGGTGCCACAACACTGCAACCCCTCACAGATACTGTACTTGGAGCACAGCAGTCACACGTGTTGCGAAGCATTTTTTAAAAAAATTGTAAGTACACGCCCCTGTTAAACAGTGGCTGAAAAATTGTGCCTTAGGCACTGGTGCTGGTGCCACAACACTGCAACCCCTCACAGATACTGTACTTGGAGCACAGCAGTCACACGTGTTGCGAAGCATTTTTTAAAAAAATTGTAAGTACACGCCCCTGTTAAACAGGGGCTGAAAAATTGTGCCTTAGGCACTGGTGCCACAACACTGCAACCCCTCACAGATACTGTACTTGGAGCACAGCAGTCACACGTGTTGCAAAGCATTTTTTTAAAAAATTGTAAGTACACGCCCCTGTTATACAGGGGCTGAAAAATTGTGCCTTAGGCACTGGTTTGGTGGCATGGATCATTGAGGAGGAGGAAGAGGATAGTCAGTGAACATAAGAGGACAGTCACTCAGCATCAGCATAGGCAGTCTTGAAGGGATGTGACATTATAAATTATTCCGTTATATCCGCTTCAGGTGCCTGGTAGCTGGTGGTGATCCAAGACTGATTCATTTTGATGAAGGTCAGTCGATCAACCGAGTCGGTGGACAGGCGCACCCTATGATCGGTGACAAATCCTCCAGCAGCACTGAATGTGCGTTCGGAAAGAACGCTGGAGGCAGGACAGGCCAGTAGCTCAATTGCATACTGTGCAAGCTCTGGCCAGTGATCCATCCTCAGGACCCAGTAAGCCAGAGGATTTTCGGTGGGAAAGGTGTCCAAGTCTGACCTTGCCCCAAGGTATTCCTGCACCATGTATATCAGACGCTGGCGATGGTTGCTGGAACCGATCATACCTTGGGGCTGCGGACTAAAAAATTGTCTGAACGCATCGGTCAGACGTCCACCTTCCCCACCGCTCCTTCTGCTACTGACCGAAGCCTCAGCAACTCGTCGCCCAGGACCAGGAGTTTGTAACCTCCCAGTTTCTGGGAACGCGTTGCACAGACCTTTCTGCAAGGCCTCCCTGAGATGTCTCATCCTCTGCTCCCTCTGCGACGGCAAGATAAGGTCCGCAACCTTACCCTTGTACCGTGGATCAAGGAGAGTGGCCAGCCAGTAATGGTCCCTCTCCTTGATCCGAAGAACACGAGGATCCTTCCGCAGGCTTTGCAGGATCAGGGAGGCCATGCAGCGTAGGTTAGCTGAGGCATTCGGTCCGGAGTCTTCTGGGTCACTGAGGATGACATGATCGCCAGCCACCTCCTCCCAGCCACGTACAAGTCCACTGGTTTGTTGGGACTGTACATCATCCCTAAAAGACTGCTGCTGCTGATGCTGAGTGCCAGGCTCCACCTCCATGCTCACACAATCCTCCTCCTCCTCCTCCTCCTCCTCCTCATCCTCTTCCTGTGTGATGGGTGGGACAGAAGGAACACTGTCCGGATAAAGGGGGCCTTGAGAGGCAAGGAAGTCCTCCTCTTCCTGCCTCTGTTCTGCCTCAAGTGCCCTGTCCATTATCCCACGCAGCGTATGCTCCAACAGGTGGACAAGAGGGACAGTGTCACTGATGCATGCACTGTCACTGCTCACCATCCTCGTGGCCTCCTCAAATGGTGAGAGGACAGTGCATGCATCCCTGATCATGCTCCACTGACGTGGGGAAAAAAACCAAGCTCCCCTGACCCTGTCCTGGTGCCGTAGTCGCAAAGGTACTCATTGATGGCCCTCTGCTGCGTGTGCAGTCGCTGCAGCATGGCCAACGTTGAGTTCCACCTGGTGGGCATGTCACATATTAGGCGGTTCTTGGGCAGGTTCAGCTCCTTTTGCAGCTCAGTCAGCCGAGCACTGGCATTATAAGATCGGCGGAAATGCACACAGACTTTCCTGGCCTGCCTCAGGACATCCTGTAAGCCTGGGAACCTGCCCAAGAACCGCTGCACCACCAGGTTGAGGACGTGAGCCATACAGGGCACATGGGTGAGCTGCCCCTGTCGCAGGGCGGAGAGGAGGTTGGTGCCATTGTCAGAAACGACCATTCCTGGCTTAAGCTGACGTGGCGTCAACCACCTCTCGGCCTGCCCCTGCAGAGCTGCCAGAACCTCTGGCCCAGTGTGGCTCCTGTCCCCCAAACACACCAGCGCAAGCACGGCATGGCATCTTTTTGCCTGCGTACTTGCGTAGCCCCTTGTACGCCTACGGAGCACCGCTGGTTCCGAGGACAGAGCACTGGAGGAAGAAGAAGAGGAGGGGGGTGAGGAGAGAGGTGTGTCACAACCAGTAGCAGTAGTAGCGTTTTGGAGGCGTGGTGGCGGAACAACCTCCAACACTACTGCACCTTGTCCTGCATCCCTCCCAGCTGCCAATAGAGTGACCCAATGGGCCGTGAAAGAAAGGTAACGTCCCTGTCCATGCCTGCTGGACCATGAGTCAGCGGTAATATGCACCTTACCGCTGACCGCCCTGTCCAGCGAGGCATGGACATTGCCTTCCACATGCCGGTAGAGAGACGGAACCGCCTTCCGTGAGAAAAAGTGGCGTTTGGGAACCTGCCACTGAGGAACCGCACATTGAACAAACTCACGGAAGGGGGGCCGAGTCTACCAACTGAAAAGGCAGCAGTTGAAGTGCTAGCAATTTAGCCAAGCTAGCATTCAACCGCTGGGCATGTGGATGGCTGGGAGTGTACTTCTTTCGACGGTCCAGCAGCTGGGGCAGGGAAATTTGCCTGCTACAATCGGACGTCGGTGTACTGCAAGTACTTGGTTGTGACACACCTAATTCTACACCTTCAGTCCTCTCACAGCAGCTTTCAGAGAGGACTGAAGGTGTAGTGGGGATGGAGATCCCAGCTGATGAGGAGCAAGGAGAGGTCCGCTTAGTTCTTTGGTGTGGGTCTTTTATGTGTGCCTGCCAACGAGCTGCATGGCAGGTCGACATATGTCTGCTCATGCTTGTGGTGCCCAAGCGGCTGATGTTTTGGCCACGCGAGATACGCTTGAGACAAATATTGCAAATAGCAGTGGTGCGATCTGATGCACTCGTCTCAAAAAAGGCCCACACCAAAGAACTTTTCTGATAACGTGCAGAGGCAGCGCCCTGCACAGGCGGAGCTCTGCGGTGTTGTACAGTTGCTGTGCTGGCCTCTACCTGGCCTCCAGGGGGCATCCTGCCTCGTTGGACATGTGACGCCGCATCCTCCTCCTCCTCGTCCTCCTCCTCATCCTCTCTCCCTTCAGGCACCCACGTGGAGTCAGTGACCTCATCATCCCCTCCCTCTTCACCACTAGAGCAAACCTGGCAGTAAGCTGCAGCTGGTGGAACAGTACTGCCAGATTGCTGTCCTTCAGCATCCCCTCTCTCTGCGCGCACACTACTGACTTCCTCAAGCTGGGTATCATCATCCGAGCCTTCGAATCGTTGGGCATCCTCCTGGAGCATGTACCCAACACTGTGCTCAAAGAGTTTGGGGGACTCCTCAGGAGGACATGGTGGGTCTAGGGAAGGGGTGGCTGATGATGCCATTGAGTACGCGTTGGCAGCTGCTCTGCCAGTACCCTGAGCCTGGGTGAGAGAGGATGAGGAGGATGAGGAGGGCTTGGTCATCCATTCTACCAAGCCTTCAGCATGATGCGGCTCCACATGTCCAGCTGCCGAAAACAAAGACGCGCGTGTCCCATGGCCACGTGCTGATGACGATGCACGACCACGTCCAAGGCCACGGCCACGTCCACTAGAAACAGAGCCTGCCTGCCCTGTGTTCTTGGCTCTGCACGCTCTGCCTCCCCTTGGCGGTCTTCCAGCCATTGTAGTCGGTAGTCCTGTGGGTGCTGCTGAGAAGAAAATATAGGAGCTCTGTGTGATGCCACTAACACACTAGAAGTCCTATGGTGCTTCTGCAAAGAAAATATAGGAGCTCTGTGTGATGCCACTAACACACTAGAAGTCCTGTGGGTGCTGCTGAGAAGAAAAATATAGGAGCTCTGTGTGATGGGACTAACACACTACAAGTCCTATAGGTGCTTCTGGGAACAAAATATAGGAGCTCTGTGTGATGGGACTAACACGCTACAAGTCCTATGGGTGCTTCTGGGAACAAAATATAGGAACTCTGTGTGATGCCACTAACACACTAGAAGTCCTATGGGTGCTTCTGCAAAGAAAATATAGGAGCTCTGTGTGATGCCACTAACACACTAGAAGTCCTATGGGTGCTTCTGCAAAGAAAATATAGGAGCTCTGTGTGATGCCACTAACACACTAGAAGTCCTGTGGGTGCTTCTGCAAAGAAAATATAGGAGCTCTGTGTGATGCCACTAACACACTAGAAGTCCTGTGGGTGCTGCTGAGAAGAAAATATAGGAGCTCTGTGTGATGCCACTAACACACTAGAAGTCCTATGGGTGCTTCTGCAACGAAAATATAGGAGCTCTGTGTGATGCCACTAACACACTAGAAGTCCTATGGGTGCTTCTGCAAAGAAAATATAGGAGCTCTGTGTGATGCCACTAACACACTAGAAGTCCTGTGGGTGCTGCTGAGAAGAAAATATAGGAGCTCTGTGTGATGGGACTAACACACTACAAGTCCTATAGGTGCTTCTGGGAAGAAAATATAGCTCTGTGTGATGGGACTAACACACTACAAGTCCTATAGGTGCTTCTGGGAAGAAAATATAGCTCTGTGTGATGGGACTAACACACTACAAGTCCTATAGGTGCTTCTGGGAAAAAAATATAGGAGCTCTGTGTGATGGGACTAACACACTACAAGTCCTATAGGTGCTTCTGGGAAGAAAATATAGCTCTGTGTGATGGGACTAACACACTTCAAGTCCTATAGGTGCTTCTGGGAAGAAAATATAGCTCTGTGTGATGGGACTAACACACTTCAAGTCCTATAGGTGCTTCTGGGAACAAAATATAGGAGCTCTGTGTGATGGGACTAACACACTACAAGTCCTATAGGTGCTTCTGGGAAGAAAATATAGCTCTGTGTGATGGGACTAACACACTTCAAGTCCTATAGGTGCTTCTGGGAACAAAATATAGGAGCTCTGTGTGATGGGACTAACACACTACAAGTCCTATGGGTGCTTCTGGGAACAAAATATAGGAACTCTGTGTGATGGGACTAACACACTACAAGTCCTATGGGTGCTTCTGGGAACAAAATATAGGAGCTCTGTGTGATGGGACTAACACACTAGAAGTCCTATGGGTGCTTCTGCAAAGAAATATAGGAGCTCTGTGTGATGCCACTAACACACTAGAAGTCCTATGGGTGCTTCTGCAAAGAAAATATAGGAGCTCTGTGTGATGCCACTAACACACTAGAAGTCCTATGGGTGCTTCTGCAAAGAAAATATAGGAGCTCTGTGTGATGCCACTAACACACTAGAAGTCCTGTGGGTGCTGCTGAGAAGAAAACATAGGAGCTCTGTGTGATGCCACTAACACACTAGAAGTCCTATGGGTGCTTCTGCAAAGAAAATATAGGAGCTCTGTGTGATGCCACTAACACACTAGAAGTCCTATGGGTGCTTCTGCAAAGAAAATATAGGAGCTCTGTGTGATGCCACTAACACACTAGAAGTCCTGTGGGTGCTGCTGAGAAGAAAATATAGGAGCTCTGTGTGATGGGACTAACACACTACAAGTCCTATAGGTGCTTCTGGGAAGAAAATATAGCTCTGTGTGATGGGACTAACACACTACAAGTCCTATAGGTGCTTCTGGGAAGAAAATATAGCTCTGTGTGATGGGACTAACACACTACAAGTCCTATAGGTGCTTCTGGGAAGAAAATATAGCTCTGTGTGATGCCACTAACACACTAGAAGTCCTGTGGGTGCTGCTGAGAAGAAAATATAGGAGCTCTGTGTGATGGGACTAACACACTACAAGTCCTATAGGTGCTTCTGGGAAGAAAATATAGGAGCTCTGTGTGATGGGACTAACACACTACAAGTCCTATAGGTGCTTCTGGGAAGAAAATATAGCTCTGTGTGATGGGACTAACACACTACAAGTCCTATAGGTGCTTCTGGAACAAAATATAGCTCTGTGTGATGGGACTAACACACTACAAGTCCTATAGGTGCTTCTGGGAACAAAATATAGGAGCTCTGTGTGATGGGACTAACACACTACAAGTCCTATAGGTGCTTCTGGGAAGAAAATATAGCTCTGTGTGATGGGACTTAACACACTTCAAGTCCTATAGGTGCTTCTGGGAAGAAAATATAGCTCTGTGTGATGGGACTAACACACTTCAAGTCCTATAGGTGCTTCTGGGAACAAAATATAGGAGCTCTGTGTGATGGGGACTAACACACTACAAGTCCTATAGGTGCTTCTGGGAAGAAAATATAGCTCTGTGTGATGGGACTAACACACTTCAAGTCCTATAGGTGCTTCTGGGAAGAAAATATAGCTCTGTGTGATGGGACTAACACACTTCAAGTCCTATAGGTGCTTCTGGGAACAAAATATAGGAGCTCTGTGTGATGGGACTAACACACTACAAGTCCTATGGGTGCTTCTGGGAACAAAATATAGGAACTCTGTGTGATGGGACTAACACACTACAAGTCCTATAGGTGCTTCTGGGAACAAAATATAGGAGCTCTGTGTGATGGGGACTAACACACTTCAAGTCCTATAGGTGCTTCTGGGAAGAAAATATAGCTCTGTGTGATGGGACTAACACACTTCAAGTCCTATAGGTGCTTCTGGGAACAAAATATAGGAGCTCTGTGTGATGGGACTAACACACTACAAGTCCTATGGGTGCTTCTGGGAACAAAATATAGGAACTCTGTGTGATGGGACTAACACACTACAAGTCCTATAGGTGCTTCTGGGAACAAAATATAGGAGCTCTGTGTGATGGGACTAACACACTACAAGTCCTATAGGTGCTTCTGGGAAGAAAATATAGCTCTGTGTGATGGGACTAACACACTTCAAGTCCTATAGGTGCTTCTGGGAACAAAAAATATAGGAGCTCTGTGTGATGGGACTAACACACTACAATCCTATGGGTGCTTCTGGGAAGAAAATATAGCTCTGTGTGATGGGACTAACACACTTCAAGTCCTATAGGTGCTTCTGGGAAGAAAATATAGCTCTGTGTGATGGGACTAAGACACTTCAAGTCCTATAGGTGCTTCTGGAAACAAAATATAGGAGCTCTGTGTGATGGGACTAACACACTACAAGTCCTATAGGTGCTTCTGGGAAGAAAATATAGCTCTGTGTGATGGGACTAACACACTTCAAGTCCTATAGGTGCTTCTGGGAAGAAAATATAGCTCTGTGTGGTGGGACTAACACACTTCAAGTCCTATAGGTGCTTCTGGGAACAAAATATAGGAGCTCTGTGTGATGGGACTAACACACTACAAGTCCTATAGGTGCTTCTGGGAAGAAAATATAGCTCTGTGTGATGGGACTAACACACTTCAAGTCCTATAGGTGCTTCTGGGAACAAAATATAGGAGCTCTGTGTGATGGGACTAACACACTACAAGTCCTATGGGTGCTTCTGGGAACAAAATATAGGAACTCTGTGTGATGGGACTAACACACTACAAGTCCTATAGGTGCTTCTGGGAACAAAATATAGGAGCTCTGTGTGATGGGACTAACACACTACAAGTCCTATAGGTGCTTCTGGGAAGAAAAATATAGCTCTGTGTGATGGGACTAACACACTTCAAGTCCTATAGGTGCTTCTGGGAACAAAATATAGGAGCTCTGTGTGATGGGACTAACACACTACAAGTCCTATGGGTGCTTCTGGAAGAAAATATAGCTCTGTGTGATGGGACTAACACACTTCAAGTCCTATAGGTGCTTCTGGGAAGAAAATATAGCTCTGTGTGATGGGGACTAACACACTTCAAGTCTTATAGGTGCTTCTGGGAACAAAATATAGGAGCTCTGTGTGATGGGACTAACACACTACAAGTCCTATAGGTGCTTCTGGGAAGAAAATATAGCTCTGTGTGATGGGACTAACACACTTCAAGTCCTATAGGTGCTTCTGGAACAAAATATAGGAGCTTTGTGTGATGGGACTAACACACTACAATTCCTATAGGTGCTTCTGGGAAGAAAATATAGCTCTGTGTGATGGGACTAACACACTACAAGTCCTATAGGTGCTTCTGGGAACAAAATATAGGAGCTCTGTGTGATGGGACTAACACACTACAAGTCCTATAGGTGCTTCTGGGAAGAAAATATAGCTCTGTGTGATGGGACTAACACACTTCAAGTCCTATAGGTGCTTCTGGGAAGAAAATATAGCTCTGTGTGATGGGGACTAACACACTTCAAGTCCTATAGGTGCTTCTGGGAAGAAAATATAGCTCTGTGTGATGGGACTAACACACTTCAAGTCCTATAGGTGCTTCTGGGAACAAAATATAGGAGCTCTGTTTGCTGCCAGTTAGGGTTGCCACCTGTCCGGTTTTGACCCGGACAGTACGGGTTTAGGAGGCTGTGCCCGGGTTTCCCTCTGCCTCACACCCGGACACCATTTCCAGCTCACATGGGGTACCATGGGGCCACCTTTTACAAGCCCTAGCACACAGGGGGTCCCGGACAGCAGGGGGATTGTAGCGGCGGGCAGGGGGAGCAATCAATACATAAGGGAGAGAGAGGCGACAGGCAGCTGCTGGTGCGGACGTTTTTAATAAAATCAATGCAAAACAATCCACTCACTCCCCATGTCAGAGCTGTATATGTCAGTCTGAAGTCGGCTGTCCCATCCTCCCCTCCAATCAACGCTGCTGTTATCACTCTGAGGAGGAAGCCAATAACACAGAGCTGCGGGGAGACTGCAGTGAGCTGTCAGCCTGGGATGCTGTGACCAATCAGAGCATTCAGGAGGCTTAACCACACCTCCATCATCAGAGGCTGACAGTTCACATGAGTTTCCCGCGGCTCTCTGTTTCCTCCAGTGATAACAGCAGCGTTGATTGGATGGGAGGATGGGACAGCCGACTTCACAGACTGACATATACAGCTCTGACATGGGGAGTGAGTGGATTGTCTTTAAGCATTTATTTTGTTAAAAACGTCTGCACCAGCAGCTGCCTGTCGCCTCTCTCTCCCTTATGTTTTGACTCCTCTGTGTTCCCCCCCCCCCTCTGTGTTTGCCCCCCCTCCTCCTGTATTTGCCCCCTCCACTGAATTTGCCACCCCCTCCTCTGAATTTGCCACCCCCTCCTCTGAATTTGCCACCCTCTCCTCTGTATTTGCCTCTCCCTCCTCTGTATTTGCCTCTCCCTCCTCTGTATTTGCCTCCCCCGCCTCTGTATTTGCCACCCCCTCCTCTGTATTTGCCACCCCCTCCTCTGAATTTGCCACCCCCTACTCTGAATTTGCCACCCCCTCCTCTGTATTTGTCACCTCCTCCTCTGTATTTGTCACCCCCTCCGCTGTATTTGTCACCCCCTCCTCTGTATTTGTCACCCCCTCCTCTGTAATTGTCCCCGCTCCTCTGTATTTGTCACCCCCTTCTCTGTAATTGGTCCCCTTCTCTGTATTTGTCACCCCTCCTCTGTATTTGCACCCCTCCTCTGTATTTGCCACCTCTAATTGCCCCCTAGCTCTGTAATTACCCCCTCCTCTGTATTTGTCACCTCCTCCTCTGTATTTGTCACCCCTCCTCTGTATTTGCAATCCTCTTCCTCTGTATTTGTCACCCCCTCCTCTGTATTTGTCACCCCCCTCCTCTGTATTTGCATCCTCTTCCTCTGTATTTGTCACCCCCTCCTCTGTATTTGTCACCCCCTCCTCTGTATTTGTCACCCCCTCCTCTGTATTTGCATCCTCTTCCTCTGTATTTGCACTCCTCTTCCTCTGTAATTGTCCCCGCTCCTCTGTATTTGTCACCCCCTTCTCTGTAATTGGTCCCCTCCTCTGTATTTGTCACCCCCTCCTCTGTATTTGTCACCCCCTCCTCTGTATTTGCATCCTCTTCCTCTGTATTTGCACTCCTCTTCCTCTGTAATTGTCCCCCCTTCTCTGTAATTGTTCCCCTTCTCTGTAATTGTCCCCCTCTCTGTATTTGCACCCCCCTCCTCTGTATTTGCCCCCTCTAATTGCCCCCTAGCTCTGTAATTACCCCCTCCTCTGTATTTTGCACCCCTCCTCTGTATTTGCCCCCTAGCTCTGTAATTACCCCCTCCTCTGTATTTGCACCTCATCCTCTGTATTTGCACCCCCTCCTTTGTAGTTGTCCCCCACTCCAAACCCTCTGCTGTCTGGACCCCCCTGTGTACTGGGGTCCCGTGATACCCCCTGTCAGCTGCCATGGGGTTATTGGAGGGAGGAGGATTTGTGCTGGTAGGGGAATAAGATTTGAAATAGGAGAGAATGGGGATAATGGCACCCCAAACACAAAGCAAAACTTCTTTTGGGTGACAGGCATCCTACAATTCTGTTAACGTGATTTTCCCGCGATTTGTCTGGTGACAATCGCGGGAAAACCGCACCACGGTTGGGGTGCCGTGCCCTGCGCCTCTAAAGTGTTCGAGTTTGGCTTGAAGAAAAGGTGGCAACCCTACTGCCAGTGCCTGCCACGAACACACTACAAGTCCTATAGGTGCTTCTGGGAAGAAAATATAAGAGCTCTGTTTGCTGCCAGTGCCTGCCACGAACACACTACAAGCCCTATGGGTGCTTTTGGGGTGCAGTGCTGTACTAACAGCACTGCGGTTGGTACTACTGAAATACTGTACTAACAGTAAGACATGCACCAGACTAACCCCCAGCAGCAGCTAAAAACACACTAACCAGCAGCAGCAATGGACGATCAATGACAGGTAGCAATGGTTTAGCAAAGTAGAGCAAATCTTTCTAAATGAATCTAGCAAAGAGTGACACAGAATCAGCCTGCACTCTCCTAAAGCCGGAACGCATGTGACCGGCGCCGACGGCGTGGCGGCCTTTTAAATGAGGGGGCGTGTACTAAAGCCCTGAGCTGTAATTGGCTACAGGCATCCTGCCTGTAGCCAATTATGGCTCTCCGAGTTTCCGGCGCTGTGATTGGCCAAGCATGCGGGTCACAGTGCATGCTTGGCCAATCATCAGCCAGCAATGCACTGCGCCGGCCGCGCCGGCCGCAATGCATTGCGGGGGCCGCTCGCATCACACGAATGTGATGCGAGCGGCCAAAATAGTTCTGGGCTCGCCGAGCGAGCGAACACCCGGTGCTCGATGCGAACATGGGTTCGCATCGAGCACCGGGCCCATCCTTAACCAAGAGTAACTATGAGGGCCTACAGTCTTGTGGCAACACCGTCCACCATCACCACCACCACCAAAGGCCCAATTTTTTCTGCCCTGTTCATCAGGTGCATGCAATTACAAATCTTGATCTAATAACTCACAGCAGGGCCCATTCCTGCACCCACCAAGAGTAACTGTGAGGGCTTACAGTCTTGTGGCAACACCGTCCACCACCACCAACCACCACCAAAGGCCCAAATTTTTCTGCCCTGTTCAACAGGTGCATGCAATTACAAATCTTGATCTAATAACTCACAGCAGGGCCCATTCCTGCACCCACCAAGAGTAACTGTGAGGGCTTACAGTCTTGTGGCAACACCGTCCACCACCACCACCACCACCAAAGGCCCCAATTTTTCTGCCCGGTTCAACAGGTGCACGCAAGTACAAATCTTGATCTATTAACTCACAGCAGGGCCCATTCCTGTGCCCACCAGTCTTGTGGCTACACCAACATCTAATAGGGCAAATTTCTGCAGAGTATATACGGCAGGCCCCTACTTTCAAACATCCAACTTACAGACGACTCCTACTTGCAAACGAAATGAGAAAACAGGAAGTGAGAGGAAATCTACCCCTAGGAAGGGAAATTCTATCCTGTTAGATTTAATTTGTGAAAAAGGTATCTCCTCTCTACTGATGCTTTATCACCAATCCTTGTTTCAATTAAAACCCCACTTTTCCAAAAACATTTGTCATTGGGACGGAAAGTGAGGTGACATGTTCTGAACAGATGTGCAAAGACAGCAAATGTTACAGGGGTGATAACCCCTCCCTATGTTCTCCAAAAAGCTTAAAAATAGATTTTTTTGGGATGGAGCTACACTTCATAATGTACCTGTTCAGATTCGACTTAAGAACAAACCTACAGTCCGTGTCTTGTTTGCACCACCTATATACTGCTGTTCAGAGTATATAGGGTTGTAGGTATAGGGTTTTATTTTGGGTGCGGGGTCCCCCTTAATATCCATACAAGACCCAAGGGGCTGGGGTGGGGGGGGGGGTGATGGGGTAGCCATGCCATTTTTCTCAAGGATTTTCAGCCATATGGCGGCCAGGACAAGACATGACATATTAAAGCCGCAAGTGGTTTTAAATGGCTTCTTTTTTTCCTTTACAAATGTCATTTTGTGCAGGGACAGTTCTAAACACGGGAAACACATGCCACTTCACAGGCATACTTAGGACACCCCCCAGGTACCATATTTAAAGGAAAATTTCACTTTTTTTTTTTTCACTTTATGCATCATTAAAATGACTGCTCCCGAAAAAATGTTAGTTTTTAAAAGTTCCTTTTTGCATTGATATATGTCCCCCTGGGGCAGGACCCGGGTCCCCAAACCTGTTTTGTGACATTAACATGCATATTGGCCGTTGTAATTAGCACTTTAGATTTCGAACGCTCGCGTCCATTATAACGAATAGGGTTCGAAAATTCGCGCAAACTTTCGGTCCGTTCGAAGGTTCTGGTGCGAACCGAACCCGGGGGTGTTCGGCTCATCCCTAGCCAACAGTAAAGCATCCTAAGCCCTTCATGTGTGTGCTTCTCAGCCCAAGGATTGGGCTGAGTCAAAATTTTTCCTAAGAATACAGCCATGAATAAAGAATGGTACAAGAACATCCTCCAAGAGCAACTTCTCCCAACCATCCAAGAATGGTTTGGTGATGAGCAATGCCGAACTTCGGAAAAAAAGTCCGGGTTCGGGACCGAACTTGACCCGAACTTGACCCCGAACTCTGAACCCCATTGAAGTCAATGGGGACCCGGACTTTTGAACACTAAAATGGCTGTAAAAAGGTGATGGAAAGGGCTAGAGGGCTGCAAATGGCAACAAAATGTTGTTAAGAGCATGGCAAGTGATCTGCAAACAAATGTGGATAGGGAAATAACTTAAAATAACATAAAAAAATAAAAAATAAAAAAAAAAATGCTGGAGGCCCCCTTCTCAGCAGAAGAGGTACAGGAAGTCATTAAGAACCTCAGAAACTCAACGGCACGATGCCGCACATATGGTGGGAATACCCCAGAATACGCACTTTCTGGAAAAAATTATTAAATTTAATGGATAAGATAGTGGGAAAATAAAATACTTGGAAATTAAAAAAAATGAAAAAATTATAATCTTGACCTAGAAGGACGAAATTCAATGGAGTAGGAGGTTGAGGTGGCGGTGGATGTGGCGGTGTAGGTGGAAGCGGCGGTGGAGGAGGACGAGGTAGCCAACACTGGTTCAAAAATACAACAATGGCTGGGTAAGGCTAGTGGTGAATGATGTGTCGAATTCTGTCCCCCGTCGCATAGTGTCCGCCCTGTACTGCGCTTGCTCAGTACGTAGGACAAGGGGATTTTGAAACTCTCCGAAGACGATGCGCGGTGACTCCAGGTTCAAGCCACATCATCCGAGGTTGAAGCCTAGCCAAGCGAGCCCGTGAGGGGCCCTGTTACTATGTGCTACCGTATGTCCACTTGGATGGTCGGGCTTGAACCTGCACTCACTACGCAGGCGACGTTCATCTTTGGAGATTTTGTGAATCTCCTTGTCCTCCGTACTGCGCAATCACTGCACCTGCGCAGTTAAGTGGCCGGACACTATCCGATAGCAAGACTGTTTTTGTCAGAACACCGGTATATGTGTCTATTCTGCACAAGGTACGGACAAGTCCTGTGGGATCCATGCCTGGTTCATTTTAATGAACGTCAGCTTGTCCACATTGGCTCTGGACAGGCGGCTGCGCTTGTCTGTGATAACGCCCCCTGCCGTGCTAAACACACGTTCAGATAATACCATGGCGGCAGGGCAGGCCAGCACATCCAAGGCGTAAAGGGCAAGCTCAGGCCATGTGCCCAATTTGGAGACCCAAAAGTTGAAGGGGGCAGACCCGTCATGCAGTACGTGTACGCGTGTGCACACATACTGCTCCACCATGTTGGTGAAATGCTGCCTCCTGCTAAGACGTTCCATCTCAGCTGGTGGTGCTGGTTGTTGTGGCGTGCCGACAAAGCTTTTCCACATTCCGGCTATGCTAACCCTGCCTTGTGAGGTGCTGGCGGTGCCCCGGCTGCGTTGGCGACCTCTTCCTCCTCCTCTGCCATCGCCTTGTGCTTCCACCGTACCCCCGCTTCCAAGTGGGAATGCCACCAGCAGCGCGTCTACCAGCGTGCGCTTGTACTCGCGCATCTGTACGATCACGCTCCAGTGAGGTAATTAAGGACGGCACATTGTCCTTGTAACGGGGATCCAGCAGGGTGGCCACCCAATAATCAGCACCAGTTAAAATGTGGGCAACTCGGCGGTCGTTGCGGAGACACTGCAGCATGTAAATCGCTCATGTGTGCCAGGCTGCCCAGAGGCAAGGAAAAGCTGTCCTCTGTGGGAGGTGTATCGTCTGTGTTCTCTGTATCCCCCCAGCCACGCACCAGTGATGGACATGAGCTGGTCTGGGTGCCACCCTGCTGTGAACAATGTTCCTCCTCCTCCTCCATCTCCTCCTCATCCTCCACCTCGTCATCCTCCAGAACTGTGCCCTTGCTGCCAGACAATTGTGTACCTGGCGCTTGTTGGTGCAGGAACCCACCCTCGAAGCCACTTGTAAATGACTGCCCTGAAAGTCTTGGAAATGAACCCTCTTCCTCCTCCTCCTCATCCTGTTCCACATCCTCTTCCATCATCGCCTTAAGAGTTTTTTCAAGGAGGCATAGAACTGGGATAGTAACGCTGAGAACGAAGTCATCGGCACTGGCCATGTTGGTGGAATACTCGAAACAGCGCAACAAGGCACACAGGTCTCGCATGGAGGCCCAGTTATTGGCGGTGAATTGGTGCTGTTCCGCAGAGCGACTCACGTGTACGTGCTGCAGCTGAAACTCCACTATCGCCTGCTGCTGCTCGCAACAGTCTGGCAAGCATGTGCAAGGTGGAGTTTCACCTTGTGGGCACGTCACATATGAGACGGTGATCGGGAAGGCCGAAGTTACGCTGCAGCGCTGACAGGCGAGCAGCAGCAGGGTGAGAACGCCGAAAGTGCGCACAGACGGCCCGCACTTTCTGCAGCAGCTCTGGCATATCGGGGTAATTCTTCAGGAACCTCTGGACCACCAAGTTCAGCACATGCGCCAGGCAAGGGATGTGCGTCAAACCGGCTAGGCCCAGAGCTGCTACGAGATTTCGCCCATTATCGCACACCACCAGGCCGGGCTTTAGGCTCACTGCCACCAACCACTCATCGGTCTGTTGTTCCATGTCCCTCCACAACTCCTGCGCGGTGTGGGGTTTTTCCCCCAAACAGGAAAGTTTTAAAACTGCCTGCTGTCGTTTAGTCCTGGCTGTGCTGAAGTTGGTGGTGAAGGTGTTACGCTGACCGGATGAGGAGGCGGTAGAGGATGAGGAGGCGGAGTAGGAGGAGTTAGCAACAGGAGGCAAACTGAAGTGCCCTGCAATCCTCGGTGGTGGAAGGACATGCGCCAAACTGCTATCCGCCTCAGGCCCAGCCGCCACTACATTTACCCAGTTGCTGTTAGGGAGAAATTTAAGTCCCCCGAGGTTGCGCGTGCACACCCGATTTTGTCC